>CAWUFW010002082.1:0-375000 GCA_963921515.1 Calotriton arnoldi | reverse complement strand
CTCCTGGAGCCTGTGATGGCCCTGGGGACCACCACCCCCCAGGGCCGGCTCCTGCAGTGTCCCGGGGTGCCTACCCCCTGGACACTGCTGTTTGCTATGACAGGGCGGGAGCCTCGCGGCTCCCGTCCTGTCATAGCAAACTTGCTTTGGATTTTGGAAGAGAGAGCAGGAAACCTGCTCTCTCTTCCAAAATTCAAAGCAAATTGCTTTTCCACACGGGGAGCTGCATCTTAGCAGCTCCCCATGTGGAAAAGCAATGCTGGCTCCCGAGGGACGCGGGGAGCCGGCGGGACCGTGGGGGAATTGGGGACCCCCCCACGATCCCCAACAGAGAGGGCCAGCCCCGGGGGATGGGGTCCCTGGGGCTACAAGTGGCCCGGGAGGGGGGACACGCGGCCCCCTTCCCCAAAATTTATTTTTAAAAAAATATTTAAAAATATAACAAAGGCTGTCCCCGGGGCCATAAGTGGCTTGAGGAGGGGGGCAACGCAGCCCCCCTCCAAAACAATAAAAAAAAAAAATAAAGGCCATGCCCCGGGGGATGGGGTCCCCGGGGCCGATTAAGGCCTCGGGAGGGGGGCCACGCGGCCCCCTTCCAAATTTTTTTTTTTTTTAAAACAGAGTTGCGTTGCAGAGAGGTGAAAAAAGGTGCGTGGCCTCGGAACGCCTCTCTGCAACTCAGCTCTGTGGTCCTAACTGTAGGTACCTGGGGGGCTAGTTGGGCCCCTCAGGATTCAAGGGGACTTAATCCCGCAACTTAAAACGCGCCACGGGGCGCGTTTGCACACATGTCACCTCAGGCCCCCTCCCTTCACCACTGTGCAAACGCGCCCTGTAGCGCGTTTTAAGAGGTAGTTTTAATCCCCCTGCCCTATTATGTACTAGGGACTTACAGAGGAGGTCATGCTAATCACAGGGGTACCCCAACGCATAGTGTTCCCTAGTGTATGTAGGTGTTTTCACTGTATTCCAAGTGTCTTTTAGCATAGCACTGGCTCTGGTTAGTCAGAGTCAGTTACCACCAGTATACGTCTGAAAAAGTTGTGGGCACAGGATGATTTTGCAACAAGGCCTCTTTCTGCTCCTCTGTTGGTTCTTTCTGCACTTTTCTTCGTCTTTGTGGACTTCTGTTGCTTCTTTCTGTATTTCTTTTGCTTCTTGCTGTGCGTTTTTTCTTCTTTCTTCACATGTCCTACCTCTATAGGCATAGTTAGAAACTAGCATTTAAAAAACCTTTGAAATTCACTTAAAAAACCATAGGTTTCAGACACGTTATAGTTAGAAATTAGCAATTAAAAAACCGTTGAAATTCACTGAAAAAACCATAGGTTTTAGGGACAGTTATAGTTAGTTGGACATTTCACTCGTACAAAACCATAGAAATTCCCCCGTTATAGTTAGTTCAGCTAACTATAACTCGCGCCCCCGCAATGTATGTTGGGGCAGAACGTTGGGGACTTGAGGGAGTCCTGGACTTCATTCATGGGGTTTTCGCCACAACATTAAGCCCCCACCCTTACCTGGTATTGCAGCGTCCATTGAAGGACTTAATTTGGCTCCACAAACTACATGCACCGAACATTGCATTCTGGGAGCTGCAGCTGAAATCCATCAAATGGAGTTAGCTGACCTTCCGCCACTGGGTGGGCCATAGAAATATAAGGATTGGGGTTGGAGTAACCTCGTCAAGCAGCGGCATCTGAGGAAGGCTTATTCTAGCCGAAATGCATCATGCCAAACTATGCTGTGAATAAAGGAACTCCCGCAAAGCTCCCCGCTGTGTCCTCTGGTCTCTTTTAAGAGGGGTCGTTTTTTGGGATATGGATATAGATATATATATATATATATATAAACACACAAACACAAATATATACACATATATATATTTACTGAAAAAACCATAGGTTTCAGGGACGTTATAGTTAGAAATTAGCATTTAAAAAACCTTAGAAATTCACTGAAAAAACCACAGGTTTCAGGGACGTTATACTTAGTTGGACATTTCACTCGTACAAAACCAGAGAAATTTGGCCGTTATAGTTAGTTGCGCTAACTATAACTCACGCCACCGCAATGCACTGCTGATGACGTCACATATTACATCATTCATGACATGGTCAGTGACATCACTGATGACATCACTGATGACATCATCCACATGATAATCTGATGCACCTCCTCATACCCTAATATAACCTTTGATACTCCCACTCTAAAAGACTACCATTTTCGAAACCATAGACACACCAATACCAGTTACTACATACCCACTCACTGATTCCTAGCACACACATCCACTCATTCACCCA
Organism: Calotriton arnoldi; assembly: GCA_963921515.1. Taxonomy (NCBI): domain Eukaryota; kingdom Metazoa; phylum Chordata; class Amphibia; order Caudata; family Salamandridae; genus Calotriton; species Calotriton arnoldi. The sequence goes on along the minus strand of CAWUFW010002082.1, from coordinate 372,691 downwards.
TACAGTCACTCATCAATACAGCACTATCATATGCACTCATACACCTATACATGCACTCATACACCTATACAGACACTCACACACCGCCACTCATCCATAGAGTTACTCACACACCTAGTCAGTCATGCAAAGAATCAATCACACTCCCATTTACTCACCTATACAGTTATACACACACCACTCTCACTTATTCATACAGATACTAACACATACTTACTCTCATATACAATCACTGATACAAGCACACACTCATCCATACAGCCACTCTCACAATCATTCACTCTCACATAGTCATTTATATACTCCAACAATCACATATACTGCCTTTCACATATGTAGTTACTCACACATGTACCACTGAGATATCCATTCACTCACCATACACACACTCACCCACCCACCCATACAGCCCTTCACACATGCAGTCTTGAACCCATACACCCAGTGAATCACCCACTCACACATCTATGCACAGAGTCACACACCCCCCACCCACCCACACAGTCACTCAGGCACCCAAACAGATACTCAGACAACCAATCAATAACCCATATAAACACTCATGTAGTTACTCACCCACCCATGCAGCCGCTTACACACCAACTAACAGACTGATACAGACATTCACACAGTTTAGTCACTAACCCATGCATTCAGAAAGACACATTTAATCACTCACTTATACAGTCAGTCACGCACCTACTAAATCATCCATTCAGACACTCATACACCCACTCATTCTTCAATACACCTTGGCATTTATATATATAAAACATATTTAAACTTTACAGAAACACACAGTCACTGGATGATGTCATCAGTGATGTCATTTGAGATGTCATCAGTGATGTCACTGACCATGTCATGAATGATGTAATATGTGATGTCATCAGCAGTGCATTGCGGGTACGCGAGTTATAGTTAGCTCAACTAACTATAACGGCCGAATTTCTCTGATTTTGTACGAGTGAAATGTCCAACTAACTATAATGTCCCTGAAACCTGTGGTTTTTTCAGTGAATTTCAAAGGATTTTTAAATGCTAATTTCTAACTATGCCTACAGAGGTAGGACATGTGCAGAAAGAGAAAGAAAGGCGCAGAAAGAAGCAAGAGAAATGCAGAAAGAGGCAACAGAAGTCCAGAAAGACGAAGAAAAGTGCAGAAAGAAGCAACAGATATGCAGAAAGAACCAACAGAGGTGCAAAAAGAGGCCTTGTTGTAAAGTCCTCATGTGCCCCCAACTTTTTGCTGACTGGTACTGGTGGTAACGGACTGACTAACCAGGCCCGGAGCCAGTGCTATGCTGAAAGACACTTAGAATACAGTGAAAACACCTACATACACTAGGGTACACTATGGGTTGGGGTACCCCTGTGATTGGCATGATCTCCCCTGTAAGGCCCTAGTACATAATAGGGTAGGGGGATTAAAACTACCTCTAAGTCCCTAGCATATAATAGGGCATGGCAGTTTAGAGGCCAGCAGCCCTTTTCTGCACTTGCATGTGTGCACTGCTGAGCCTGAGGTCAGTTTAAAAGTAGCCCTGTGTGTGCAGAAAGAGGGAAGAACGGTGCAGAAAGAGGCAAGAGAGGTGCACGAAGAGGGGTGCAGAAAGAGGCAACAGGGGTGCAGAAAGAAGCAAGTGAGGTGCAGAAAGAGGCAAGAGAGGTGCAGAAAGGCAAGAGAGGTACAGAAACAGGCAAGAGAAGTACAGAAAGAAGCAACAGGGGTGCAGAAAGAAGCAAGATAGGTGCAGAAAGAAGCATGGGAAGTGCAGAATGAAGCAACAGGGGTGCAGAAAGAAGCAACAAAGGTGTAGAAAGAAGCAAGAGAAGTGCAGAAAGAGGCAAGTGAGATGCAGAAACAGGCAAGAAAGGTACAGAAAGAGGGAAGACGAGTGCAGAAAGAGGCAACAGGGGTGCAGAAAGAAGCAAGACAGGTGCAGAAAGAAGCATGGGAAGTGCAGAATGAAGCAACAGGGGTGCAGAAAGAAGCAACAGAGGTGCAGAAGGAGGCAAGAGAGTTGCAGAAAGAGGCAAAAGAGTTGCAGAAACAGGCAAAAGAGGTACAGAAAGAGGGAACAGAGGTGCAGACAGAGGCAAGAGAGGTGCAGATATAGGTAAAAGGGGTGCAGAAAGAGGCAAGAGGGGTGCAGAAATTTGCAAGAGAGGTGCAGAAAGAAGCAAGAGCAGTGCAAAAGAACCAACAGAGGTGCAAAAAGAGGCAAGTGAGGTGCAGAAGGAGGCAAGAGAACTGCAGAAAGGCAAGAGAGTTGCAGAAACAGGCAAAAGGGGTGCAGAAAGAGGGAAGAGGGGTGCAGAAAAAGGCAAGAGGGATGCAGAAATGTGGAACAGAGGTATAGGAAGAAGCCAGAGCAGTGCAGAAAGAACCAACAGAGGTGCAGAAAGAGGCAAGAGGGGTACAGAAAGAGGCAAGTGAAGTACAGAACTAAGCAAAAGAGGTGCAGAAAGAACCAACAGATGTGGAAAAAGAGGCAAGAGGGGTGCAGAAAGGGGTAGGAGAGGTGCACAAAGAGGCAAGAGGGATACAGAAAGAGGAAGGAGGGGTGCAGAAAGAGGGAGAGAACTGCAGAAAGAAGTAACAGAGGTGCTGAAAGAGGCATGAAGGGTGCAGAAAGAGACAAGACAGGTGAAGAAAGAAGTAAAAGGTACAGAAAGAGGCAAAAGTGGTGCAGAAAGAGGGAAGAGAGGTGTAGAAAGAGGCAAGAGAGTTGCAGAAAGAGGGAAGAAGGGTGCAGAAAGTAGAAGAGAAGTGCAGAAAGAGGTAAGAGAAGTGCAGAAAAAGAAAGAAATGTGCAGAAAGAAGCAACAGAAATGCAGAAAGAGGCAAGAGAGGCGCAGAAGGAAGCAAGAGTGGCTTGCACACCATTAGTACCAATTTAACACCCACATTTAGCAATAAGTAACAGGTGACCATTCTAGGTTTGCAAAGTGCCTTCCACCACACTTGTCGCTGCATTTTTGGTATCGTTTGAACCGTTTGAGCTAGAAACAAGGCTTTTTTTGTTCAAATCTGCAGATCAGGGAGCAGATGATGGATTATGTGGCTAATGCGGAAAATGTATAATTGTGCTTAAGTCGGTGCAGCCAAACAGTCGCATAATTCCAGTGGCCCTGCTCATACCTCTGACTAGAGTTATATAGCAATGGGGTAACCCGATAAGCCACTGGACTCGGGTACAATGTGATACATAAGTTAGTGTCACAGTGGAGAACAGTCTAAACACATACAAATATAGGAAAGGATCCTTGATTAATTAATCAAAATCAAACATCACCAAGAACTTGTACCAACAATGGTTGTGATTTTATTTCATCACAAGGCAGGAGTTAATCAACTGGCCCTGCTCATACCTCTGACTAGGTCCACAAGTGCTCCTCAGTGATTCCTTCTTTTTTTGTCTCACGGAGTTCATAGTTGAACTTCTATGGAAACGAGGAAGACTAAACCTGAGGTTACCACTCCACAACACAGACTACTATACCACATAATTACTCTCCATAACACAATCTCACTCTACATAATTCCTATAAAATAAATACCATATACTTTCTATCCACATAATTTCACTGCACAACTTACCACATAATTCCACTACACACAACGTACATCCACTCCAAAAAACATTAGTAAAAAACTTTTACATTTACAACGCCAATAGCTCTAACTCTCGCAAATGCGAAATCTATTACATTGCAAACACTTCTTTAACTAGTAGTCGCGTTTGCAGAGTGGTGGACAAAGGGTGCTGGGCCTCCAACCAGCGCTCAGGAATTCCGCTACGTAGGACTTACAGGAGGTACCAGGAGGGCTTCTTGGCACCCAAAGTCCCTCAGGAGTAAATTGGACTTCATCCCCCATCCCGTAGTCTGCCAGGAGGCGCGTTTGCAGAGTGGTGGAGAAAGGGGGGCCTGGCCTCCGAAGACGTCTAAGCAATCCCACTATGTGGGACTGACTGGAGGTAATAAGAGGGGTAGTTGGCCCCCAAGAACATCCTCGGGGGCCAACTACCCCTCCTATTGCACAAGTTACTAACTTGTGTAACGATATATCTGTAAGAGACAGTAGTTAGTGACAGATTCCTTACCTTAGAATATCCCCAGGCGTCAGGCTGGATCCGGAAAGTTTTTTTTTTGCGTAGCAGTACCCTTGCGCGTCGGTAGGCGGCGTCGTGCGGCTCCGCGTCCGTCGTCGGCGTCGTGATCGCCGGGATGACGTCGCGGGCAGTACTTAGGCGCCGCCCCTGCGCGCTGACGTCAGTTCTGTACACGACTTTCCGCGCCAGGAACGCAGAGCCATGCAAGAAGCTGACATAGGCGTCTGAAAAATACTAGGGCCCTGAAAGGGATGTCCTTAACCCTAGAAATCAGTTCGCAGAACGGGGAGGATGGGTGGGGCGGTAGGAATCTGTCACTAACTACTGTCTCTTACAGATATATCGTTACACAAGTTAGTAACTTGTGCATCTGAAAGAGACACGTTAGTGACAGATTCCTTACCTTAGAATAGATACCCCAGCAATACCAACCCCGGTGGTGGGTCTGCGAACAAAGATCAGACAAGGAAGTCCTGGAGGACAGAACGGCCAAAGAAGCCGTCCCTCCGGACTGTCAAGGCAGTAATGCTTTGTAAACGTGTGCAGCGAGGCCCACGTAGCTGCCTGACAAATAACGGGCAGCGGAACACTGCGGCCCAAGGCCGTGGTAGCAGCCGTTGCCCTGGTGGAATGGGCACGCAGCCCAACAGGAGGCTCCTTCTTAGCCAAAGAATAGCAGGTCTTGATGCACAAGGTAACCCAGCGGGAGATGGTTCGTTTGTGCACCGCCCGACCTTTTTTGGCGCCCACGTAGCCAACAAAGAGCTGGTCATCCACCCGGAAGTGTTTTGTGCGGTCGATATAGAAGGAGAGCGCACGTTTTGGGTCCAGACGGTGGAGCCTCTCTTCCTCTCTGGAAGGATGCGGAGGCGGAAAGAAGGTAGGCAAAGTGATGGTCTGCCCAATGTGAAAGGCAGTAACCACCTTTGGCAAGAAGGACGGACGCGTCCGAAGAACAACCTTGTCTGGATGAACAGACAGAAAGGGAGGTTTGCAAGATAAAGCCTGGAGCTCACTCACCCGCCGAGCGGAGGTGATGGCCACCAGAAAGGCTGTCTTTAGAGTCAGAAGACTAAGAGGACAGTTATGCAGAGGCTCAAAGGGAGCGCACATTAAAAAGGTAAGAACCAAGTTCAAGTCCCACTGAGGCATCACAAATGGAACAGGAGGAAAGAGGTGTGTAATGCCTTTTAAGAACCGGTTAACAACAGGGGACTTGAAAAGGGAGGGCTGATCAGGGAGCCTGAGGAAGGCCGAGATAGCACAGAGATAACCCTTGATGGTACCCAGGGCAGAACCCTGTTGGGCCAGAGAAAGAAGGAACAGAAGGACCTCAGAAAGAGGGGCAGAAAGGGGGTTCACAGCCTTTGCTGTGCACCATGCCACAAATTTGTTCCACCTGCAGGCGTATACCACCTTAGTGGAGGGACGCCTGGCTGCCAGAATCACATCACAAACTTCGGGAGGCAAGTCGAAAGGAATCAACTGCCGCCGCTCAATCTCCACGCAAGCAGGTGTAGACTGGACAGGTTCGGGTGGAGGACCGTCCCCTGCTGCTGCGACAGAAGATCCTCCCGAAGAGGCAGACGGATCGGGGGATCTACGCTCATACTGAGTAGCTCGGGATACCAAACTCTTCGAGCCCAGTCCGGAGCCACAAGAATGACTTGGGCCCGGTCGTGCCGAATCTTCTTCAACACTCTGGGTAGAAGTGGTATAGGCGGAAAGGCGTACAATAGAACGCAACTCCACTCGTGACGAAAAGCGTCGCCGAGCGAGGGCCGCCTTGGAAATTCCAACTCGCAAAACTGATGACATTGCGCGTTCTCTTCGGTGGCGAATAGATCTAACCAAGGCTCTCCCCACTGTAGAAAGAGTCCTTGCGCCACTTCCGAGTGAAGACGCCATTCGTGATCCATCATGCACCTGCGGCTGAGTTCGTCCGCCCTGGCGTTCAGGGAACCTGCCAGGTGTTGAACCATCAGGAACATGCCCTGATGTTCCAGCCATGTCCAGAGGCGCAGAGCCTCCTGGACAAAGGGTCCACGACCCCACCCCGCCCTGTTTGTTGCAGTACCACATGGCGGTGGTGTTGTCGGTGAACACCTGCACTACCGTCCCTTTGACAGAGGGAAGGAATGCCTTGAGTGCAAGCCGGATCGCCCGGAGCTCCAGAAGGTTGATATGGAGCCGGGACTCCGCCGGAGACCAGAGGCCTCTGATCTCCGCCTCTCCCATGTGACCGCCCCATCCCAGAAGGGACGCGTCCGTCACAACTGTGTGCTCTGGCTGGGGAAGGGAGAGGGATCTGCCCATGACCCATTGCCGGTTCGAGAGCCACCACTGCAACTGTCTTGCAGTCCCCTCCGAGATCTGGACGTGATCGGACAGGTTGCCCTGGTGCTGCGCCCACTGGAACTTCAGGTCCCACTGCAGAGCCCGCATATGCCATCTGGCATGATTGACCAGCAGGATGCAGGAGGCCATGAGGCCCAGCAGCCTCAGGGTCATCCGTACCGAAACCCAGGATAAAGGCTGAAAGATTGGAATCATAGCCTGAATATCCCGGACTCGCCGTTCGGGAGGATAGGCCCGAAACTGCGTCGTGTCCAGAACTGCTCCGATGAAAAGGAGCTGTGGAGAAGGAATCAGATGCGACTTTGGCACATTGATGGAGAACCCCAGCGAGTGCAGGAGTTCGGCCGTAGTCTGGAGGTGGGAGACGACTGCCTGGGACGAGCCCGCCTTCAGCAGCCAGTTGTCGAGGTAGGGGAAGACTGAAACCCCTGCCCGGCGCAGATGAGCTGCGACCACCGCCATCACTTTCGTGAACACCCGAGGGGCACTGGTAAGGCCAAAGGGGAGCACGGTGAACTGAAAATGCTCGAGGCCTACCGTGAACCGAAGGTAACGCCGGTGGGCCGGCAGGACGGGGATGTGGAAATAGGCGTCCTGCAAGTCCAACGCTACCAACCAGTCTCCGGGGTCGAGGGCAGTCAAGACCTGAGCTAGGGTGAGCATCTTGAACTTCTCCTTCCGGAGGAAGCGATTGACGTTCCGGAGGTCCAAGATAGGACGCATGTCCTCCTTGTCCTTTTGGGCACCAGAAAGTAGTGGGAGTAGCAACCACGCCCTACTTCTGGGGTCGGAACATGCTCGATGGCCCTCTTGGCCAAGAGGGCCGTGACTTCCTTCTGTAGAAGCACCAAGTGATCCCCTGACATGCGGTGGAATTGAGGTGGCATGGCTGGGGGGTGGTCTCGAAGGGAGGGAGTAGCCCCTTCGGACAATGTCCAAGACCCACCTGTCCGAGGTGATGGGACGCCAGTGGTGAAGGTGATGGCGGACCCTGCCCCCGACTGGCGTACTGTGCACCTGAAAGGAGGGACTAGGAGGGCTTGGAGGCCGCGGACGGGTTGGAGGTGGTGGCCTGACCCGCACGCTGGTTGCCCGAACCGCCACGGCGGTATCCACGTCCTCGGCCACGCGAAGGCGCTTGCTGCGCGGGCCGTTGGCCGGGCTGTGGACGTGACTGGGCGCCCCTTCCGTGGCCACGAAAGGGGCGAAAAGCAGACGTGAGCGGAGGGCGCACAACAGCAAGGCCCAGGGACTTAGCAGTAGCCCGTGAGTCCTTGAAACGCTCCAGCGCATGGTCTGCCTTCGAACCAAAAAGACCGACTCCATCAAAGGGCATGTCCATGAGTGTATTCTGCGATACAAAAGGGGATGATGGACGGAACGTTTGAGCCAATCAAACAGTCACCCCCAGTCAACTGATCTGGGTTTAATCCATCATCATTCTTTAGCTCACTCCACCACCCCAGTTCAGACATGGCCATATGCAAATCAGTCTGACCCTGTGCCTCATGGGAACAGTCCAGCCCGAACTGCCAAGCCATGTCTTCCCTGGACCGGAAACAAGCATCCTAGGACCGGTTTCTGGCATTCCAGCCGTCATCAGCCAGGCTTGCTTGAATCCAGTGGCAAAGTGAGCAAGGGACCCACGTCTGGGCATACCCCCGCCAACTTAGGGCGAACAAAGCGATACAAAAGGGGATGATGGACGGAACGTTTGAGCCAATCAAACACTCACCCCCAGTCAACTGATCTGGGTTTAATCCATCATCATTCTTTAGCTCACTCCACCACCCCAGTTCAGACATGGCCATATGCAAATCAGTCTGACCCTGTGCCTCATGGGAACAGTCCAGCCCGAACTGCCAAGCCATGTCTTCCCTGGACCGGAAACAAGCATCCTAGGACCGGTTTCTGGCATGCCAGCCGTCATCAGCCAGGCTTGCTTGAATCCAGAGTGTATTCTGGACATCCCCTGAAAAACCAGTGGTTCTCAGCCAGGCGTGGCGACGCAGCGCCACCGTCGTTGCAAGCGATCTGCCCAGCGAGTCGGCGGTATCAAGGCCACAGCGGATGGTATATTTAGCCGCATCACGCCCTTCCGCAATGGCGCGGGTAAGCAGTGTCTGGACCTCCTCAGAACACTGCGGCAAAACAGTTGCCACCGAATCCCACAGGGAGTGGGTGTATCGGCCCAAGAGGCAAGCGGTATTAACAGACCGCAAGCCAGCACTGGAGGAAGAGAAAGCCTTCTTCCCAAAGTGATCCAGGCGCTTGGATTCCCTATCCGGAGGGCGGTAGGAAGGCGGTTTGGGAGGCAGAGGCTTGGACAACCAAGCTCTCAGGGGTGGGGTGTTGGGAGAGAAACAGGGGGTCGCCCGGAGCAGGGCGATGGCGTCGGGCCACGTTCCTATCCACAGGAGCCCCTGTGGTGGGTTTGGACCAGGCACCCAAAAGAACGTCAGTCAGTGCATCGTTGAACGGCAGCACAGTCTCCGAAGAGGAGGCCGCCGGCTGAAGCACTTCAGTCAGGATGTTAGACCTGACGGCCACTGTAGGCAACTGGAGATTCAAGGCTCCAGCAGCTCTACGCAACACCGTTGCAAAATTAGCCCCCTCCTCCGTTGCCACGGGAGGAGACAGCATGCCAGAGTCAGGGAGGTATCCAGACCACTGGCATCCCCAAGTTCCTCAACCCAGTCCGGGTCAAACTCGCACTGTTGTGTGAGAGGGTCCTCAGACCCCTCCCAGCTCTCCTGGTCCTCCTCAGGTTGAAAATATGGAGGAGGAGGGACATCAGGGACCCAAGGTCTCATCGGGCGCCGGAAACGGCGTCGGGCGGCGCCGGTCCGGCTCCATGTCCGGACCCGGAGAGAACCGGGGAACGACGCCGCCCGGAGCCCCGGACGGCGTCGGAAACGGCACCGGGGACATCGGCGTCGGCGGAGGCGTGGTTAGGTCAACCGGCGTCGATGGGGGTTGCGGCACCACCGGAGCCGGGGTCGAGGCCGGGGCCGGAGCCGAGGCCGGGACGAAGGCTGGTGGGACAGGCGACGCCGGGACCGGAGTCGACGGCGACGCCGGAGCAACCCCATCAGGGCCCGCGGGGCCCGAAGGCGCACCGGAGGGACCTTGAGGCCCGAAGAGGCGGGCCATGGCCGACAGGAATTCCTGTATATCGGCCGGAGTCGCCCCCGAGCCCGGGTAGGGCGGGTACTGCGGGGTAACTCGACAGGCACGTCCGGGGCCGTGGGGACGGTGCCGACAGGGACCTCAGCCGAGTCGCGAGACCGGCGAGGCGAAGTCTTAGAGCGATGACGCCGCTTAGACTTCTTGTGCTTCGACTTACCGGAGGAGCGCGAAGACTTTGATTCCGACGAACGGCGGGGACTCCACGTCCGGCCCCTCGACCTCTCCCGGGACCGGGGCTTGGTGCGGCGCGGAGCCGAATGCCGGACTTCGAGGAGCTTTCGAGACCGCTCTCGCAAAGCCTTAGGATGAAGTTTCCGGCAGTCAGGACACGACTTCGTGTCGTGGTCTCGGCCGAGACAAAAGAGACACTCGAGGTGCGGGTCCGTGATCGACATCATGCGACCACATTCCTCGCAGGGCTTAAAGCCGGGCATCCCTACAACACCTTAGGAGTCGTGAAGACTCGTTGAAGAAACAGTGAAAAATTCACCAAAAAAGATAGTCAAAAAGAGACTAGGGCACTGCTCTTCCCGGATCTGCGCTTACTGGCGCGGAAAAAGAAGAACTGACGTCAGCGCGCAGGGCGGCGCCTAAGTACTGCCCGCGACGTCATCCCGGCGATCACGACGCCGACGACGGACGCGGAGCCGCACGACACCGCCTACCGACGCGCAAGGGTACTGCTACGCAAAAAAAAAAACTTTCCGGATCCAGCCTGACGCCTGGGGATATTCTAAGGTAAGGAATCTGTCACTAACATGTCTCTTTCAGATACATCCAGTAAGTCCCACACAGCAGTACTGCTAAGTTCTCATAGCAGGCCACGCCCCCTTTGCCCACCACTCTGCAAACGCGCTCTTGGATGGGGATTGAAGTCCCCTTCGCTGCTGGGGGTCCCTGGGGGCCAACTAGCCTACCTCTTACCTCCAGTAATCCCCACACAGTGGGATTGCTGAGAGGTGGACATGCCACACCCCCTTTCTCCACCACTCTGCAAACGCGCCTCCTGGCGCGCTCTTGGTTGGGGGATGAAGTCCCCTTTCCTCCTGAGGGTCCCTGGGGGCCAACTAGCCCTCCTGTTACCTCCAGTAAGCCCCATACAGCTGGATTGCTGAGAGAGCTCAAAGGCCACGCCCCCTTTTTACACCACTTTGCAAACGCGACTCCTGGCGCACTGCTGCTCGGGGGATGAAGTCCACTTTAGACGTGAGGTCCTCAGGACACAAGAGGACCTCATCGCCCCACCAGCAATGCGCCAAGAGGAGTGTTTGCAGAGTGGTGTTAAAAGGGGCGGACCACCTCTCAGCAATCCTACTGTGTGGGGCTTACTGGACGTACCTGGTGGGCTAGTTGGCCCCAGGGACCCTCAGGAATGAAGGGGACTTCATCCCCCAACTTAGAACGCGCCAGGGGGCGAGTTTGCAGAGTGGTGCAGGGAGGGGGCGGGGCCTCCGGTGAGATGCCGACTTTTCTTTTAAAAAAATATTTTTAGAAGGGGGGCTGTGTGGCCCCCCTTCTTTTAGTATTTTTTGGGCCCTGGGGACCCCATCCCCCAGGGCCTGAGCATTTAAAAAAAAAAAAAAAAAAAAAAACACAGGAAGGGGCCGCGTGGCCTCCCTTTCCTGGGCCGCTATTGGCCCCGGGGACCCCATCCCCTGGGCCTGGCAAGTATTTTTTTTTTTAAATTGGGGGAGGGGGGGCCACGTGGCCCCCCCCTCCTGAGGCTTATAATTGCCCCAGGGACACCATCCCCCGGGGCATTGCCTCGTTTTTATTTTAAAAAAAAATAAAATAGTATGGGAGGGGGGCCACGTGGCCCCCCTTCCCTTGGCCACTTCTGGCCCCGGGGACCCCGTCCCCCGTGGCCTGGCCAGCCTGGTTTTTTTTTTTTTGAGGCGGGGGGCTGCCAATTATGGCCCCGGGGACCCCATCCCCCGAAGCCGGCCTTCCGTTAAAAAAAAAAAAAAATTAATTAAAAGGGAGGGGTCCGTGTGGCCCCCCTCCCGGGCCACTTCTGGCCCCGGGGACCCCATCCCCCGGGGCCGGCCCTCGGCGTTGGGGACCGTAGGGGGAGCCCCAATGTCCTCATGGTCCCTGCCGGCTCCCCACCTCCTGCGGGAGCCAGCATTGCTTTTGGACAAGGGGAGCTGCTAACATGCAGCTCCCCTTGCCCAAAACCAATTCTGCTTTGCAGGAGTTTGCTATGACAGGGCGGGAGCCGTGCTCCCGCCCTGCCATAGCAAACGGCAATGTCCCGGGGGTGGGCACCCCGGGCCATTGCAGGAGCCGGCCCTGGGGGGTGGCAGTCCCCAGGGCCATCGGGGGCTCCAGGAGGAGGGCCGCGCGGCCCCCCTCTCAACATGCAAAGAGCCCCGGGGTGGTGGTGGTCCCCGGGGCAGTGTGGGGGGGCTTGAGCCCCCCCACACTTTGTTTTTGAATACAGCCCCAGGGAGGTGGCGGCCCCCAGGGCTGCGGGGGGGGCTGCGTGGCCCCCCGCATTTATATCATGTAGCCCCGGGGAGGTGGTGGTCCCTGGGGCGGCCCGCGAGGCCCCCTCACCCGAAATAATGAAAAGCCCCGGGGAGGTGGCGATCCCCGGGGCTTGGGGGGCCCCCAGTCCTAAAAAGCAAATGCCCCAGGGAGGTGGTGGTCCCCGGGGTAGCGTGGGGGGGGCAGGAGCCCCCCAACGCATTTTTTTTTAAAAGCTCCGGGGAGGTGGCGGTCCCCGGGGCTGCGGGGGGGCTGCATGCCCCCGCATATAATTATATAAGCCCCGGGGAGGTAGCGGTCCCCGCTAATTATTTCGGCATTGCCCCCGGGACCTGGCCCACCGGGGGCTATTAGGAAACGAAGCGCAGGAGTCCGTGCTTCGTTTTAAAAAAAAAAAATCGCCGGATTCGCTCACCCGGCAGGAATTTGGCCGATTTAACAAGGAAAAATGCTGTTTTTGGCCCTGGGGGTCCTTGCGGGACCCCCTGAGCAGGCCTAGGGGGTCAGGGTGTTTGTACCCTGTCCCCTTTTCTTATTTTTTTATGTTTTTTCACCCTTTTTCCAAGATGGCTGCCAACACTTCCTGGTTTGGAGTGTTGACAGCCAATCAAAATGAAGCTCGTGCTCGGGAGGAGTCGCGAATCCTCCTTAGTGCTCAGATATCGATATTTTTATTTTTTGAATTTCTCAGCAACTACTGAACGGATTTACACCATTTAAAAAAAAGGGCGCTTTCTGAACCAAGAGCTACCTTTTTGCCATTTTTGGTGTAATTCTGTTCAGCAGTTCAGGCTGTAGCCGTGTCTAAAGTTCCTATGGAAATTAACATGGGGAAAACGCGTTTTGGGACCCCCCTTTTTTCTCGGTCCCCGCTTAACGAATCACCCCGAAACTTTCAAGACAGGAGCTGACTGGAGCGCCCCATTAGTTTTGAAAATTTCGCGAAGATTCGTCAAACGGCGGCAAATCAAAAAACGCTTTTCCTATGGAAACTAGGTCCTAACTATAACTACCTACTAGCGACCGCCAGTAGGTAATTTATATATATACCGCTCAATGTATTACCCGTGTCCCTGCCATCGCGAGCGGGTGCTTCCTTACGCAAGGGTGAAATCGCGAACTGATATGAACGCTTCTCTATAAAAATGACCAGCACTCACAAGACCAGATGAGCCAAATATTTTATTGGGATAAAAGTACACACACAGACGCATTTCGGCAACTGCCTTTCTCAATGATAGTGGTCGCCGGTTTGTGACATCCATAAATAACATTCAATTCATTGGTTGTTCACATAATTCATTAACATAAATGAAGGACTCACTGATCTCATTACTCACCAGATTTTCGTAACGCGGCCATCTTGTAACATTTTAGATGTATTCAAGTTACAGTGAGTCTGACCACATATATTGTTATACGTACGAAATTAGACAATAGGGAAAGGATCCACAAACATTATTATGCCCGGTATGGACCCTTTTCCTTCATGCCATTGTTCCCAGGGATTAAATAATGTTATGCCCTGTATGGGATCATACATCATGCAAGGGAACAGTTGATTCCATTCATATTATAACAAGTCATGCTGCATTATTATAGATACCCGGTTCAGGCAAAAGAATACAACCGAGACCCATCATTGTGCCCTGTTTGGGCTCTTTCCCTTTGTACATCCATTCCCAAGGATTAAGGGTTATATTACCCTGCATGGGGTTGTAAGTCCTTTTGAGGGCCGAATTAAGCAATCAATCACAAGTAAATATCCAAATTCAATAATTCATTGATCCAATGTGAATGTGACTCATACCGCTTTTAGCCAACATCGTATAACACATCCCTTATGATATTATATATTCATACTGGCCGCCTTTGGTCCTTCAAATTACTAAAGTGATATTAATCAAACTAGTGAGTCTCATTTATAGTCGTCTATAGTATTGCCTGAAAATTCATTGAGAAAGGCGGTTGCCGAAATGCGTCTGTGTGTGTACTTTTATCCCAATAAAATGTGGGTTAATTTGCTCCCGTGAGTGCTGGTAATTTTTACAGAGCAATATATATATATATAAAAATATATATATATATATATATATATATATAAAAATATATATATATATAAAAATATATATAAAAATATATATATATATATATATATATATATATATATATATATATATTTATTCCACACATATTCAGCAACTGCCAAAAAAGAACATGGGTACTCCAGGAAGTGTTGCAGATATTAGGGTGCTTTATTGCATGAAAAAAAGGACCACGCCCTCCTCCGATGTGTTTCCGCTGTAAACAGCCATTATCAAGGTGAACAAGCCCCACCACCCTTCAACAATAAATACTTTTGTGGCATGCACACTGAAGAAACACTGCATATGTCTCGCGTCCCAAATATTTACAGCTTTCAATGGTAAACAGTGATATCTCTGTGCTCATCCATCATAAAAATATTTAAAACATGCAAGAATTCAAAAATATATTTATACACTCTATAAAATTCTCTAAGATTTCAATTTTTGATTTAAACTCATCATAAACGAAATTTCATTCAAATTGTAAAAATCTCCCAACATTTTAGAGCTTTTTTATGTAGTCTGTGACAGCAAATTCAAATATAATTTCTATTCTCCAATTATTCACAAAATGCTGGAATAGCCTGCAGAGAAATCATCATTACACAGCACCTAGGTGAGGTAAATTCTACTTTCACCCAAGTACAGGGCCAGTGCCCATATACTATTTTGCTACAGGGATATTATCTATCCTCTACTCTATCTCTTCTAATCCTAAATATATATTCACTTAAATAAATATATTTCTTACTTTGGAGGAGAAAAATATATCCTATTAAAAAAATAATTCCCAAGATCACCTTGGGAGTCTACAATCATAAAAGCATTCCATTTCACTGTCAACTTGGTGCTTCTTCCCCTGCTAACTCACCTGAAATAAATACAATATCTAGTATAATGTCACACACTGACATCCTTAAAGAGGATAAAAAAGATATAGAAAGATGTAAAAAAAGAAAGGTGTAAAAAAATATGTAAGAAAATCTATAAAGAGATGATGGGGAAATAAGCGGGAATACCGCTCATGATTTTCCAAACTATTTCTCATACAGCAATCCCACATGAACCTCCAACTCTTCTACTCTATTCAACCCAAACGGAAATTTGGTCTGTAAATCCACAATATGTTGTGATTCCAACTGTCTCAAAAACCTCACCCTATCACCACCTCTTATATGCTTCTCCACTTGATCGAAGGCAAAGAACCTCAATTTAGATACATCACTGTTGTGATATTGTGCGAAATGCCTCGCCACTGGGTACATGAAATCTCAGTTTCTCACTGCTCAAGGATGTTCTAGCATCCATTTCCTGAGAGGAAAATTAGTGCTTCCCACATACATGAGAGAGCAGGGGCATTGTAAGACCGACACAAAAATCTGAGGCGCTATTCAAAAAATTCCTAATATCCATTCTGTGGCCATCTATAGTTGCAAAGCTTTCAGTGTTAGATATATATTTACAAGCTTTGCAAGGACTACACTTGGGAGAACCCATTCGGTCGTGCTAGCCATGTGGTGGAACACGGTTGCTGGTATAGTAACTCCGTTCAAGGTGTTCCCCCAGGGTTCTCCATTTTCTATAAGTTGTGGAATGCCTCTGTGTTAAATCCGTACCTATTGCTGAATCCGTCCTCAAAATGCCCCCATGCTTGCCCATCAATTTTCTAATCTGATTCAAGCAGGAGTTATAGGTGCTGATAAACCGTATTTTGGGTTTACAGTGCCTTGGTTATCATTGGGGTATAAAAGCTGAATTCTAATCAAAAGGGCATCTTGCTTCTCCGCTGCACTAAATACCTTTGAGGTGTATCCTCTGTTTCGAAATCTTAACTTCATGTTGTCAGATTGTCTTTTATAATCAGTATCTGAACTGCAGACCCTCTTTAATCTCAACAGCTCCCCATAGGGGATACTGTTGATAAGGTTCTTTGGATGATGACTAGTAAAATGCAAAACGCTGTTCCCAGAAGTTTCCTTGCAATGAAAGGTAGTATTGACCTTTCCATTCTCTACCCCTAAATCACGTGAAGGAAATCAATTTGTTGTGAGCTCATAGTGGTGGTAAATTCTAAATTAAAAGGGTTATCATTCAACCTATCTGTGAATTCACATGCCTTCTCTTCGGGACCATTCCATAACAGAAAAAGATAATCAATGTATCAGGTAAATATTAATTCATGGCCCATATACTCCAGATTCTCTTCTGCCCGGGCCACCTGCTCCTCCCACCAGCCCATTACGAGATTCGAGAAGCAGGTGCCCATCGCAGTTCCGATCTTTTGTCTATAGTAGACTTCATCATGTAAGAAAATGTTCTCTTTGAGACAATATTGTATCATATTCAAGATCACCTTATTATGTTCTAAAAGACTAACTGATCGTCTCTTTAGGTAACGTTCGCAAGCCTGCATCCCAAATTGGTGATCGATACATGTATACAAGGATGACACATCCATAGTTATAACAAAAGATCCTTACCATTGCACATTATGTATCTTTTGTGAGAAAATCCCCGCTAACTGTACAGTAAGCACGCAATGTTTTCACATATGGGGAGAGAAAAAAAGTCTACATAAATCTCAGTTGTCTAAAAAACTTTAATTAGTGGAGACAATTGCCGCACGACTTCTTGCCTCATTTCCTTTCTATATACATCACACTTTCTCGAGAAAGTCAGGATCCTGCCTTCTGCATAATCCCTTCAATCCAGTTGAAATTTCTGGTGTTTCTTAATTTTAACTTATTCTTTATGTTTCGAAAGTCTTTCCATTATATTAGTATATAATTCTTTAAATGTAGTCTGTTCCTCCTTCTTTTTCCAGATCTTTTTTCATATCCTTAATTTCATTGAGTATGCGGGTTAAATCTAATTCCGCATACTTGACAAGAATTTCCAACATACTTCTACTTGATTTAGCTATGATATATATATATATATATATATATATATATATATATATATATATATATATATATAAAGGCTTTTTATTTATCTGTGAAATATGTGTGGCAAAGGTATATGCGTGGTAAACTTTTTGTGGAAAGACATGGGTTGTAAAGACTTATGCATTGTTAAGACCGCGTTGTAAAGGCATTCTTGGTAATGGCATTGGTGGTTCCGTCATACAACCCGCCCAATGTTTTTTTGTTTATTGCATGGATAACTCCATTGAATGCACTCGTAAATGTCTAAACTTATGCTAAAAAGATTATGACTTTTAATCTTATACAACGTCTCTACAAGAGGACTACTTTTCTTCATTGTAAGGCATCTCTAGAGGTGCTATACCAAATCCACTGACTGCAGGAATTCCGATAACCATTAGAAAGGTCTACAGGTCTCAGCCTTAAATATTCAAGCTACTGTCCTTGCCAATGATGCCTTGGAGAGACATGCGAATACATGTGCAGGCATCTTCATTTTCAGCTCCAGAACTTGAAATCCAGCTTCCCAGGCCTGTCGGACTGAGAGGAGTGATTGAGTTAAAAAGAATAGGACAGAATTAAGGGAAAACATATGTCTTAAGTTTTTTTCTAAACCTCACAAAATTGTCCTTCATTCTGAGGATGGTAGGCAAAGAGTTCCAAAGCCCGGGTGTGAGGTAGGCAAAAGACCTGCCCCCACTTCTAGCTCTCTTGATTCTGGAGACAAGAAGCAGTTCACAGTTGTTTGATCGCAGGTACCTGTTGGCATTGTCGGGGGTAGCCATTTGCTACAGGATAAAGGGGCAGGTGTTATGCTTTGCCCAATGTAAGATGCATAGTGCCTTAAATTGTACTCTGCAGTTTAAGAGCAGCCAGTGAAGCTTTATGAGCGCTGTGCCTGCTGATTCTGTTTTCTGAATACCTACCAGTATCTGGGCGGCAACATTTTGAGTAATCTGGAGTTTATTTATTACTGATTTTGGGCTGCCTAAATACAGTGAGTTGCCATAATCAATCTGGGACAGGGTTAGACCTTGAATCACGATTCTACGTGATTCTACTGGGAGCCATTTCAAGACCTTTCTCAGGGCTCTCAAAAGGCCAAAACAGCTGCCAGCCACCTATTTTGTTCGGGAGGCCATAGTTAGTTGGTTGTTCAGGGTCATCCCTAGGCTTTTTACTTCCGACTTAGGCAATGTGGGCGCTCTCCTAAGGGAGATGGCCAGATGATCTGATCCCAGAGCATTGGGTTATTTCCTAAGACCCGAACCTCAGCTTTTCCACCATTCAATTTCAAACAGCTGGCTGCCATCCATTGAGATACGTTTGCTAGGCAGCTGTTGAGTCTCATGGAAACAGAGTCCATATTTGATGACAACGTAACAATCCGCTGGGTATCGGCCGCATAAGATACCATCTTGAAACTGAAGGAACATATGATATCTGATAGTGTGTCGACAAAAATGTTAAAAAGCGGAGGGCTCAAGGCGAGCCCTGTGGGACACCACAATGCAGCTGATGGCTGGATGAGAGGAATGGCGCCTCGCTGACCTGGAAGCTGTGTTTATCCAGAAATAAGGCCAACCACTTCAGGACCTTCCCTGTAATACCAACTTCTTCCAATCTGCGAAGAAGGGTACGGTAGGAGACTGTATCGAAAGCGGCACTCAGGTCCAAGAGGATCAGTGCCACCGATCCACCCTGGTCCAGGACCACCTTCAGATCCTCTGTGGCCCTTTAAAGAGCTCTCTCTGTACTACAGCCCATGCGGAAACCTGTCTAGGTAGGGTGAAGAATGTTAGTTTCCAGATGATCAGTGATGTACCTGTTGATCAATTTCTCTATCATTTTGCTAACACAAGGCAAAAGGGACATAATCTATAATTTTCTGTCTCAGGGTCTACCTTGGGGTTCTTTAATAGTGGTCGGATGAAGGCATGTTTCCATTTCACTGGAACACTGTAGCTCTTCAGGAAAAGATTAAACAAATCCGCCAGAGCAGTAAGCATTGTGGTGCCCCCTTCAGTAGGATGTCCACTGGAGCTGGGTCAAGAGCAGAGCCTGATTTAAATGAAGTGGCCACAGCTGTGACATCTTCGATGGTCAGTTACTGGAAAGTAGCGAGTGGTGTTTTAATGTCGATGTCTCTTGGCCTGTTACCTATATTATCCCTATAGTCTGGTGAGCCTGATAGGGTATCATAGATATCTTTCACTTTCCCGAGGCAAGTCCTGCTACCTTGGAATGGAATTCTTATTAAAGCTAACGCATTCCAAGATGGTAGTCGTTAATTTTGACGCACATGTAGTGGTGCACGTGTGATGATGCCTGCGTCGTGACATGTGCATGCAAAGCTGCCACTTTTGATTTTGGAAAATGTAAAGTTACAAGCAACTTTTACAAAAGGAATGGCTTAGTAGCAAACTACAGTTGATGGGGCCTTCCCAAAAACAAATAAATAAATAAAAAATAGATGTGGCTGGGAGGGACAGGAAAGCAACGGCTGGGGTGCACGTGGGCAAGTACACATCACTAAAGGCAAGATCAAGGAAGGTGGACGATAGGCGGTGGTGTGGAGTCTAATTAAAAAAAAGAAAGACTAAAGACAGTCGAGAGCAAAGCAGTTGGGTCGGGAAGCAACACTGAGAGCAAGGGAAAGTGAATTGGGAGCTGCTGTTCTTAAGCCAGTGAAGGATCTCACAGATACTGACTCGTATAGCACAAAGGAGAGACAGCAGCAGTGGTATGATACAATTCACCGAATCAGAACCCTGAGACCAAAATGCCCGCGAGCTGGACTAGCACAGAAATAGGCAGGAAAGCCACTGAATCAAGACAAACAACTGAGATAGACAACAAAGTAATCTAATCAAGAACAAAAGGCTAACTCATAGCCCACTCTATCTATATTGGAAACAGTACATTTAATAAAACCGAAACCTAAAAATACCGGTTATTTTATCAGGCATGTTGCAAGCTGGATATTTATTATGTCTTCCTGAAGCCTGAGCCTCCACATACCTGTAAAAATGTCAGATTTAAAAATTAAACTAAAGTCAGAGCAGCCACTCTACATCAGAAGATCACGTCTTCAGTGTCTGTTTATGCCATATACTATGCCAACAGTTAGGTTGAGGTTATTGCAAAAAAGGTGGATAGCTCTGAATGCTTTTACTCCCAAACTAAACCCAAGCCCTGCAATCACAACTCTTAATAAATAGTGCTAAGAGGAAGAGAGGGAGAATTTCTGACCCAATTTCACAAAAGAGGTGCCCGCCACATCGAGTGGGACCTGTGCAGTAAAGGAAGTTCGCAGCGGGTTTGGAATGCCATGGTTCTCCCATATTTGAGTGTCTAAGGACCAGTAAACATAAGGGAAATTTTAAGCGATATATGCTCTTAACAGTAACAACACTGGTACAAATTTAACCGAAAATCATTGCCTTACAAAAGAATAAAAAGTCTGCTCCTTTAACAAAAATGCTCTTTATTTAAATGACATTCTTATGATTCTGTTAAAATGCAGATACTTAACTTCAGCGTATTGAAGTATTTCAATTATATGTATGATCAACAAAAAACCCAGCAGAAGGCTGCAGACCATTCAGAACATTGGCGGCCAGAATCACTCAACTTCCCATGCTGTACTCATCACAGCACAGCTGAAGGAGCTCCACTGACTCCCCGTTCACAAACAAGCATAGTTCAACCTTCTCACCCACACTTTCTAGGCACTACATAACTCTGGCACATCATACCTCAACAAGTGCATCTGCTTTCACAAACCTTTCTGACACCTCAGCTCGTCAGACTCTTACTTGCAGAAAGTCCACGCATGCGTAAAAGAAAATCTGGTGGTCGAGCCTTTTCCTACATCACTCCTAAAGTGTGGAACGACCTGTTGGTACACATAGAGCCTACTCCTCACTTCTTGATTTCCACAAGAAGCTTAAGACCTGGCTTTTTGACTAGTTCTCTAGGCCCTAGGTGTGCCTAGACTCAGCGCCAGGATACCCTCCTCGGTGACAGTGCTCTCTACAAATCTGCATATGTATATGGTATTTTTATAGCACAAACTTGGGCAAAAGGCAGCAGAGCGCTGTACATGGTCAAAGGCGAGCATAAGGAAGATGGGCTGTGGACGGTTAATGCAATGTGATTTAGGGTTCTTTAAAGAGGCAAATCTTCAACTCTTTCCTACACTGAAAAGCAGATCCTGGGTGCATTGATGGAAAAGGCCTGCATTATATGGTACACTCACGGCTCCATTTTAACAAGTAACCTAATATTTTTATTAGAACATTGGTATGTTGGGAGCTCCACTTGAAAACAATTGAGTGCTCCGGGCTTCTAATGGCCGGTAGAAGCCCGGAGCTCCAACATTCTAATGTTTGTTCCCAGCTGTTTTACAAATTAGAACATTCTGCCCTCTAGGGGCAGAATGTTCTAATAGCCTTAGAGTCCTCCGTAGTGGGCTCTACCAGCTATTAAAGGCCAACTCCCTTGTTTAGGCCTGCTTCCTTATTTCGGCTCAGGCCATTAACAGTGGAGCAGGCCTTTAATGGCCGGTAGAAGAGGCTATATTAGAAAATGCAAAAAGCTGGCAAGAAATGTCAGTGCTACAGTATGCATGCTTCAGAAAACTTTGTGAAAACTACCATTCAAAGGTTCAAACAGCAGTGGCGAGCACACCAAATTTCATTCATTCAAGGTCAATAATGTAAGAACCAGTGAGTTCAGTAATAATATTGGTTAAGAGCACTTTGAGGGTCAGCAAGATAGCAGTAAAAAATAATTTATTAACAATAATAATACAATTAGGTTACAAAGAGAAGTTAGAATATTCTTTGAAACTCCACAAACTAACCTTTTCTTTAAGTTCCTCAGTACTGCTACTCTCCAAAATAACTTCCCTAAAAGAATCCAACTTCATTTCTGATGGTCTCCATCGTCTTGATAAAACTGAGAGCTGAGACATGGACTTCATCTTCTCTGGCTCTGTAGATTAAGAGAACACCTACATTTCAAAACTTATTGTCTATAACCATGAAACTCTGAGACACAATCTTATTCAGGTATCACTATATATTGTGAAAGTCTGGCCACAAACATTTCAGCATTCACACCCAATATAATTCTCTATCTTTAAACACATTTTCATATCTTATAAAAGGATTTACGTTTGATCAAGATGGCAGTCGACAATCAAATTTCACATAAGAGTGGAAAATATTGACATTTTTGCTGGCACTCTCAAGGGAAAAAAACATTTTGGGGGAGAAGTAAAGGTGGCGCGAGGGTGGGGGGCTACGGGGGGGAAGGGTAGTATATCCCACCATCTTATCTGGGAAAGAGATTTGGGCAGTGGTAAGGCTACACTTTATGAGGTCATGTCATGTTTTCAGTAACTACAGGAAAGACCTGCCGATAATTTCAGTCACCCCAAAGTTCCACCTGGGGTACAAATTAAGGCCTATTCCAATTAGGAAACAAAACCCTCACAGAACCATCACTCAGTATTCAGTCTCCAGGCAGAGGAAGACTGAAGAGCAGTGGCTAAGACCAGGAAACAGGTTCAGAAACGTCCTTGGACGCCTTTAAGACAATAGTCTGCAGAAAAATCCTTCATTTACCATAGAAAACACATACAAAAGAAAGGAAGACCGGAACAAGTTACTTACATTTGTTAACTCCTTTTCTGGTAGAGACTAACCGCAGAATCCTCACCTTAGAATATTCCCCATGCAGCAGACTGGATCGGGAAAATCTTGAGCAATACCTCTGCACGCCATTAGGTAGCATTGGTCGGCGCAGTGTCGACTTCTGCGTCGGAAGTACAAGTTACTTACCTTCGGTAACGATGTATCTGGTAGAGACGATTCTAGCCGCAGATTCCTTAACGTAGAATTATCCCCAGGCGTGAGACTGGACCCGGAAAACTTTCTTTGCCCCAGCCCGGGGGGGCGGTACCACGCGACTCCGCCCTGACGTCGTCCGCGGGCGTGACGTCAGCGAGGTCACATAAGCCCCGCCCCGGCGCGCTGACATCAGTTTTCTTCGGAGAACTTTTCCGCACCACAACGCGGAGCCATCACAAACAAAACTGTGGAGAGTATGGGAACAGTGTGCGAAAAAGAAAAGAGAGAGAAACGAAAGGTGAGGAACAGCACCAATTGGAAAAGTGCCAAGCACTAAGGTACCAAAAAAAAAAGTCATAGCAGGGAAAGAGCAGAGCACCGCCCCGAGGAGCAGCCTTGCAAGCCAAGGCGACATCCCCCTTGGAGGCAGAACACATGTGAAAAACGCTATAGCAGAAAGAGAATCCGCAATCACAATCCACAACAGTGAAGGGGCAACAAGCCCGAAACAGAGGAGTAACAGCAATTCACCCCCAGACGACACGAGCAAGGAGGGCCGTATCCCCTGAAAGGAGCGAAAGCCCGAGGTACAAGCAAAAAAAAACCCAACGCAGAGAACTGCAAAGGAGTCAGAAACCCCAAGCCAGTAAAAGGAGAAGAGTCAAGGAGGCCCCTACACTTGGAGAAAAAACCAAGTGGAGGGAGGCAGAAGCACCTATGAACCAACCGACCTCAGATCAGAAAGGAAGGGGTGGAACAATCAAGCAGAACGAAGCATCCTGTCCTGGAGGAGGCGAAGCATACCCCCTCAGAAGACAAGCCACCCGGAGGGAGGCGAGTGCAGAAGACCAAACAGAAGATCCTCGCAGAACGGGGAGGAAGGGCGGCTCATGAAGGAATCTGCGGCTAGAATCGTCTCTACCAGATACATCGTTACCGAAGGTAAGTAACTTGTATATCTGATAGAGACTACTAGCCGCAGATTCCTTAACGTAGAATAGATACCCTAGCCATACCCAGAGGGGAGGAGGGTCTGCGAGAGGAGCTCACCAGCTTGGAAGAACACAGGGCCCCAGCAGGGGATGTGTCAGAGGGACAAGAAGGGCGACCCAGCCCCCACCAAGCAGAGGCAAGCAAGAACGAGGCGAAGGGAAGGCCAGGAAAACCCAAGTCCATCCAAGGTACAACCGCCAGAAAACCCCGTAGGGGCAGACAGCGCCAGAGGAGCACCAAGGAAGAAAAGAACCACCCCAACACCAGGGAGATGAGGGAGAACCGGAGGCAGAGCCTGCCATAGGAAAACACAGACACAGCGATAGGAGGCAGCTGAACAGGCATCAGCCTCAAGGCAAGAACAAGGCAGGAGCGGCTCTACGCCAAAAGGCACAGGCGAAGAAGAAAGGCACAGGTGCGCAAAGCCCCAGCCGAACAAGAGGCAGGGGCACAAGGAAACACACCAAGGGCCACGACGGTGGACCATAGCGAGCAGCCATGTGCAGCCGGCAACACCATGGAGCAGTGCACCCAGAACAAGCCAGGCGCAAGCCGAGGACAGCGGCCAGGTAAATCCAGAACACTCCCCAAAGGGGAGCCGTGCCAGAGACACACACTGGCCCACGAAAGAAGTGGGACCAGGCAGAAGAGAAAGAGGAGAGACACGGAGGACGGGCCAGCCGGCAACCAGAGCACAGGAAAGCCAGAAGAAACGTAGCCCCCTCTGGAACACCAGACAGAGGACCAGGCCGAAACGCCGGACAGGAAGGCGGAAACACCACAACACGATGCCGTAGACGGCATGCCAGGCCGGCCTAGCGATGTAGCGAACACTGAGAAGGACAGACGTTGGAGCAGAGTAAGCCGCACCAAGACAAAGGCAAAAGAGACCGCACCAGCGGCATACAGTGATGCCAGGAAAGGCAAGGAACCCGAAAAAGGGCATCCACACCTCCCCAGCGTAGGACAGAGCTATGTAATAGCTACAAGTACCCCACTTAGGGCATGATACGTCCCAAGGAAAACATGGGAACATCTCTTAGGAAACAATTCCGCAGCAGAGGACAAGAACATAAAGGACCTGCGGGTAAAACCACAGACGGCTTGTCAATCAGCCAAAAAAGACACAGAAGCCAAAAGGGGGCTGTACCAGCAGCCAACAGTTCAGAGGGGCCAACCTAAGGACCCCGAAGGCACGCCAAACCACACGGAACACACAACCCGGCCAAGCGAAGCACTAGACCTCCGAAAAAAGGTGGGATAACGTCTCCCATAAGGCACCAGAGGACCGACAAACCTTACGGAGGGGGAGGAGGTCGGAGCCACGCAAGAAGCCGCTGAATGGCGGAGTCCGCATGGGTGTTAAACAAAAGAACCCCATCAAAAGGGAGGTCAACCAGACGCTCCCTAATATTCTCTGGAAAAACGCTATCCCTCAACCAAGCATGGCGACGGAGAGCTACCGAAGTTGCCATGGCGCGGCCGAGAGCATCAGAAACATCTAAGGCCGAACGAAGAATAAACTCGGCCAACTCCCGGCCATCAAACACATGGGTCCGCAGATCAGCGCGGACACCTTCGGGGGAGGCACCAGACAGAAGGGACTCCACGGAATCCCACAGACTGGAAGTAGCCCTGGCCAACACACAAAGGGTGTTGAGCGCTCGCAAAGCAGCACTAGAGGAAGCGAAGATGTGACGCCCCCATGAATCCAAGCTCTGGGCCTCCCGTGGCGGAGGAAACAACACCAAGGGCAAGGAAGGAAAAGCAGTCTGCAGAAGAGGGCCCTGTGTAGAAGGGTGGAAAGAAAGGCAGGCTGGATCGTGCAGAGCAGGGCGATGGCGATGTAGGAGCGGCTGAGGCACGGGATCACCCGTGGCAGGACGCCCCCAGAAGAGAAGTATGGAGCGAAGCTTCGAATGGCAGAAGCAGCTCCCGTCCACCAGAACCCTGATGGAGAACCTCTAACAAATGGTCCGTAGGGAATGGGGTGCCGGGGTCGCCCATGCGCAAAATGCCAGCGGCCCTGGAAATGGCCCGACAAAAGCCGCACCATCCTCCGTAGGACGTCGTGGGGGAGAGAGCAATTCCTCCGTGGGCAATGGCTGTAAACTAAGCCAGCCATCCCCGAGTCCAGCTGGAGGAAAAAACGGCCAGCCCCTGAATGGAGGACCCATGGATGAGTGGGGGGCCTGAGGCGCCTCCGGGGAAGGCCGAGATCGCGGGGACGGCGAAGAGCCCTCACTGGAAGACGCCGGAGAAAAAGCAACTACGTGGCGTCCCGTCTCCGGGGAAGAGGAGACCAAAAGGTGACAAACCTCCGGAGAGGAGGGGACCTCTGGAGACGAGTCGACTACCCGACGCCGGCACGGCGCCGTTGCGACGCCGACCGGCGCCGGCACCGGGGACGCCGAGTCGACCCTCACCAGCACTTGCGCCCCAGGAGAATGGGGCGGGGTCGGAGCCGGGGTGGCTAAAGAACGGCGCTGACACGACCTCCGACGAGGCAGCCGCCTGCACGGAGGGCCGAGAGGGACCCGGGGAAAAACCCCGGCCCCTAGCCAGCACCCGCGGCGCCGTCAGGGCCGACAGCCGTCGGCGCCTGAGCGGCGTCGGCTTGGCCCACGGCAAGGCCGCCGCCTGCCCAGAGGACCGAGGGGGACTCGGGGACGAACTGCGAGTCCCGGCGACCTCCTGCGACACCACAGGGACCCCCGTGGGGGTTTGCGGCGAGGCAGAGGCGCCGTGGGCCAAAGAGGGTAACCCCGAAGGGCCGCACACAGACGACACCACACACCCAAAACCTGGAGCCGAACCCGTCGGCGCCGGAGCCGCCGGCGACTCCGCGGAAGGCCCCGCACGTGGCAAGGGATCCGTGGACGTCTCAGGAAGAGGAGGAGTTGGGGCCAAGGAAGCCTGCAGAGCCGCAGCATTGGCCCCCATTTGGGCCCGCGTCGCCCCAACACCAGGAAACGGCGGGTAGGGTGGCGACGAACGAGGCTGCATGTCCCCAGGAGAACCCTCGCCCTCCGCAAAACGGGGACCAGGCCTCGGGGACAAGCTATAAGACTTACCGGCGGGCGAGCGACGCCCCTGGGGCCTCGGTGAAGGACGATGTCGGAGGCGGAAGCGGCGGTTCCGGGGCCCTTCCGCGGAGGACGGACGCGGTGACGACACCAATCTGGACAAGCGGGCCGACAGGAGCTTCATCCGGCGCTCCCGCCGGGACTTCGGCTTCAGATGCTGGCAAGCGTCGCAGTCCGTAGAGTCATGGTGCTCGCCCAGACACCACATGCAAATAGGGTGAGGGTCCGTCGCCGACATCTGACACGCACAAGAAGTACACGACTTGAAGCCCGAAGGCATTCGCACACTGTTCCACAACGCAAAAGCGTAAAAGAAGGCCTGAAAACAGGCCAGGGGCACGATTTCGGATCCGCGTTGCACGCGGAAAAGAAGGAAACTGATGTCAACGCGCCGGGGCGGGGCTTATGTGACCTCACTGACGTCACGCCCGCGGACGTCATGTCGGAGTCGCGTGGTACCGCCCCCCCCCCCGGCGCGCAGGGATGCTGGGGCAAATTAAGTTTTCCGGGTCCAGTCTCACGCCTGGGGATAATTCTACATTAAGGAATCTGCGGCTAGTAGTCTCTATCAGATGTGACATTGCAATGTCCACATAAGCATCCAGTTCACAGAATGGGGAGGATGGGATGGTTAGTTAGGAATCTGCGGTTAGAGTCTCTACCAGAAAAAGTGTTACCAAAGGTAAGTAACTTGTTCTTCCTTCTGATAGAGACTTTTAACAGCAGATTCCTCACTTTAGACTAGATACTCAAGCTACACCTCTCAGGAGATGGGTCTGTGAACTGGCTTAAACCTACAAGTCCTGGAGGGCTGGGCGGGCGAAATACCAGTCTCGACGGACCGGACTGTCCAAGCAGTAGTGCTTCGTGAATGTGTGGAGTGACGCCTACGTGGGAGCTTGGCAGATGTCCGGGACCCCGCGTGCTAATCCAGTTGTGGTGCTTTGGCCCTGGTGGAATCTTCGCCACTGCAAAGCAGATCTTAATGCAAAGTACATTCCATTGAACGATGGACCGCTTCTGCTCAGCCCTACCCTTCTTACCCCATAAACCCACTGAAGAGCCGTCCATCTGGTGGTCTTTGGTGTGATCAATGTACAAGGAGCTCTCTTTGGTCCAGACAATGGAGTCTCCCCTCCTCTTTAGAAGGATGAAGTGGAGCAAAAAAGGGAGGTAATGTGATGTGCTGGCCAGCATGAAAGGGGGTGATCACCTTCAGAAGGAGACCGGCACGCGTCCAAAGGACCAGTTTGGTGAAAACGGTGGTGTTCTGAGGGTGAGCCAAGAAAACCCTCCTGGCCGATGTAAAGGCCACCAAGAAAATCGTCTTGATTGTCAAGAGCCGCAGAGAGCAGCTGTGCGAGGATCTCAAAGGGAGAACACAAAAGGTATGTAATGGGCCCATTGGAGCATCGCAAAAGGGGTAAGAGGAATTATAGGATGTAAACCTTTCAAAAACCGAGTCACAACTGGTGACTTGAACAGGTAGGGTTGATCCGGCAGCCGCAGGAAAGCTGGAATAGCCAAAAGGTGACCCTTAACAGCACCTAGGGCAAGGTCCTACCAAGCTCACAATAAAACAAACAGCAATACCTCTGACAGAGGAGCAGAAAGTGGGTCCACATGGCGAGAGGAACACCAAGCCACAAATGTATCCCAGCGATAGGTGAGTACAGTCCTAGTGGATTGACGCCTGGCTCCCAAGATGGCATCACAGACCGTGGGAGGAAGGTCAAAAACCCTCAGCTGTCACTGCTCAACATCTGGGCATGAAGTTGGAGAGTGTGCAGGTTCGGGTGTAGGACCATGCCCTGTTGCTGCTACAGAAGATCCTCAAGATGGGGCAGCCTGACAGGAAGACAGATGCTATGGTTCAGGAGTTGGGGATACCATACTCTTCATGCTCAATCCGGAGCCACTAGGATGACATGTCCTGATATTCTTAAGAGCTCGCTCAGGAGTAGTATTGGCGAAAAGGCGTACAGGAGTTCCACTCGAGGCAGAATGCATCTCGGAGTGAGAGACGCTTTGCAAACTCCAGTGCTCATCAGTGATGACATTGCGCGTTCTCGGCAGTGATAAACAGATCGAGCCAAGGATCTCCCCATTCTTGGAAGAGACCATGCGCCACTGCCAAATGTAATCACCATTTGTTATCCACAAGGCATCGACCGCTAAGTTAATCTGCCCTGCCAGTGCTGTACAACTAGGGAGATGTTTTGGCCCTCTAGCTATGTCCGGAGGCACAGAGCCTCCTGGCACTGGGTCCACGACCACTCCACACCCTGTTTGTTGCAAAACCACATGGCGGAGGTGTTGTCTGTTAAAACCTGAACCTGCTTTCCTTTGAAGGATGGGAGAAAAGCTTTCAGTGCCAAGCGCATAGCCCTCAGCTCCAAAAGATTGATGTGGAGCAGAGCTTCTGGCGGAGACCAGAGCCCTCTTACTCCACCTCTACCAGATGGTTATCCCAAATGAGCAGCGATGCATCAGTCACCACTGTCAATTCGGGATAGGTAAGGGAGAGAGGTCTGCCACTGACCCAATCATGGTCTGTTAGCCACTCACAGACCATGATTGGATCAGTTAACCTCACTTTGCCACTGGATTCAAGCTAGCCTGGCTGATGAGGGGTGTTACCCCGAAACCGGTCCCAGGATGCCTGTTTCCGGTCCAGTGAAGACCTGGCTTGGCAGTTCGGGCTAGACTGTTCCCATGAGGCACAGGGTCAAGACTGATTTGCATATGGCTGGGTCTGAACTGGACTGGTGAAGTGAGCTTAAGAACGATGATGGATTAAACCCAGATCTGTGACTGGGATGAGTGTCTGAAAAGTTTCAGTACTCCATTCATCGTCTCCTTGTGTTTGCTCTGTTAGCCACTACTACAGATCTTTTGCAGTCTATTTTGAAATTAGGACCAGGTCCGAAAGATTCCCCCGATGCCGTGGCCCACTGGGACTTCAGATCCCAATGCGGCCCCTCATGTGCAATTGAGTTTGCTTCACCAGAAGGATGCAGGAGGCCATCACACCCAACAGCCTCAGAGTCAGTCTAACTGAAATCCAGGACTGAGGTTGAACCATTGTGATCATAGGCCAAAAGTCCTGGACTCTCCACTCTGAAGGGTAGGAGCGGGAACTGCAGTGTATCCAGAATGGCTTAGATGAAAGAAAGCATCTGAGTAGGAGTCAGAGGTGACTTTGGCATGTTGATAGTGAATCCCAGTGAGTGCAAAACGTTCATTGTAGTCTGGAGGTGGGGGAAGACTGAAGGAAAGTGGGTTTCTGTTGCAGTAACCCCCACTTTTTGCCCGATTCTGATGCATGACTGGGTGTGCACTAGGTTCCTGCTAACCAGGTTCCCAGTGCCTGTGTTCCTTCCCAAAACTGTTCTAATGTTTCCACAATAGGCACATCTTTGGCTCACATAAGTCCCTTGTAATAGGTACCAGTGGTACCAAGGGCCTTGTGACCAGAGACGGTCTTCTAAGGGCTGCAGCATGTATTGTGCCAACCTAAGAGACCCTTCACCAAACACAGGCATACTGCCACTGCAGGCTGCGTGTTTTGGTGCAGATAAAAGGGTAGAGTCGACCTGGCACACATCCCTGTGTACCAGGCCTACCAGCACTGCAAGTGGCATAGGTAAGTCACTCCTACAGCAGGCCTTACAACCCTAACGCAGGGTGCGCTATACCTCATCTGAGGGCATAACTGCCTGAGCAGATATTCCCCTATAGTGTCGAAGTCCATTCTTAGACATTAGAAGTTCACAGGGAAGCCATACTAGGTGCATGGGATGGGAGCTTGTCCCTACGTGTTCCACAGCTCCATGATGGCTTCACCGAATTCCAAGATGTTTAGTACCAAACATCTCAGATTAACAAGCCCACACCGTTGCCAGTGTTGGGTTCATTAATAAATACACTCAGAGGGCACCTCAGAGGTGCCCCCTGAAAACCTACCAACCCACTAGTGTGTGCCTGACTGTTTCTGCCCCATGAGGTGGGATCCTTTCGATCTCGTGGGGCAGAAACAAAGTCTGCTCTGGGTGGAGGTGCTTCACACCTACCCCCAAGCAGGAACAGCACTGAAAGGCGGTGAGCCTCAAAGGCTTCCAGTCCTTTGTTATGCTGACCAGGGCCTCTCCAGCTAGTGGAGATGCCAGAGACGCCTGACCAAGCCCCACGTTTGGCAGCAAGGTAGGAGGAAAAATTAGAAAACAAGAGAGGTGTGTCCCCTCTCAGCAAGGACCACCCCTAAGGTGCCCTGAGCTGAAGTGACCCCCTCCTTTGAAAATCCTCCATATTGTTTTGGAGGATTCTAGCCAATAGGGTTAGGGATCTGCCCCCTCCCCAGAGGGAGTGGACATACAAAGGGGTTAGTCACCCTGAAGGTAAGTAGCTCATTGGCTACTACCTTCTATGCCCTGTAATGCCCCTAAATTGAGTATTTAGGGGCACCCCTGAACCTTAATCCTCAGATTACTGATGACCTACGAAGAAGAAGACAAAGAAGAGCCGTGCAGCAGCGAAGACTGAAGACACCAACTGACTTGGCCGCAGCCCTACCGACCTGTCTGCAGCCCTCAAAGACCCTGCTACTGGAGAGCGACTCGTCTCGTTGCCCAGCAACCTCCAGAAACCTGGGAGGCCTGCCTGCCTGCCTTCTAGAAAGACTCCTGATCTCCTGTGGACAGCGGACCTGTCCAGAAGAAAACCAAGTTTAAAAACAAAAGCTATGCCTGTGGAACAACAAAGTCGACCACCTCTGCACCCACGGCCCGAGTCCAAGAGGCCCACTGGTCCAGAAAAGGTTCCCTAGCGATCTAGAGCAAGAATCCCTCGACGGTTGACCCCTGCTGGACTCCACATTGACGCCTGCAGCCTCTGCACGATGAACACCACCCCACCCCCAACTGCACCGGTAAGCTGACTTCCGACACTAAAGCCACCCCTGCACCCGGAGCCCCTAGGCCTTGGGGAGATCTACCAACAGTCTCCCGACACTCCAGCACGTCTCAGCTTACCTGTTCAGCTGTAGGTGTGTTTCGTTCAGCTTCCTGGCCTGAGCCTGTAGCCTTTTTCCAAGTTCGAGATTCCCCATTGGTTTGCATTGGGTGCCAGATGCTGTATTGGCCCTCTGCACCCGACCACCCCGGTGCCGCTGGAGGTGTAAGTTTGGCTCGGCCTTGTGGGTCCTCCTGTGCTAACCTTAACCCCCGGAGACTGGGTTACCGAGTTTGACCTCAGCCCCCGGCCGCCCCTGTGCGTGCGGCTGGTGGTGCGCTGAGATCACTTTCCTGAACCTTGTCTTCATCCTAAAGCTTAATTTCGTAAATCGTTTACTTACCTGCAAATTGCTGATTGTGTTTCCTCCTACAGGATAACATTGTATTGATTGAAAAAAAGCACGAAGTGTCAACTTAGGATATTGAAAAACAGTGATATTGGAAAACGTATTTTACTGCAACAAAGTATCTTTGGTTCTTTAAAAATATACTAAAAGTAATATTTTTACAAACCCTTGGTCTTGGATTTAGTCATTTAGTGTGAGTTATCATTTCTTGCCTGTTTGAGTACAAAAAATGCTTAGCATTGCGCTCTTATAAGCCTAACTGCTCGCCCACACTACCACAAAAGAGACCACTAGTATTATCTACTTTAGCCTCTGTAAAGCCTCTAGGGATCCACTGGACACTGTGCACACTATACCTTACTTTGGTATTGTATATACAGAGCCAGCTTCTTACAACGACCGCCTGGGGCAAGCCCACTTTCAGAGGCCAGTTGTTGAGGTAGGGGAAGACTGAAAACCTGACCTCCAAAGATGTGCTGCAACTACCACCATCACCCGTGAACACACGAGGGGCACTGGTAAGGTTAAAGGGGAACACAGCGACCTAGAAATGCTCCTGGGGTATTGTGAACCACAGGTAACACCTACGGGCATGTCGGACGGGGATGTGTAAGTATGCGTGCTGCAAGTCTAATGCTACCCTCTAGTCTCCAGGAGAACGAATCTGAGCCAAGGTGGGGGACGTGGCCAAGCCGCCGACCAACATGGCCGCGCGGCGTTGAAGCTCCGCCAGCCACCTACAGCCCAGTAGAGATATCCCCCATAAATGCGGTGTAAATTGACTACAGCTCCGCACCATTGGACTGCAACCTCCGTGGCGAACACGCCGATCTCATCAGACCGCGGCCAAATGGCTCCTGGACGGCTTTCCCGGCAATCGAAGGCACACGGGGCGGAGTGAATCCCGGCCAGCACTGATCTCCTTCTCAACGCGGCACGTCTGGGGTGCGGATACGGGCGGAGGCTGTCTCCCGACCGGACAAGACGACAGACGCTGTGGTGAGTGCACCGGGCGCGGGTCGTTCTCTGTGCTCTCCCCCCACACATACTCTCCGACATTTACCGGGTCGTGGCCACGTTTGGCTGCGCCCGGCCTGCACCACTCGACCCTCCCTTCCCACAGGCCCCGCGGGGACAGGGCCCGCGTTCGGGCCGGGGAGACGACCACACGGTCACTTGAGGGTGCGAATCGGGGGGAGACGGCAGTGGATCCGTCGTCCCCGGCGCCCGGCTGCACCTCTGCAACACCGAGCAGCCATCTGGCCTGCAGCCTTTGGGCCCATCGCTTCGTCTGCTGACTGCGCCACTGACCCCGCGACTGCTGCCACCCCGCCTCATCAAGCCACAGCGCTGCAGCAGGCCACCTTCTGGGCCTTAATCGCACCATCACTGCCTGCGCCCCGTATTCTGCCTTCTACAGGTCATCGACACGCGAGGATAGCGGCCCCATTTTTCCTATACGTAAAAATCAGAGTCTGAACATTCTATTGGCACCAGTCATCTTGCTCGCTCCTCGGGGTGACTCTCCCCCCCTCTATCAGATTGCTCGAAGCAGAGGCTCACCGGCACCACCAGCATCTGGGGCCCTGCCCACGCTCCCCCACCTTTATTTTTCGCATACTGGTTGACTCTCCTGCCTGGTCTTTTACCTGCCAACAGCGCAGGCACTGTGCTGCTGCCTTTCCCTTCGTTTGGTCGACCTGCGGCATGGGCCGCAAAGATCCTAAACAAAGGACCCTCCCATTTGAAAAGGTCGCTGAGACAAGTTGGGAGGACAGCCTCACCATGGCGGAGGGTGGCCAGGGCGCAGGTTACGTAGACGACCCCATTGCTCAGGCCCAAACACTGCTTCAGGAGATGAGGGTGGGTTTTCGTGCATTGGATGGGCGCTTTGACACGTTGGACAAACGCCTAGACGATATGGGGGCCAAAATTCAAACACAGGACAGGCGCCTAGATGTTGCCGAGGCACGTATATCCGACATTGAGGATGGTACTGCGCAGTCCCTCAAAAGACTAGAGCGCGTGGAGCGCATCCTCAAAGACGTGGCAATCAAGAACGAAGACCTCGAAGCGCGCAGTAGGCGCAACAACGTCCGCATTTTGGGGGTGCCGGAGACCACTGAGACTGGCCGCCTAGACCTCTTTGTTGAAACCTTGCTTACGGACATGTTTGGGAGGGAGTCCTTCACCCCTGGATTTGTGGTGGAGCGCGCACACCGCACTCTGGGCCCCCGGCCCAATCCGGGCCTCCCCCCAAGGCCAATCATCGCCTGCATCATGAATTTTCGAGACCATGATACCGCATTGCACCTCGCCAGAGAACGAGGAGACACTACGTGGCAAGGCTCTAAACTAGGGCTCTATCCTAGGCCGCCCTCAGAAACCTGGGTCTGAAGTATGGCATGCTTTACCCGGCCAGACTGCGAGTCGATGTCTACGGCCGGTCCTGCATTTTTGACACCCCTACTGAAGCACAGGAATTCTGCCACACGTACAAACACAACAACAACCAGGCGATTACGGACGAGTCCAGATCCTCTCCTCCGGGCAGCGGCTCCAACGCGAGCATGGAACTGTTTTCAAGTGCGGGCACTGGCTGACTTTCCCATCCTACACGTTGCCACTCTGATGCCTTAGCTGGATTGGAATACTAACACTCATCACTTCATAATGTTCCTAGTGGCTGGCCGACTGGCGTGGCGTTGCCACCCCCCAATGGTGTACACCTTTGGTTTGTTTCTAGGGATTTGGATGTACCGAGATAGGGTTCTTTCATTCCAGCTCAAAGTCTCTTGGTATATCATGCTTCGTTGTACGATTTGAGTTCTGCCTCGCTTTATTCATGGTGAGGTTGGGTGGATGGTGGGGGGGACAACTGTTCTTATGCAGGAATTTCGAAATATTTACTGTCATGCTCACTGTCCTATTCAATGTTTATCAACGATTGCTTATTTTGGTTATGAATGTCAAGACTATTATATGGCGCAGTTAGGAAATGTCTGTGGTCCCTCTGATTTGTCCCTGTTGTCCTGGAATGTCCGGGGCCTGAATGACAATCGTAAGAAAAGGCAGGTTGTTCATTATTTGATGCGTCACAACATCGACATTGCTTTTTTGCAGGAAACCCACCTGTCCAAATCTGACCCCGCACGATTCGCCTCAAGCTGGGGCACACACAGATACTTTTCTAACTTCAGCAATTATTCCCGTGGCACAGCCATTATTATACACAAAAGGGTGCCCTTCAGTCTTCACTCCGCCATTGGGGACGATGAGGGTAGATTTACAATTGTCACGGGCTCATTAATGGGTCACAGCGTCACCCTGGTATGTGTCTATGCTCCGAACACTGACTCCCCGGAATTCTTTCATTCTCTACAGGCCCAGCTTGCCAAGTTAGACTCTACCCTGCTGCTGATGGGGGGGGATCTCAATCTGCTTCTCAACCCCACCTTAGACAGCACCGCCAAATCCCCTGGCACTAGGCCACGTGCTCACAGAGCCCTATTAGACATTTGCGAACTACCACTACCCGATGTACGAGTTACTTACCTTCGGTAACGATGTATCTGGTAGAGACGTTGTCTAGCCGCAGATTCCTTAACTTAGAATATCCCCAGGCGTCAGACTGGATCCGGAAAATTTTGCGCAGCGGTACCTCTGCGCGCCGGGGGGCGGCTCCGCCCTGACGTCGTCCCCGGACAAGACGTCAGTGGAGCCATATAGGACCCTCCCGGCACGCTAACGTCAGTTTTCTTCGGAGGAACTTTTCCGCGCCACAACGCGGAGCCCCCAGCAAAACTGTGAGTATGGGAACAGTGTGCGAATAAAAAAGAAAATTGGTGAGAGAGAAAGAACCAAAGGGTGAGAAAGCACCATGAACGACAGTGAGAAGCACTGTCGACTGAAAGGTGTTGAAAAGGAAAGAGCAGAGCAATACTTTGAGAAGCTATTTCGCAAAAGCGAAGTGAATGTCACCCGTGAGGGAAATCGATCTATAAAAAGAAGACCGAGGCAGACTACAGAAAGTCTGCATCAGATGAAGTGAATGAAAAGAGCAGAACAGTATACTGAGAAGCAACCCTGCAAAAGCGAGAGAATGCCCTCTCCTGAGGCAAAACGGCAATGAAAAGAGCCAACAGCGGCAGACAAGAAAGCTCCAAACCACAGGATTAAAGAAGAGAAAGAAAGAAATAGGGGGACTCTGTCCCCCATGATAGAACGATTGGACTGAGGAACAGGCCAGAAAGACCTCAAAACCAATTGACTGTAGGAGTGTCAACGGAGAAGGTGGGTGGGAGGGTAGAGAACACCAGTAGGCCCCATACTGGAGGAAACCCATGTGGAAAAACGCAGAAGGACACCTGAACTCACCGCCCAAGCATGAGATTGGGAGGAGCAGAACAAGTAAACCAAAGGAATAAGCCTGACGGGGAGGGAGGCGAAAGATACCGCCCCGTAGAAAGACAAAGCCACCCCAAGGGAGGCGACTGCAGAAAACCCCACCTGAAAAGGTCCTCGCAGATCGGGGAAGATGGGTGGGCGTTAAGGAATCTGCGGCTAGACAACGTCTCTACCAGATACATCGTTACCAAAGGTAAGTAACTCGTACATCTGATAGAGACATCTAGCCGCAGATTCCTTAACTTAGAATAGATACCAAAGCCATACCCTATAGGAGGCGGGTCTGTGACAGAACCCCACTAAGTTCCCAAGGGAACAGAAGTGTCAACCAGCTGACTATACACAGTGGGGGCAGCACTGCCAGAGTGGCCAACACCGGACCAGGATACTCCGTAGGGAGTGGCCAACAATTAGAGGCAAAGGCATCAAAAGCTGCCAAGGGCGGCAGGAAATCCCTGTCGGTTAAACAGTGGAGAAAGGGAGCACAGAACCAGAAGGGCAGTGCGAATGAGAGTGGATACCCTCTGTAAAAGGAGAGGAATGAAATGTAGGATGTGAGGGATCCACAGGATCTGATGGACCTTCAAAAGAGAAAGGTCTAGCTAGGGTACAAGAACGGACTGAGTCCGAGCAGGCAGGACGGACATGCATGACAGTGAAAGAAGCACTGTGGAAGTGGGAACAGCAGCGGAAGGATGCTGACGACGCCCAGGATGAGTCAGTGTTACAGGAAACACAAGACCTGCCAATGCACCAACGCCCATGTACCGGACATAAGGGCGGGCATTAAAGGCAGAATGGCAGAGAATAATGGCAACAACCAGTGCTACGCACGTGGGGAACAGAAGTACACAAGAGATAATGTATGTACCGCCAGAACCACACCATGGAAAGGAGAAGGCCCCATAAAGCGCCACGAGCAAAAGCTGAGATACGAGAGACGCATCACCAGGGTGTATCGCGTGAAAGAGAGCCGGCAAAACTAACACACGTAGAAGACTTGCGCTCACGAAAAGTGAGGAACAAGACCACGGCCACCGCAAGGAGGACCATGCCTGCGGGAGGTCTGGGTGTGTGTAGTATGCCGGACAGGAGAAAAGAAGACAGGGCGCAGCCCGGTGGATAAAGTGAGAAAGAAAAAACACCATAGCACCAACAGCCATGTAGCAGCGGTACCGGACAGAGCAATGCCCAGAGCCAGACGCAACAGCCACAGGTGGTAGGGAAGATCCACCGTCTACCGCGAGACAGTCAGGGATGCCGAGCAGTACTGGAAGGAGACAGTACGAAACGTACCGGAGGAACAAGAGTGGATACACGCACAATAGCCCACCAGACAAACAATGTTCGTAGGAGAACACTCCCGCTGAGAGCAGCAACAGCAGCTCGAAGGAAAGCACGACAACACCTGCGCGGAATGCAGCACGGAAATGGGAAGCTCTGGCAGGGGAAGTGGCCAAAAAAGCAAGGCACAAGACAATGAATAGCATCAACGTCTGGGGCCAGAACGCCACCATTGAGAGCGAAGTCCAACTATGAAAGGACTACGCAGCATGGATAGAGGAGAGTAGAACTAGGCAACGTAAAAGTTGCCGAAAACGCAGCTGCCCGTGACAGCGAGCATACTAGGGAGCAGTCATCGGACGCTTATAGAACACAGAAGAGTGAAAGTTTACAGGTACAGCCGCAGGACAACCTAGTGAAAAGGACCCCACAGAAGCGTACAAAGACTGCTGTGGGAAGAAGGCAGCTATACAATAGCTAACGAATACCCCACATAGGGTAAGCATCAACCCCAACAAGGGGCACCTCTTGAGCGTGAGCTCATAGACAGAGGATGTAACAAAAAGATAAGTAGCTGACCTGCTGCATGAAAGAAAGAAAAGGCGGCAAGAAGCCACCCAGGCCGTTCAGGTATTACAGCATGAACCCAGGGCCGACATGAAGCAGAGACAACACAGCAGAGGGTGAGGACAAAGTCCGCAACCGGACCAGAACAGAATAAAAACTACGGAAGGGTAGACAGAAGGCGGTGAACCGGAGTCCGCATGTTCGTTAAACAGGGACACACCATCAAATGGCAAATCCCGGAGACTGTCACGGACATTCTCGGGGAAACCCCCGTCGCGCAGCCAAGCATGGCGGCGCAGAGCAACGGACCTCGCCATTGCCCGACCCACCGAATCGGTAGAGTCAACGGCAGACCGAATGGTAAAGCGCGCCATCTCTCGGCCTTCGTGAAGGAGACGAGTCATGTCAGCACGAGTACTCTCAGGGAGGGTAGGTAAAAGACACTCCACAGAGTCCCAAAGGGCACAAGAAGCCCGGGTAAAGACGCAAGCCGTGTTCAGAGCACGTAAGGCTGAACTAGCAGACGCAAAAATGCCGCGTCCACATGTCTCCAACCAACGAGACTCCCTAGTAGGAGGCAGCAATAGAGGTGGAGAGGAAGGCTGCGTGGCAAAAGCCACCTGGACTACGAGGCTTTGAGCCCCAGGCTGAAGGGACAAACAAGCTGGGCCCCCAGGGGCCGGACGATGCCTATGTGCAATGGCCCGGTCGACAGCATCTCCTGAAAAGGGCCGTGCCCATGTTCCGAGAAGTGCGTCGAACAACAAGCCGCTAAAAGGCAGCAAGGGCTCAATATCCACCTCACCCTGGTGGAGGAGATCCAATAATGGATCGGAGGACAAGGAGACAGAAGGAGGGTGCAAATGTAAAACAGCTGCAGCCCTGCGAATACCCCTTAAAAAAAAAGCACCAGTTTCAGTGGGCATCCTTGGGGGGGCGACAATAGGCCATCTGTAGGGGACGGCTGCAAGCTGACACGTCCCGCAGCAAGAGGAACAAGGGGCCACTGACCCCATGGCATCGGAGCCAACCGGCGTGGAGACAAGTCCGGGCATACCGGATCTGTGTCCCCCGGAAGCGGAGAACCAACAGGTACCGGCGGCTGCTCCGGCGTCGAACCAACGTCGACCTCCACGAGGGGCGACCCTGCTGGACGAGCCGGCGTCGGAGGAGTCTGACGACCAGGAGGTGACAGGCATGGTGCCGCCGGCGCCGCCGATGTCGACGCAGGGAGCCGCCAGGGGCTATGCGGAGACAAGGCAGAATGGCACGACGTGGGGCTGGAACGCCCATCGGGGTTGTGACCCGACGTCGGCACGACTCCGGAGTCGAGGCACTCGGCCGGCGCCGAGGGCGAACCCGCCGGCGAAGATCCGACCTGAATGCCTACCTCCTCTGTGGGATCCGAAGGCGCGCCAGGGAGAGGAGGTGACCCGAAGATGGAGTGCAGAGCCTTGTAGTAGGCTTCCATCTGGGGTCGAGTCGCACCATTACCCGGAAAGGGTGGGTAAATGGAGGCCGAACGCCCATCGGGGTTGTGACCCGACGTCGGCACGACGCCGGAGTCGAGGCACTCGGCCGGCGCCGAGGGCGAACCCGCCGGCGAAGATCCGACCTGAATGCCTACCTCCTCTGTGGGACCCGAAGGCGCGCCAGGGAGAGGAGGTGACCCGAAGATGGAGTGCAGAGCCTTGTAGTAGGCTTCCATCTGGGGTCGAGTCGCACCATTACCCGGAAAGGGCGGGTAAATGGAGGCCGACTCTGGGGGGGCACGGCTCCGCGAGGGAACGGGAACCATGACCCCCATCGTCACGTGGAAGCGAGGTCTTCGACCTCCGTGACTTGTGCTTGGACTTACCTTTAGGTGAGCGACGGTCGCGGGAACGACTCCGGGAGCGGATGCGGACAGAAGAACCAACCGGAGAGCGGCGGGGAGACGCCGTGCGGGATATCCGGGCGGCCAGGAGCTTCATCCGGCGCTCCCGTAGGGACTTCGGATGCATCTGCCGGCAGGCGGCACACTCCACGGAGTCGTGGTGCGACCCAAGACACCACATGCAAATGGTGTACGGGTCCGATGCCGACATCTGTCGCGAACAAGTCTCGCACACTTTAAAGCCCGAAGGCATCGCACACTGTTCCCCGATGCCTAAGGACGTCGAAAAAGGCCTGAAGAAAAACAGGCCAGAGGAACAGCTGAATCCCAGATCCGCGTTGGGACGCGGAAAAGAAGGAAACTGACGTCAGCGAGCCGGGAGGGTCCTATATGGCTCCACTGACGTCATGTCCGGGGACGACGTCAGGGCGGAGCCAGGCGGCGCCGCCCCCCCGGCGCGCAGAGGTACTGCTGCGCAAAATTTTCCGGATCCAGTCTGACGCCTGGGGATATTCTAAGTTAAGGAATCTGCGGCTAGATGTCTCCATCAGATATATGGTGTAAACGCAACCCTTCCATCACTGATTATACACATTACTCCATTACCACAACACTTGGACCAGGATAGACTATTGGCTACTTTCCCCTGGCGTATCCTGTTGGTACCAATCCATCACTACCCTTCCGAGAACATATTCAGATCATTCCCCAGTTAAACTTCTCCTTAGTGTGCCCAGAGCCGATGGATACGAGAGACAATGGCGCTTTCCTAGTCGAGCCCTCAACGATGACCTCTTTCATTCGGAGGTGCACGAGGCCATTGAAGAATATTTTACCATCAATACTGGCTCGGTTGACTCTTGGGCAGTTCTACGAGAAGGGTTAAAGGCATACATTAGGGGAGTCTGCATTGCTAAACATGCCGGGGTCCTAAAGGCTCTCCGAACTACACTCTCTCGCCTTGAGCGTGAATTAAAGGATGTAGATAGCAACACAACTAGCAGTCCTAACTCCGAGGCGGCTACTCGCCGACTCGCCCTCATCGCCGAATACAAGGAGACTGCTGACCGGGAGATACTGTTCTTAGGTATATATTCCACCGCACTGCGTTATGGCGAAGGAGAGCGACCAGGCAGGGCTCTGGCGCAGATGCTTCGCCCCCCATACAACAAAGCCTACATCACCGAGTTGACATCCTTCACTGGCCAGACACTCA
Organism: Calotriton arnoldi; assembly: GCA_963921515.1. NCBI lineage: Eukaryota > Metazoa > Chordata > Amphibia > Caudata > Salamandridae > Calotriton > Calotriton arnoldi. The sequence continues at coordinate 330,876 of CAWUFW010002082.1, read as the reverse complement.
CATCCACCTCACAGATCCGTGACGAATTCCTTGATTATTACGCCTCTCTATACACCTCTAGAGTAGGGCATGATCCCACAGCACAGGAAGCATACCTATCAGAAATCGCCTTGGTCTACTTAGAGAAACATATGCAGGACTTCTTAGCAGAACCGATTTCAATGGACGACGTCATTAGTGCCATCGAGGCCCTTCGTGGATCCTCGGCCCCTGGCTTGGATGGCTTCACAGGGGATTTTTACAAGACATACAAAGACCTACTGGCGCCTCAACTGATCGAGGTATATGCAGAAGCCTTTGAAAGGCAAATCCTACCCCCTACATTTCGCGAGGCTCTCATTATCCTCCTCCCCAAGCCTGGCAGGGATCCGTCTTTATGTGGGTCATATCGCCCCCTGTCCTTACTAAATTTAGACTATAAAATTCTGGCCAAGATTCTCGCTATGCGCCTGTCTCTCCTGATGGAATTCATTATTTCCCCGGTCCAATCAGGCTTTGTCCCCCATCGTTCCACCTCATTGAATCTTAGGACGCTTTTCTCGGTCCTTCACAGGATCAACCCTGAGGTCCCAGCAGCCGCCTTTTTATTGGACACTGAGAAGGCGTTAGATTCCCTCGAGTGGCCCTTTTTTGTGTCGATTATGCGCCGTATGGGGATGCCTATGGGATTCATTGCCACCACTGAATTATTGTACAGTCGCCCCACAGCGAGGCTCCGCCTGAGCGGTACCCTCTCTCGACCCTTTTCTCTATCCCGTGGTACTCGTCAAGGCTGTCCCCTCTATTGTTTATACTTGCAATGAACCCCTTAATCCGACATTTCCAGGAGATGCATTTACAGAGGGGCCTCCAATTCAACACTGGCCCCTTGTTGGTTTCACTTTATGCGGATGACACTATCCTTTATGTTCGGGAGCCTGGCGTTAACCTGGAACCCCTTTATAAGGGAAATAATTCGATTTGGGCAGCATTCTGGCCTGGGCATCAACTGGCATAAGTCAGTCATCTTTCCTTTAACCCCTAGCACGCTGCAGTGGGAATGTGAATTCCCCCTTGACTGGTGCACTGACTCCGTTAAGTATCTGGGCATTCATATACATTTGGACACAGCTCACATCATCCGCCTAAATTATGGTCATGCTATCAACGCCCTTGAGGCACAGGTGGAGCGATGGTTGCGATTACCACTATCAATCGCTGGTAGAATAGCGATCATCAAGATGGTTGTTGTCCCCAAATGTTTATACCTCTTCAACAACATCCCCACACCCCTCCCTAACAGTTTCTTTTTCACATTACGCTCACACCTTATAAAATTGGTCTGGGGAGGTAAACAGCCCCGGGTGCGCTGGCAAATTTTGACCCTTCCGTATGAAAGAGGAGGGTTTGGAGTGCCTGACCTTCAGCTGTACTATTTAGTGGCCCAATGCAACTACGCCTTCGCTTGGTACCACCCCGACGCTAGAATCCCATATCTCCGACCTGAGGCTGACTTTGTACTACCTGATAAGCTCTCCACGGTATTACCCAAGGGCGTACCCAGAGACCCCAATGACATACAGACGGTTTCTACCACCAGCTGGGCGTGTGAGAAGCTGAAGCGGGTCACCGACACATCCAAGCTTTACTCCTCGGCACTACCGCTTCCCAATGCCCGCTGGCTACCGATCACGGGAGAGAGACTGGTGCAGCGCACCTTAGCTAAATTTGCCATCACTAAATTGGGGGACTTGTACCCTGGTGGACATGTCTGCTCTGTTGCGGACGAAGACCGTTTCAATGATGTCACCTTTATGGATCGCTTCGTTATGGGGCGAATCCGGTCGGCGCTACGGGCAACTCTGCCTGGTTTTCCCGTTGAACCAGATTTGTTCGTCCCGCTGTCCACGATCATAGAGAATCAAGGAGGGATATATCTTATATCCAAACTGTACAAGGCCTGCTCCGATATCATTCCAGTCAATGATGACAAAATTCGCAAAGATTGGGAGGCCGATTTAGGACACCCCATCACAGACGACCAATGGGCCAAATGTTGCACGGTAACAAAGAAAGTCTCCTTAAATAGCCGGCATAAGCTGCTTCATTTTAAGTTTCTGCGTAGAATATACATCACTCCAGCCAGATCCCATAGACTTGATCCTTCCAGACCACATAATTGTCGTAAATGCAATGCCCCATACGCAGACTTTGCCCACTTCACGTGGACATGTCCAAAACTACTGCCATTCTGGGAGGCGGTACACAAGACACTGGGAGCTATGACAGAACTGACCCTCATTCCCACTCCTGAGATAGCATTATTGGGCTATGTAGCAAACTTCCCCAAGCGAATTCGTAGGTTCGCCGCCCTTAGTTTGCTGCTAGCCAAAAGAGAAATCGCACTACACCGGGGCCGAAAAACAATTCCCACATTACAGGGCAGGCTGAACAGCCTAGCATTTTGCAACACCAACAGTGAAATCTACTCTACCACATTGCCTCGATCTTCCCGGCCCAAAGACATTTGGGGGCCATTCAGGGCCTATACGGAGGCTAACCACGGTACCGCTGACTCAACTTGAACAGGGCATGGTTCCGACTGGAGTAGGATAATCACCTTTCGCACCACAAACACCTGTCTTACAAACGCCTCCAGGCAGCCCCTCGAGAATGGTTTTCCTGAGTGCATGCATATGTTTGGATTGGTTCGATTGGCGGGAGGGATGGGCGGCGGGCTGTTGGGGACAACCTATGTATGGCGCGAAAATATCACTGGGACTACACTTGCAAGCCTTGCTCATTATTTCCTTTTTATTTGGTTCTTGACATTCTGGCTTTTATATGGCCTACACCTTTGTATTATTCTGCCAATGTAACAATGACAGTGAGCACTCATGTCTGTATCTCAGAAATGTAATAAAACGGTAAATAAAGTAAAAAAAAAAAAAAAGGAGCCAAGGTGAGCATTTTGAATTTCTCTTTCCTCAGAAAGGCCTTAAGAGGGCACATATCTAGTATGGGACAGAGGCCTCCATCCTTTTTAGGCATCAGGAAGTAGTGAGAATAACAACCATACCCTATCTCTGGTACTTGCATCCCCTCGATGGCGAACAGAGCCTGCATTTCCTGATGGAGAAGGGAGAGATGGTACTCTACCAGCCATTCTTGGCATGGTGGCAAGGATGGAGGAATTTTAACGAATGGAAGAGTTAAACCCTTCTGCACAATTTGGAACACCCACTTGTAGGAGGTTATGTTCCTCAGTTGGGGCAGGTGGTGCCAGATCCTGCTGTCAACGGGATGACTGTGCGTTATGGAGGGCTCAGTAAAGTGGCTTGGAAGCTGTGGCAGCTAGAGGGCCAGAAAAATGGACAGCGCACTGGGTAAGACCCCTATGTCCTTTCTGGGCTCCTTGGCACTGGCCACAAAAAGGCGTAGCCTGCAGGGCTGCGGGTTAAGGCTCATATTGCAGACTCCATTTTCTGGGCAACTATGGGTTGCACAGGGGTAAAAGAACTGCTGATGTTCTGATAGGGAAGCCAGAGAGAGGCCCAGGGACCTGGCGGTGGCTCGGATTTCCAGAAGCTGCTCCAGCGTCGCTTCAGCTTTGTCGCCAAACAAGCGGAAGCTATCAAATAGCATGCAAATGAGGGACACTTGAGCATCCCCCGAAAATTCAATGTACCACAACCAGGCATGGCGGCAGAGCACCACCGTAGAATCCATGGCCCTGCCTAGTGAGTTCAGTCGACACCTAATGCCGAGCTTTGTGCATATCAGCCGACCCACCAGGGTTTGGTTGAAGATGGCGCAGCCCTCTTCAAGGAGCATGGGGAGAAGCTGTGAGGGTGAGCCAAATAGAGCATGGGAATATCGACCCAAAAGACATGCTTTAACCACAAGCCAAGACAACAGAAGAGAAAATACTCTTCCCGGATGTATCCAGCCTCTTGGATTCCCTGTCAGATGATGTGGAAGGGAATGCATCGAGTTGGTTGTAGAGTCCTGCACTACCAGGCTCTCAGTGGAAGGATGCAGGGAGGGGAGGCTGGGTCTCCTGGGGTCGAGGGATGGCAAAGAGCAATCATGCGATGCACTGGAGCCCCTGTGCAAGTTTTAGCCCAGGCCCCCAGATGAACGTCAGTGAGAGTTAACACCCGAGTGAAGCACCTATGTCAAGAAATTAAATTTGACCTCAACACAAGGCAGTTGTAAGTCAAGGCCCTCTTCGGCGCATAGCATCACAATGGCAAAAGATGCGCCCTCCTCCAAAACAGGACCCAGAGGTAAAAGCATGGAAAAGTCTGGAGAGGTGTCCAGGTCACGGGTGTCACCCACCTCCTCAAACCAGTTGTCTTGGTCAGGGTTCTTCTGAAAGGGGCTTTACCCCCCTCCTCATCATCTCATGCAGGAATAAAGGGCCTATTTAGAGGCGGCAGGTCAAGGCATTGGTAGGGCCTAGACGGCACCAATGTCGAGCAGCATTGTGGCAGCTGCAATTTTGAGTTGGAGATGGGTATGGGTTCTTCGTCCAGTGGTGCTGGAGGCATTGGGGTCTGTGAGAGGATGGATGGGGGCCGTGGTGAGTATAGGCCCCCGTGGCAATGTCAAGCCAGATCCAGTGAGCCTGGCATGCATGGGGAGCAACCAGGCCAGTGGTATACAAGGAGGGGCAACTTGCAGCTCGGGGTGGCCCGAACGTGTGCTAGAGGGAGTGTGTGACCCGAAGATAGTGTGCATGGCATTACAAAACTTATTTAACTGGGCGGGCTTCGCTCTGGCTCCAGCGAACTCGGGTTAGTGCAGAGCAGGCCCTGACGCTGGCTCCGCAGGAGGAGTGCAAAAGTGGGACCTCGAAGCACACTGTTTGGTTGAGGAAGCCGAAGTGCACTTTTTTTTCTTGTGCTTCTTCGACTTCTCCGCCTTGAAGGAGGAAATCTTAGAGTGAAAAGACTATCGTCTGCGGGAATGGCTCCCGGTTCGGCCTGGAGATCGGGCTCGGGAACTAGACCAGAGAACAGAGCAAGGCCTTCTGCCGTGCCGGCAGGAGCTTCATCCCCCGCTCGCAAATCAACTTCGAGTGCACCCACTTGCACTCAATGCAGGCCGAGGGGTCGTGCCCTGACCCCAGGCACCAGAGACAGACCAAGTGGGGATCAGACACAGACATCTGTTTCTGACACTCCCTACAAGGCTTAAACCTGTAGGTTTAGTAGGGGACATCTCCCTAGCACACTGGGAGCAATTACTCAGACCAGCAGACAAAGTCGAAAGAACAAGTTACTTACTTTTGGTAACGATATATCTGTAAGAGACAGATTAGTTATAGATTTCTTACCTGTAGAATTACCCCCAGGCGTCACACTGGATCAGGAGAATTTTTGTGTCAGCAGTACCTCTGCGCGTCGAAAGGTGGCGTCTGTCGGCTCCGCATTCGTCGTTGGCGTCGTGGTCGCCGAGATGACGTCGCGATAGCTACTTAGACGCCGCCTTCGCACGCTGTCAGTTCTTTTACACGACATTCCACGCCAGAAGCGCAGAGCCATGCAAGACACTGACCACTGGTGCACAAAAAAAGGGCCCTAAAAGGGATTCCCTGACCCTAGAAGTCAGTTTGCAGAACGGGGAGGATGGGTGGGGCGGTAAGGAATCTATAACTAATATATGTCTCTTACAGATATATCGTTACCGAAGGTAAGTAACTTGTTCATCTGAAAGAGACTATTAGTTATAGATTCCTTACCTTAGAGTAGATACCCCAGCAATACCAACCCTGGAGGTGGGTCTGTGAACCAAGTTCACACCAGAAAGTCCGGGAGAACAGAACGGTCGAAGAAGCCGTCTCTCCGGACTTGGCTGTCCAGGCAGTAGTGTTTTGTGAACGTGTGCAGAGATGCCCACGTAGCTGCCTGGCAGATGTCATGAAGGGGGACTCCACGTCCCAAAGCAGTAGTGGCTGCTGTCGCCCTGGTGGAATTGGCGCGCAGGCCTACTGGAGGCCCCTTCTTTGCCAAAGAGTAGCAAATTTTAATGCAAAGAACGACCCACCAAGAGATGGTCCGTTTTTGCACGGCCCGACCTTTCTTGGCGCCCACATAGCCAACAAAGAGTTGGTCATCCACCCAGAATTGTCTTGTGCGATCCAGATAGAAAGATAGCGCACGTTTTGGATCCAGACTGTGGAGCCTCTCCTTCTTTTGAAGGATGTGGAGGTGGAAAGAAGGTGGGCAAAGTGATGGTTTGACCAATGTGGAAAGAAGTAACCACTTTGGGAAGAAAGGAAGTCTGGTTCGTAGGACAACCTTGTCCGGATGAACAGCAAGAAAAGGAGGCGTAGAAGACAGCCTGAAGCTCACTCACCCTGCGTGCAGAGGTGATGGCCACTAGAAAAGCAGTCTTGAGAGTTAAAAGTCTGAGAGGACAGTTACGTAGTGGCTTGAAGGGAGCGCACATAAGGTATATCAGAACTACGTTCAAGTTCCATTGAGGCATTACGAAAGGAATAGGAGGAAAGAGATGAGTAATGCCCTTAAAAAATCTATTTACAATAGGGGATTTGAAAAGAGAAGGCTGATCAGGCAGCTGAAGAAAGGCTGAGATGGCTGAAAGATAGCCCTTGAGGGTGCCAAGAGCAGAGCCCTGCTGGGCCAAAGAAAGGAGGAACAAAAGAATCTCAGAAAGAGGGGCAGAAAGGGGATCCACAGCCTTTGCTGTGCACCATGCCACAAATGTGTTCCATCTACAGGCGTATACCGTCTTAGTGGAGGGACGCCTGGCTGCCAAGATAACATTACAGACTTCGGGAGGAAGGTCAAAAGCTGTCAACTGTTGCCGCTCAATCTCCACGCAAGGAGGTGGAGGCTAGACAGGTTCAGGTGGAGGACCGTCCCCTGCTGCTGCGACAGAAGATCCTCCCGAAGAGGCAGTCGGATCGGAGGATCGATGGCCAGTTGTAACAGCTCCCGATACCAGACTCTTCGTGCCCAATCCGGCGCCACAACAATGACTTGGGCCCGGTCGCGCTTGATCTTCTTCAGCAGTCTCGGCAGAAGTGGTATAGGCGGAAAGGCTTATAGAAGACCGCAACTCCACTTGCGACGAAAAGCGTCGCCGAGAGAGTGCCGCCTTCGAAATTCTAACACGCAGAACTGCTGACATTGCGCGTTTTCTTTGGTGGCGAACAGATCTAACCAAGGCTCTCCCCACTGCTGAAAGAGACCTTGCACCACCTCCGAGTGTAGACGCCATTCGTGATCCGTCATGCACCTGCGGCTGAGTTCGTCCACCCTGGCGTTCAGTGAACCTGCCAGATGTTGAACCACCAGGGATATGCCCTGATGTTCCAGCCATGTCCAGAGGTGAAGAGCCTCTTGACATAGGGTCCACGACCCCACCCCGCCATGTTTTTGGCAGTACCACATGGAGGTGGTGTTGTCCGTGAACACCTGCACTACTCTTCCCCGGACAGAGGGAAGGAATGCTTAGAGTGCAAAGACGAATCGCCCGGAGCTCCAGAAGGTTGATGTGGAGCCCGGACTCCGCCGGAGACCAGAGGCCTCTGATCTCCGCCTCTCCCATGTGGCCGCCCCATCCCAGAAGTGACGCATCTGTCACCACTGCGAACTCTGGTTGGGGAAGGGAGAGGGATCTGCCGTTGACCCAATCCTGGTTTGTTAGCCACCACTGCAATTGGCGTGCAGTGCCCTCTGAGATCTGGACGCAATCGGAAAGATTCCCCTGATGCTGTGCCCACTGGAACTTCAGGTCCCACTGCAGAGCCCGCATATGCCACCTGGCATGATCCACCAGCAGGATGCAGGAGGCCATGAGGCCCAGTAGCCTCAGGGTCATTCTGACCGAAACCCGGGAGAGAGGCTGAAAGATCGGAATCATAGCCCGAATATCCTGGACTCGCTGCTCGGGAGCATAGATCCGAAACTGCGTCATGTCCAGAACCGCTCCGATGAAGAGGAGCTTCTGAGAGGAAGTCAGGTGTGACTTCAGCACGTTGATAGAGAACCCCAGCGAATGCAGGAGGTCCGCCGTAGTCTGGAGGTGGGAGACGACAGCCTGGGGCGAGCCCACCTTCAACAGCCAGTCGTCGAGATAGGGGAAGACTGGAACCCCTGATCTGCGCAGATGAGCTGCGACCACCGGCATCACTTTCGTGAACACCCGAGGGGCGTTGGTAAGGCCAAAGGGGAGCACGGTAAACTGAAAATGCTCGTGGCCCACCGTGAACCGTAGGTAACGCCTGTGGGCTGGCAGGACGGGAATGTGGAAATAGGCATCCTGCAAGTCCAACGCTACCATCCATTCTCCAGGGTCGAGGGCAGACAGAACCTGAGCCAATGTCAACATCTTGAACTTCTCCTTCCGGAGTAAGCGGTTGACATCCCTGAGGTCTAAGATAGGTGCAGGCCTTTGTTCTTCTTGGGTACCAGAAAGTAGTGGGAATAGCAACCACGACCTACTTCTGGCACAGGGACGCGCTCAATGGCTCCCTTGGCCAAGAGAGTCGCAACTTCCTGTTGGAGAAGGGCCAAGTGATCCTCTGACATGCAATGGAATTGAGGTGGCATGGATGGAGGGGTAGTATCGAAGGGGAGGGAGTAGCCCCTTTGGACTATCTGCAAAACCCACCTGTCCGACGTGACGTTTTGCCAGTGAGGGAGGTGATGGTGAATCCTGCCGCCCACTGGCAACTGGTGGCCCTGGAGGGTCGGACTAGGAGGGTTTGGAGGCTGCTGCAGAGGGGGCGCTGGTGGACTGGCCCGCCGGCTCCCTGACCCACGACGCTGGGTCCCACGTTCCCGGCCGCACAGAGGCTGAACAGTTTGCGCAGGCCTGTGGCCCTGGGCGGAACATGGTGGGGCACCCCTTCCGTAGCCACGAAAGGGGCGAAAAGCAGACTGCACTGGCCTGGTGGTAGCGAGGCCTAAGGATCTGGCCGTATCCCTAGAGTTCTTAAAGCGATCGAGTGCGCTGTCCGCTTTGTCGCCAAACAGGCAACGGCCATCAAAGGGCATGTCCAAAAGAGTGGATTGGACATCGCCCAAAAAACCAGTGGATCTCAGCCAGGCGTAGCATCTCAGGACTACCGACGTGGAAATCGTCCTGCCTAGCGAGTTGGCGGTGCCCAGCCCACAGCGAATGGCGAACTTGGCTGCATCTTTACCCTCGGCAACGGCACGGGAGAGAGTGACCTGGGCCTCCTCCGGGAACTGTGGCAGCACGTGCGCAACCGAGTCCCAAACAGAGTGGGTGTATCGGCCCAACAGACATGTGGTGTTCACCGACCGCAGTCCCAAGCTGGCGGAAGAAAGCATCTTCTTCCCAAGATGGTCCAGCTTTTTGGATTCCCTATCTGGGGGAGCAGTAGGGAATGCGCCCTTGAATGTAGAGGCTTGGACCACCAAGCTTTCGGGGGTAGGGTGTTGGGAGAGGAAAATGGGGTCGCCCGGGGCCGGGCGGTGTCATCGGGCAATCATCCTACCCACAGGCGCCACTGTGCTGGGCCTGGACCAGGTGTCCAGAAGGATGTCCGTGAGGGCCTCATTGAACGGCAGCAGGGGCTCCGAAGAGGCAGCTGCCGGTTTAAGCACCTCTGTCAGCAGGTTAGTCTCGACTGCCACCGTAGGAAGCTCGAGGTCAGCCGCCTTACGCAACACCACTACGTAAGAAGCACCCTCCTCCGTAGCCACGGTAGGAGGAGAAAGCATACCAAGGCCTGGTGAGGTGTCCAGACCACTGGCATCACCCAACTCCTCTCTCCAGTCCGGTTCTTCTAACTGGTCTGCAAGAGGGTCCACAGACCCCTCCCAGTCCTCCTCATCCTCACCTGGTTGCCACTCAGGGTGCTAAGGAACCCAAGGAGAGAACAGGGGCACAAAAGTGCCCATCGGCATCGGACACGGCGCCGGGCGACGTCGGTCCGGCTCCATGTCCATGTCGAGGTGGAGGCCGGGGTCGACGCCAGCTGGGGACACAACCGGTGTCGGCATCGGAAGCAGTGCCGGAGGAGGTGTCGTAAGGTTGACCGGCGCCGATACGGATCCAAGCCTGGATCCTTGGGGGCCCCTCGGCGCCAGGGCCGAAGCCGCCGGGTTCGAAGGCCTAGAGCCCCCAACCGAGTCCGCGGGACCCGAAGGCGCGCCAGCGGAGTCGGGCTGCCTAAAGATGGAGTGGAGGGCTTCGTAAAAGCTACGAAGTTGGGCAGGGGTCGCCCCGGCTCCCGGAAAGGGTGGGAAGCTCGGAGCCGACCCGGCTGGCTCCGCAGGCGGAGCCGCAGGCCGAGCACCATCTGCCTCCCGCGTCGTCCGACGGACGGGGAGAACGCTAAGAGCAACGATGCTTCCTCGCCTTCTTTTTATGCTTCGACTTACCCGAAGACTTCGATGACAAGTGGTGGTGATGACTCCGCGACCGGTCCCGGGACCTCCCTCTCGACTGGGACCTCGTGCGGCGCGGAGCGGACTGCCGGGCCTCGAGAAGCTTTCAGGACTGCTCCCGCAAAGACTTCGGGTTCATGGCCCGGCAGTCGGTGCACGACTTTGGGTCGTGGTCGCGCTCCAGGCACCAAAGGCCCACCAGGTGCGGGTCCGTGACCGACATCAGTTTGCGACAGGAGTTGCAAGCCTTGAAGTTGGTCTGACGTGGCATCCCTAGTGCACCAGGAGTCAACACGACTCAAATAAGAAGTCGACAAAAGTCGACAAATAGTCAAAAAGTGACTGGAGGTACCACTCTCTCCGGATCTGCGCTGGCTGGCGCGGAAAAAAAAAAGAACTGACGTCAGCGCGCGAGAGCGGCATCTAAGTAGATACCGCGACGTCATCGCGGCGACCAGGACGCCGATGACGAACGCAGAGTCGACCGATGCCACCTACCGACGCGCAGGGGTACTGCTACGAAAACATTTCTCCGGATCCAGTCTGACGCCTGGGGGTAATTCTAAGGTAGGAATCTATAACTAATAGTCTCTTTCAGATAAGCTAGTCAACCTCAGCCAGGCATGGCACTGTAAGGCCACCAACGAAGAAAATGCTCTGCCTAGTGAGCGAGTCATGTCCAGCCCACATCAGATTGAGAACTTAGCTGCGTCTCTCCCATCAGCAATAGCTTGGGATCGTATGCCTGGGCCTCCTCCTGGACCAAAGGCAGCACCTGGGCAACCGAATCCCAGAGTGAATGGGAGTAACGGCCCAAAAGGCACACGGTGTTCACCAACCAAAGTGCCAGGCTGGCGGAACTTAACATTTTCTTGCCTAAGGTGTCCAGCCTTTTGGATTCCCTAACCGGTGGTGTGGTATGGAATGCGTCAGGATTTATTCGGGAAGTGGAGGCTTGGACCACCAAGCTCTCCAGGGTGGTGTGCTGTGTGAGGAAATTGGTGTCCCCTGGGCAGGGCGAAGGAGGTAGGTAATTGTTCTGTTCACAGGAGCCCCTGTGCAGAACTTGGACCAGGCCCCAAGTAGAACTGGGGTGATTTACAGCTGAAGCACCTCTGTCAAGATGTTTGTCTTGACAGCCACAGAGGGCAGTTGAAGGTCCAAGACCTCTGCCGCCCTCCTCACCACCATAGCAAATGAGGCTCCCGTAGGAGAGGAGACCAAGCTGGAATCTGAGGAGGTGCCCAGTCCACTCCTCACACCAGCTGTCTTCCTTGGGGTCTAGGGGCTGGCAGTCAAAAAGGTACAGTGGCACCTTCCAATCTTTCCCAAGTGCTAGCCCATATGAATATGGCTCGGGCTCTAACCTGGATGGGACGGCTCCAGTCCGAGTCTGCGTCAGACGATGCCCATCCAGCTCCCTGGTCTGAGTCGGGGATAAGAATGGGCGGAACGGCCGGAAGCGGCAACAGCGGGGCCAGTGCCGGGGAAGGTCAAGGGGGCTCGACTGGTGTCGGTCCGGATCCATCTGTGGATCCAATGGGCTCGATTGGCGCAGAGGGCAAACCTGCCAGTGGAAGACCAGTTGGGGACCCTCCCAAACACACCGGGCCCGAAGGCTATCCAGTGGGGAAGGGCCACCCAAATAGGAGGTGCATGACCTCATAAACTTGCAAAAGTTGGGCGGTGGGTCACTCCAGGTCCCGGAAACTAGGGGAGGCATGGAGACAGACAGGTTTAACCGTGAAGCTAGGCCTTAAGAGTCGACGCTCCCTCGTCGAGGACTTCACCGGACGGGGCAAAGCTTAAGACCGCTTCAACTTCTTGCTCTTCTTTTTCTTGTGGGACTTACCGAAATGGGACGACTTCAACTAAAATCGATGGCTCCTGGGACCTTCCTCTCGACCGTGATCGAGACCTTCGTGGCATCTTGAGGAATCGCTCCTTCAAGGCCTTGAGGTGCATGATGCGACAATCGACGCAGGTTTTGGCGTGGTGGTCGCGCGCAAGCTAACCGAGCGAGACGACGTGCGGGTCAGTCATAGACATTTTTCAGTGACAAGCTCCGCAGGGCTTGAATAGAGCCTTCCTCGTTGACATCCCTGCCATACCAAGAGACAAGTGTAAAAAAAAAAATTTGAAAAAAAGAGTCAAAAACGACAGAGGGTAGATCTGGATCTGCGCTGACTGGCAAGGAAAGAAAAGTAGTGACGTCAGCGCGCTATGATGGCGCCTACATAGGCACCACTCAATTCACTTTTGGTGTGGACGCTGCCGAAAATGCCACAAGAAGTCGAACGTCACCACCTACTGGCGCGCAGGTGTACTGCTCACAAAAATTTCCAGATCCAGTCTGACGCCTGGGGATAATTCTAAGGTAAGGAATCTGCAGCTAGAAGCCTCTATCAGATATATCAGAGTCATAGCTCAAATGTTTCAGACTTGCTGCACTGAAGGAACCGCCTTTAACCTCACTGTAACCAGAATCGGCCCTATGAATGAAAGCCTCTGTGAGGGAATCGGTTGGGACTTTGGCTCGTTTGTGGTGCACTCCATCGATGTTTGGGTTCTGCCGTGATCCGGAGGTGGTCCACTTCAGGCTGCAGCAAGCCTGCCTTCAACAGCCAGCCGTTGAGGTACAGCAATACAGGAATCCTGACCCCCAAAGATTGGCAGTGACTACCACCATCAATTTCGTGAATACACAAGTGGTAGAGTTGAGGCAGAAGAGAAAAACAGCAAACTGAAATTGTTTCGGGCCCACCTTAAATCACAGGTAATGTCTGAAGAACAGCACAATAGGCATATATAACTGGACATACAAAAACTGAAAGGACACTCCAGTCTCCAGGTTCCAAAGTAGATAGCATCTGAGCTATTGTGAGTTTGTCTTTCCTGCGGAAGACATTGAGAGGTCAAAGATCTAGGAGGGACCTAAGGCCCCATCCTCTTAAGGGATAAGAAACTATTGTGAATAACAATACACTGCCTTTCTCGCAATCCAATACCCATTCTATGGCACCCTTGAAGAGACACTACCTGCAGCAGGAAAAGGAGGAAAGAATGAAAGACACATTCTCACTCTTTCTCTGGGCCTATCACCCATTAAATGGCACCTTTAGACAAAAAGGCTGCCTTTCTGCATCAGCATTGTAGAGTACTCCTCCAAATGTTGTTCCAGTGTGGAAGGAAGATAGGCAGGAAATGAAGGGGTAAGAATAGCCCCTTTGAACAGTGTCTAAGGCCTATCTGTCCGACGTGATCGATCTCCAGCTGGGAGGAAATGCTGTATTCTGCCTATAACTGACCAGGAATGAGCTGTTCGTATATAAAGGCCTCATCTTTCAAAAACTTAGATTGCTATGATCATTTTCAAAAGTGGAATATGAGCAGTACAATCTTCAGAAGACACCCTAGGCACACTAAAGTGGAGTTCATATGAAACGTCTTTCTCACTAATGTGCATTTTAACTTGTAAAGTAACAGTCTCAGTTTTCAACATATTTATTCCCAAATGGGTCCCAGTCATTTGAATTTGAACTCCATGTCAACTAATTGAAATTCAACTCATGTGGCATTGTCTTGCAGAGTGCTGTGAAATATTAATTCATTCACTCAGTTTAAAATCTCTTTGGTACAGTCAGTCAGTCAGTCATACATCTTTATTCAGTTCAAGGGAACCATAAGAGTGGAGAGGATAAATAATAAAAACACAATAAAATACAGGTCACAGTGCAACGGCATAAAATAAAATTTAGTAAGTTTTACAGCATTTCATTGCAATAAAATACCATTTGATTAAGACAAACCTGAGAAAACTAAAACCCATAAATAGTCCATAAAAGGTCACATGAAGGGTCCGCCAAGTTGCTCGGGATGCCAGTCCGGAAAAGAGTCAGACAAGGTTATCAATCGATTTTACTTGGGGCTACATAAATCCGAAATGGCGAAAAGCATACCACTTAAGCAAAACGTATTATAAAATAGGCTGCACACAAAACCTGCAAACAGAATCAGTTAAAAAATTACGTAAGATTAAAAAGGGTCAATATTTAAAATGCTGCAGTTGTGTTGAGCCAATTCTATTCCTGAGAATTTCTAATTTTCAAGGCCCCACAGATAAAGCTGGTGATAGCAAGACAACAACATTTTGATTGTAATCGTAAAAGACAGGATAAACTTGCATTATAACTTCTAACCCCGAATGACAGCAGGATGGGTTGAAGAAAAGACCTTCTGGGTTGAAAATAAAACCTGCAGAAAAACAAAGTGGACAATAGATTGTTTCGCAATGCCATCACAGGGACAAAGGGGTAAGCTATGAAACCATGAACCCTGTTTGAGGTAAGCTACCAAGAAGTGGACCGTGCCTAATCTGAAACGGGTAAGGCATAACCTATGTTCTATGTTAGTAACCCAAAGGAGATAACTTTCGACCCTGCCTCTTGTTTGAAACCTAAATAGCGCGAAATTGATGCTGAGGAATGTTGGTTGTGGAATCTCAGCTGGGTTCAAAGCTGGCATATAGCTGTTTTCGTCTCAATTCTGCGCTTCTAGAAAGTTCATTTGGAGAAAGAAAGAAGTGGAGAAGATCTAATTCCATAAGGATTTTCTTACATATGACAACCAAGAAATGGTTTTAACGCACAAGTTACTAACTTGTGTAACGATATATCTGTAAGAGACAGTAGTTAGTGACAGATTCCTTACATTAGAATATCCCCAGGCGTCAGGCTGGATCAGGAAAGTTTTTGCGTAGCAGTACCCCTGCGCGTCGGTAGGCAGCGTCGTGCGGCTCCGTGTCCGTCGTCGGCGTCGAGACAGCCGGGATGACGTCGCGGGCAGTACTTAGACGCCGCCCCTGCGCGCTGACGTCAGTTCTGTACACGACTTTCCGCACCAGGAACGCAGAGCCGTGCAAGAAGCTGACATAGGTGTCTGAAAAATACTAGGGCCCTGAAAGGGATGTCCTTAACCCTAGAAATCAGTTCGCAGAACGGGGAGGATGGGTGGGCGGTAGGAATCTGTCACTAACTACTGTCTCTTACAGATATATCGTTACACAAGTTAGTAACTTGTGTATCTGAAAGAGACACGTTAGTGACAGATTCCTTACCTTAGAATAGATACCCCAGCAATACCAACCCCGGTGGTGGGTCTGCGAACAGATTCAGACAAGGAAGTCCCGGAGGACAGAACGGCCAAAGAAGCCGTCCCTCCGGACCTGACTGTCAAGGCAGTAATGCTTGGTAAATGTGTGCAGCGAGGCCCACGTAGCTGCCTGACAGATATCCTGCAGCGGAACACCGCGGCCTAAAGCCGTGGTAGCAGCCGTAGCCCTTGTGGAATGGGCACGCAGCCCAACAGGAGGCTCCTTGTTAGCCAAAGAATAGCAGGCTTTGATACACAAGGTGACCCAGCGGGAGATGGTCCTTTTGTGTACCGCCCGACCTTTTTTGGCGCCCACGTAGCCAACAAAGAGCTGGTCATCCACCCGGAACTGTTGTGTGCGGTTGAGGTAAAAGGAAAGCGCACGTTTTGGGTCCAGACGGTGGAGCCTCTCTTCCTCTCTGGAAGGATGCGGAGGCGGAAAGAAGGTGGGCAAAGTGATGGTCTGCCCAATATGGAAGGCAGTAACCACCTTTGGCAAGAAGGACGGACGCGTCCTAAGAACAACCTTGTCTGGATGAACAGACAGAAAGGGAGGTTTGCATGAAAGAGCCTGGAGCTCACTCACCCGCCGAGCGGAGGTGATGGCCACCAGAAATGCTGTCTTCAGAGTAAGAAGACAAAGAGGACAGTTATGTAGAGGCTCAAAGGGAGCGCACATTAAGAAGGTAAGAACCAAGTTCAAGTCCCACTGAGGCATTACAAACGGAACAGGAGGAAAGAGGTGTGTAATGCCTTTAAGAAACCTGTTAACCACAGGGGACTTGAAAAGGGAGGGCTGATCAGGAAGCCTGAGGAAGGCTGATATCGCACAAAGATAGCTCCTTGATGGTACCCAGGGCAGAACCCTGTTGGGCCAGAGAAAGAAGGAACAGAAGAACCTCAGAAAGAGGGGCAGAAAGGGGATTCACAGCCTTTGCTGTGCACCATGCCACAAACTTGTTCCACCTGCAGGCGTATACCACCTTAGTGAAGGGACGCCTGGCTGCCAGAATCACATCACAAACTTCGGGAGGCAAGTCGAAAGGAATCAACTGCCGCCGCTCAATCTCCACGCAAGCAGGTGTAGACTGGACAGGTTCGGGTGGAGGACCGTCCCCTGCTGCTGCGACAGAAGATCCTCCCGAAGAGGCAGACGGATCGGGGGATCGACGCTCATACTGAGTAGCTCGGGATACCAAACTCTTCGAGCCCAGTCCGGAGCCACAAGAATGACTTGGGCCCGGTCGCGCCGAATCTTCTTCAACACTCTGGGTAGAAGTGGTATAGGCGGAAAGGCGTACAACAGCCCGCAACTCCACTCGCGAGGAAAAGCGTCGCCGAGCGAGTGCCGCCTTGGAAATTCCAACGCGCAGAACTGCTGACATTGCGCGTTCTCTTCGGTGGCGAACAGATCTAACCAAGGCTCTCCCCACTGCTGAAAGAGACCGCCCCATCCCAGAAGGGACGCGTCCGTCACAACTGTGTGCTCTGGCTGGGGAAGGGAGAGGGATCTGCCCATGACCCATTGCCGGTTCGAGAGCCACCACTGCAACTGTTTTGCAGTCCCCTCCGAGATCTGGACGTGATCGGACAGGTTGCCCTGGTGCTGCGCCCACTGGAACTTCAGGTCCCACTGCAGAGCCCGCATATGCCATCTGGCATGATCGACCAGCAGGATGCAGGAGGCCATGAGGCCCAGCAGCCTCAGGGTCATCCGTACCGAAACCCAGGATAAAGGCCGAAAGATCGGAATCATAGCCTGAATATCCCGGACTCGCCGTTCGGGAGGATAAACCCGAAACTGCGTCGTGTCCAGAACTGCTCCGATGAAAAGGAGCTGTGGAGAAGGAATCAGATGCGACTTCGGCACGTCGATGGAGTACCCCAGCGAGTGTAGGAGTTCGGCCGTTGTCTGGAGGTGGGAGACGACTGCCTGGGACGAGCCCGCCTTCAGCAGCCAGTCGTTGAGGTAGGGGAAGACTGGAACCCCTGCCCGGCGCAGATGGGCTGCGACCACCGCCATCCCTTTCGTGAACACCCGAGGGGCGCTTGTAAGGCCAAAAGGGAGCACGGTGAACTGAAAATGCTCGAGGCCTACTGTGAACCGCAGGTAACGCCGGTGGGCCGGCAGGACGGGGATGTGGAAATATGCGTCCTGCAAGTCCAACGCTACCATCCAGTCTCCAGGGTCGAGAGCAGTCAAGACCTGAGCTAGGGTGAGCATCTTGAACTTCTCCTTCCGGAGGAAGCGATTGACGTTCCGGAGGTCCAAGATAGGACGCATGTACTCCTTGTCCTTTTTGGGCACCAGAAAGTAGTGGGAGTAGCAACCACGCCCTACTTCTGGGGTCGGAACACGCTCGATGGCCCTCTTGGCCAAGAGGGCCGCAACTTCCTTTTGAAGAAGCACCAAGAGATCCCCTGACATGCGGTGGAATTGAGGTGGCATGGCTGGGGGGATGGTCACGAAGGGGAGGGAGTAGCCCCTTTGGACAATGTCCAAGACCCACCTGTCCGAGGTGATGGCACGCCAGTGGTGAAGGTGATGGCGGACCCTGCCCCCTACTAGCGTGCTGTGCACCTGAAAGGAAGGACTAGGAGGGCTTGGAGGCCGCGGACGGGGCGGGGTTGGTGGCCTGACCCGCACGCTGGTTGCCTGACCCGCCATGGCGGGAGCCACGTCCTCGGCCACGCGTAGGCGCCTGCTGCGCGGGCCGGTGGCTGGGCAGCGGACGTGACTGGGCGCCCCTTCCGTGGCCACGAAAGGGGCGAAAAGCAGACTGTTGCTGAGGGCGCACAGCAGAAAGGCCCAGGGACTTGGCTGTAGCCCGCGAGTCCTTAAAGCGCTCCAGCGCATGGTCTGCCTTTGTCCCAAAAAGACCGACTCCATCAAAGGGCATGTCCATAAGAGAGTTTTGGACATCACCCGAGAAACCAGTGGTCCTCAGCCATGAGTGACGGCGCAGCGCCACTGTTGTCGCAAGCGATCTGCCTAGCGAGTCGGCGGTATCAAGGCCACATATGATGGTGTACTTTGCCGCATCCCTTCCCTCCGCAAACGTGCGGGAAAGCAGTGTCTGGACCTCCTCAGGACACTGGGGCAGAACTTGCGCCACATAGTCCCACAAAGAGTGGGAATATCGGCCCAAGAGGCAAGTGGTGTTGACTGACCGCAAGCCAGCACTGGCGGAAGAAAAGACCTTCTTCCCAAATTGATCCAGGCGTTTGGATTCCCTATTCGGGGGAACGGTAGGGAAGGCGCTTTGGGAAGCAGAGGCTTGGACCACCAAGCTCTCAGGGGTGGGGTGTAGAGAGAGGAACAGGGGGTCGCCCAGAGCAGGGCGATGGCGTCGGGCCACGTTCCTATCCACAGGAGCCCCTGTGGTGGGCTTGGACCAGGTGCCCAAAAGAACGTCGGAAAGCGCCTCGTTGAACGGCAGCAGTGGCTCCGAGGAGGTAGCCGCCGGCTGAAGCACTTCCGTCAGGATGTTAGTCCTGACAGCCACTTTAGGCAACTGGAGGTTTAAGGCCCCAGCTGCTCTACGCAACACCGTTGCAAAATTCGCTCCCTCCTCCGTTGCCACGGATGGAGGAGACAGCATGCCAGAGTCAGGGGAGGTGTCCAGCCCACTGGCATCCCCAAGTTCCTCAGTCCACTCCTGATCAAACTCACACTGCTGTGTGAGAGGGTCATCAGACCCCTCCCAGTTATCTCCGTCCTCCAATTCAGGTTCAAAATAAGGAGGAGGAGGGACATGTGGGACCCAAAGTCCCAGCGGCGTCGGAGCCGGCGTCGAGCGACGCCGGTCCGGCGCCATGTCCGGATCCGGAGAGAACCGGGGAACGACGCCGCCCGGAGCCCCGGGCGGCGTCGGGAGCGGCACCGGAGACATCGGCGCCGGCGGAGGTGTAGTTAGGTCAACCGGCGTCGATGGGGGTTGCGGCAGCACCGGAGCCGGGATCGAGGCCGGGGCCGGGACCGAGGCTGGTGTTACAGGCGGCGCCGGGACCGGAGTCGCCGGCGGCGCCGGGGAAACCCCATCAGGGCCCGCGGGGCCCGAAGGCGCACCGGGGGGACCTTGAGGCCCGAAGAGGCGGGCCATGGCCGACAAGAATTCCTGTATCTCGGCCGGAGTCGCCCCCGAACCCGGGAAGGACGGATAATGCAGGGGTGGCTCCACAGGCACTCCCGGAGCCGCGGGGACGGTGCCGATAGGAGCCTCATCCGAGTCGCGAGACCGGCGAGGCGAAGTCGTCGAGCGATGACGCTTCTTAGACTTTTTATGCTTCGACTTACCGGAGGAGTGCGAAGACTTGGACCCCGACGACCGATGAGGACTCCGCGACCTGCCCCTCGACCTCTCACGTGACCGGGGCTTGGTGTGGCGCGGAGCCGACTGCCGGACCTCGAGGAGCTTTCGAGACCGCTCTCGCAAAGCCTTCGGGTGCAAGGCCTGGCAGTCGGGGCACGACTTCGTGTCGTGGCCGCGGCCGAGGCAGTAGAGACACTCTAAGTGCGGGTCTGTCATCGACATCATGCGACCACAGACGTCGCAGGGCTTGAAGCCGGGCATCCCTACCGACACCTTCGGAGTCGAGAGACTCGTGTAGAAAAACAGTGAAAAATCACCAAAAAGTTAAGTCAAAAAAGATGACTAGGGCACTGCTCTTCCCGGATCTGCGCTTACTGGCGTGGAAAAAGAAGAACTGACGTCAGTGCGCAGGGGCGGCGTCTAAGTACTGCCCGCGACGTCATCCCGGCGGTCCCGACGCCGCCGACGGACGCGGAGCCGCACGACGCCGCCTACCGACGCGCAGGGGTACTGATACGCAAAAACTTTCCGGATCCAGCCTGACGCCTGGGGATATTCTAAGGTAAGGAATCTGTCACTAACGTGTCTCTTTCAGATGTGTTCTTATTTCAGGCAGTCCTTCAAAATCTCTTTGGTGAAGGAACAAAACGGGGAAGTCCAAACTTTAATCCACAAGAGCAAAGGGGCAGCTAGGACTACGCCTACATGAAAAGAGAGGCCAGATTCCAGATGGTTTATTAACCTGGCAGTGCTCCTGGGGGTGGCTAACAACCTACAAAAACGTATTCTAAATTGTTTGTAGAGGACCAGGAAGAGTGTAACCCCAGACTCCTGTCCTTTAGGTTCCCATAGGAATGCACTTTGCCTTGTAGAAGGTGATCAACTCCTGGATCGGTTTGTGACCTAATTTCTTTGAAAACCAAAATGGACCCTCTATTTCCCACTCCATCTTACCTACTCTCCCTGTCACTAATTTCTCCTACTTTAAATCAGAAGAAAACAAGATAATAACGAGAAGGCGTCTTTTTGACCCACAATCACAGTATAAGATTTGGTATGATTGATTTTCAAATTTAAGTCCTTCATAAAATCATTAAAAGTGTCCAATAAAAGCTGTAGCCGATCGTGGTATGGGCTAAGAGGACAACGTCGTCGGCATAAAGAAGCACTTGGACGATGTGGTCTCCAACCCGTGGGAGATCTTTACCTTTTAAAATCGGTGTTTTCTCAAGGGCATTAATGTAAAAAAGAAAAAAAGGAGCCAGGATACAGCCCTGTCGGATGCCTTTATTGAAAAAAAAGAATGGGGTACAATCACCTTTGGCGTAAAAACTGACCCATATCTTTGTTCCTCGTGTAATCTGCCCAAAAGGTCAATTAAAGCAAGGTTTACTCCGGCTTTACTCATCATTGTCCAAAGCTTCTCTCTGTCAACCAGGTCGAAAGCACTGGACAAGCCCATGAAGGGCATACGGTGTCACCCAAACCCCTGGTCTGGACATAGTTGCTAGAGATCATGAGAAGGTTCAAAGAATGTTCAACGGTAACAACCCCAGTGAACCAAAACCAAATTGAACCTCCGAGACGAACTTTGTGTCGCTAGCCCAGTCTTCGAGAAGTTGGAGGATTACCCTCCCCATAATTTTAGCCGAGGAGTCCAGGAGGGATATGGGCGAATTTCTGTTGCCTTTTTAAAAAATTGGCACTATAGTAGAATCCTTCCTGGAAGACGGGATCTGGCCAAATATTACGCAGCGAAACACGTTTTTAAAAAAAAGCCGCCCAGAATGGAGGGTTTTGTTTAAAAACATCAATGGTACCCATCTGGCCCTGGTGCTTTTCCTGAGGAGGACTTGGAAATGGCTAACATTGTCATATCCACAGTAATGTCACTCAAAGCCAGAACTTGGTTAGTGGAAGGGCAGACCGTATGTTTGTCTTTGGATAAGCTAGAGTTACCAAAGATTTCTGAGAAGTGGTGCAACCAATCAGGAGCTGGAATATGACATTCACTCATGGGGGAGTTCGAGTCACTAAAGTAGGATTTGTTGCCAACTTCCCAAAAGCTCTGGAATCGCGAAAAACGCTTGCCCTAAGAAGATCGTCCCAGGCCTGGTCCCTAACTTCTTGTTTCCTGGCCGTAACAATTGTTTTATACGCGATCCTAAGGGATTAAATTTGAGCAACATTACGTGGGAATTCCTTAAGTGCCTCCTTAAGTGATTTTAGGGCTGCTGTACACTTGGGGAAAAACCATTTAAAAGTGCGACTCTCTTTGGGTTTAGTCTGAATAAAAAATTGGTTTGCGGCTTGGTTGCAGATGGTCTCAAAACTCTGGATCACATCAACAGGGTTAGCAACCTCTGTTACAAAATTTCGTCTGATCAATTTTAGCCCATATTAGATGGACGTTCTTACTGGCTGAAAAATGTATGTCAATGGGACAATTTGACCCCGATTGTTTAGAGGCTGGACCCGAGAGTACCAAGAAGATGGGATTGTGATAGCTCAAGACTGAGGGCTTTGTGTAAGAGTTTAAAACATATGGTACTAAATGCGGGGAAAGGAACAAAATCATTTATAGAACCTTTTCCTTTATCCGTAAATGTGGGGCAGAACGGCCTCTTACGTTTGAAAAATCAGAATTGTAATGAAGGTTGAATTTCGCGATACCCTCTATAGGGATACCCTGAACCATGTGTACGGAAAAAGTGGGTTAGGTTCTTATTACTACCATCCAAAACATCACACACTCACTTGTTCCTTATGGGACAAATTGTGGAATTAAAATCACCCATCCATAAAATTGCCTCACTATCTGGCTGATTAAAATAGGAATCCGAGACGAATATGTCTAGCTCCTTAATTAGGTTGACAGGGTGATTAATAAAATAATTTAAATAAAAATTAATCAAAAGTATGTCCAAATGGCCAGGAATTTCGAGGCACAGTATTTGGCAGCATGATGAACCCCATAGCTTTTCCGCTTTCGAGAGTCCGTTTTGTAAGGAAACCAAACTCCCCGCCCCCCCTTGGCTCGACCTGAAGTAGATGGTACAGCTGGTAAACAAAAAGATTAAACCCATTGATAAAAAAGTTCTCCTGGGACCAAGTTTCTTGACAACAGATCACATCAATAGCCTTGATGGTATCTAACCAATCTGGATTACTCAGTTTGGCGCAGTCTTATCAACTGAAGTCCCAAAAAACAGGGAGTTGGGATCATACTAGAACTCCACATGCATTTAGATAAAGTATTAAAAAAGTAAATTTTTTCTGAACGTCCATCAAATGCATGTTTAAGAATAATATCCTGCTAGAAAACATAACTGTTCTAGTGTCAACAGATCCACTGGTAGCACCAAACTCTGGCCCCTCTCACCTATTCAGAATGCATGAAAAGTCACATGAAAACACTTTGACTCAGCCTGCCATACTAATGCTTATCAGCAGGGAAAGGAATAACACTCCTTTTATTTTTTTTGGTTTAAAGTGATGATCTGAACTCAAGGGGAGCTGTGCATTTCATGTTTCTTCAAATATGGTAAATTTAAGGTCTTAGACGAGAGAACCCCTCCCTTAAAAGAAGGGTATTAAGTATGCTCTTCTGCAGGGCAATATGAACAAGATTCTATTCTATAGTTTTTTTTGTTGTTTCTTTTAAACGATAATTGTACCTGATATGCTAGGGGTGCTTGCCCTGTAGTTAGAAAATGTTTTTCTGTCAAGCACAATTATATTTTGTAAGGCAGACAGGGAAAAAGAAGGACTGACATAACACTTGGTGGCCCTTGTTAAACAGAACAAGCCTACAGATGTTAGTTCAGACGACAAGAAGCCAGCTGGGGTTCCTCCTTCAAAATACAGCACTTCTCAAACGTCTAAATAAGGCAGCGAAACCAGAGGCATGGACAGGACAATGGGTCATGTGCCTGTTTTTAATAGATGCTCTTTTACCGCCAATCCCTAAATAAGGACCTTCAATTATTCACTTTATAAATCACCTTATTTATATGTGAAGATTTATTTAGACACTGAAATCTGACTGCATACAGTTTCAATATGGAACAATTATTCTTTTTATTTATTTTAAATGGAGTATCACATGCTCCATACCTTCAAGGACCTCTAGGAAGACTTCTAGGTTGCCAGAAAGGCTAATTTCATCTTCATATACATGATAATCCAAAAATATAGTACCAGGATTCTTCCAGGTTTTCTTGCGAAGGCGAAACCTATAGGTTTTTCAAATGCAATTTAATTCCATTAGTACAATCTGTGATAACAAATATTTCAAAAGCAGTATATAAATCAGATAACATACAATCAAGAAAATGATCAAAACCTAGTTTAAGAGGCCACTTTTTTGTCAATTATCAAGAGACACATTTGGTTTTCATTTAGCAGGAACATTAAAATGTGATTCATGAAACAGTTGAGTCACGTAAAACAAAACTATCACAAAAGCAGCACAGATTAAAACATCTTTTTAAAAAGAGGCTAGTAAAAAAAAAGATTTTAGTAGTGTCTAATGTAGATAGCAGTAATGAAAGTAGTATGTGGCAGTGCCTTTACTCAAACCATTCACATAACCACTGCAGCACAGTAATAATAAATATAACTGCACAAAAGCGTACATGGCTTGTGAAAAAACTGCAAGGGAAAGAACAAGTTACTTAACTTCGGTAACGATATATCTGTAAGAGACATAGATTAGTTATAGATTCCTTGCCTTAGAATTACCCCCAGGCGTCAGACTGGATCCGGAGAATTTTTCTGTAGCAGTACCCCTGCGCGTCGGTAGGTGGCGTCGGTCGACTCTGCGTCCGTCGTCGGCGTCGCCGGTATGACGTCGCGGTGCCTACTTAGACGCCGCCCCTGCGCGCTGACGTCAGTTCTGACACGACTTTGGACGCCAGAAGCGCAGAGCCATGCAAGACACTGACCACTGGTGCACAAAACTAGGGCCCTGAAAGGGAGTCCCTTACACTAGAAGTCAGTTCACAGAACGGGAAGGATGGGTGGGGCGGTAAGTAATCTATAACTAATCTAGGTCTCTTACAGATATATCGTTACCGAAGGTAAGTAACCTGTTCATCTAAAAGAGACAATTACTTATAGATTCCTTAGCTTAGAATGGATACCACAGCAATGCCAACCCCGGAGGTGGGTATGCAAACCAAGTTTACACCAGAAGGTCCTGGAGAACAGAACGGCCAAAATAGCTGTCTCTGTGGACTTGGCTATCCAGACAATAATGTTTAGTGAACGTGTGCAAAGATGCCCATGTGGCTGCCTGGCAGATGTCAATGAGCGGGACTCCACGTCCCAAATCGGTAGTGGCAGCAGTCGCCCTGGTAGAATGGGCGCACAGTCCTACTGGAGGTTCCTTTTCCGCCAAAGAATAGCAGATTTTGATGCATAGGACAACCCATCGAGAGATGGTACCTTTGTGCACCGCCCGACCTTTCTTGGCGCCCACATAACCCACAAAGAGTTGATCGTCCACCCGGAAATCTTTAGTGCGGTCAAGGTAGAAGGACAGCGCACGTTTTGGGTCCAGACGGTGGAGTCTCTCCTCCTCTTTGGAAGGGTGCGGAGGCGGAAAGAAGGGGGGCAATGTGATGGTCTGACTTATGTGGAAAGAGGTAGCCACTTTGGCAGAAAAGAGGGCCTAGTGCGAAGGACCACCTTGTCCGGATGAACTGCAAGAAAAGGAGGCTTCGAGGAAAGCGCCTGAAGCTCACTCACCCTGCGAGCAGATGTGATGGCAAGCAGGAAAGCGGTCTTCAAGGTCAGAAGACGAAGAGGACAATTATGTAGTGGCTCGAAGGGAGCACACATAAGGTAAGTAAGAACAAGATTCAAGTCCCACTGGGGCATTACTAAAGGAGGACTAGGAAAGAGATGAGTAATGCCTTTTAGAAATCTATTTACAATTGGAGACTTGAAAAGGGAAGGCGCAGAAAGGCCAAGATGGCCAAAAGGTAGCCTTCAAGAGTGCCCAGAGCAGAGCCCTGCTGGGCCAAAGATAGAATGAAGAGGAGAACCTCAGAAAGAGGGGCAGAAAGGGGATCCACAGCCTTTGCTGTGCACCATGCCACAAATTTGTTCCATCTACAGGCATATATGGTTTTAGTGGAGGGACGCCTGGCTGCCAAGATGACATTACAGACTTCGGGAGGAAGGTCAAAAGCTGTCAACTGTCGCCGCTCAATCTCCAAGAAAGGAGGTGGAGGCTGGACAGGTTCGGGTGGAGGACCGTCGCCTGCTGCTGCGACAGAAGATCCTCCCGAAGAGGCAGTCTGATCGGAGAATCGATGGCCATGCTCAAGAGCTCGGGGTACCAGACTCTTCGTGCCCAGTCCGGAGCCACAAGAATGACTTGGGCCTGGTCGCGCTAGATTTTCTTCAGTACTCTGGGCAGAAGTGGTACAGGCGGAAAGGCGTACAGGAGGCCGCAATTCCACTCGTGACGAAAGGCGTCGCCGAGCGAGTGCCGCCTTGGAAACTCCAACGCGCAGAATTGCTGACATTGCGTGTTCTCTTCGGTGGCGAACAGATCTAACCAAGGCTCTCCCCACTGCCGAAAGAGACCTTGCACCACCTCCGAGGGTAGACGCCATTCGTGATCCATCATGCACTGGCAGCTGAGTTCGTCCGACCTGGCGTTCAGGGAACTTTTCAGGTGTTGAATCACCAGAGATAAGCTCTGATGTTCCAGCCATGTCCAAAGGCGAAGAGCCTCTTGACATAGGGTCCACGACCCCACCCCGCCCTCTTTGTTGCAGTACCACATGGCGGTGGTGGTGTTGTCTGTGAACACCTGCACTACTCTTCCTTTGACAGAAGGAAGGAATGCCTTCAGTGCAAGATGGATTGCTCGGAGCTCCAAAAGGTTGATATGGAGACCAGACTCCGCCAGAGACCAGATCTCCGCCTCGCCCAGGTGGCCGCCCCATCCCAGGAGTGACACATTAGTCACCACTGTGAACTCTGGTTGGGGAAGGGAGAGGGATCTGCCGCTGACCCAATCCTGGTTCGTGAGCCACCACTGCAATTGACGTGCAGTCCCCTCCGAGATCTGGACGACATCGGAAAGATTCCCCTGATGCTGCACCTAATGGAACTTCAGGTCCCACTGCAGAGCCCGCATATGCCACCTGGCAATGATCCACCAGCAGGATGCAGGAGGCAATGAGGCCCAGCAGCCTCAGGGTCATTCTCACCGAAATCCGGGATACAGGCTGAAACATCGGTATCATAGCCCGACTATCTCTGACTCGCTGCTTGGGAGGATAAGCCCGAAATTGTGCTGTATCCAGAACTGCTCCAATGAAAAGGAGCTTCTGAGAGGGAATCAGGTGTGACTTCGGCACGTTGAAAGTCAACCCCAGCGAGTGCAGGAGGTGGGAGACGACTGCTTGGGGTGAGCCCGCCTTCAACAACCAGTCATCGAGATAGGGGAAGACTGGAACCCCTGATCTGTGCATATGAGCTGCGACCACCGACATCACTTTCGTGAACACCCGAGGGGCGCTGGTAAGGCCAAAGGGGAGCACAGTAAACTGAAAATGCTCCTGGCCCACCGTGAACCGTAGGTAATGCCTGTGGGCAGGCAGGACGGGGATATGGAAGTAGGCGTACTACAAGTACAACACTACCATCCAGTCTCCGGGGTCGAGGGCAGAGAGGACCTGAGCCAATATGAGCATCTTGAACTCCTCCTTCTGGAGGAATCGGTTGAGGTCCCCGAGGTCCAAGATAGGACGCAGGCCTTTGTCCTTCTTGGGTACCAGAAAGTAGTGGGAGTAGCAAACACGACTGACTTCTGGCACAGGGACTCTTTAAATAGCTTCCTTGGCCAAGAGAGCTGCAACTTCCTGGCGGAGAAGGGCCAAGTGATCCTCCGAAATGCGATAGAGGATGGTAGGTAGCATGGAGGGAGGGGTAGTCTAGAAGGGGAGGGAATAGCCCCTTCCGACTAACTGCAAAACCTACCTGTCCGACGTGCAGTTTTGCCAATGGGGGAGGTGATGGCGGACCCTGACGCCCACTGGCAACTGATGGCCCTGGAAGGTCGGGTTAGGAGGCTGCTGCAGGGGGGTTATGGGTGGACTAGCCCGCCCGCTGGCCCCCAGACCCTCGTCGCTGGGTCCCACGTCGGCGGATACGCAGAGGCTGGATAGCTTGCATAGCCCTGTGGCCAGACTGGGTGGAAAGTGGTGGGGCACTCCTTCCGTAGCTACGAATGGGGCGAAAGGCAGAAGGCGTTGGGCGAGAGGTTGCCGCGAGGCCCAAGGATCTGGCCATAGCCCTAGAATCCTTGAAGCGCTGGAGTGCTGAGTCCGCCTTGTCGCCAAACAGGCGACAGCCATCAAAGGGAATGTCCAAAGAGGGGATTGGACATCCCCAGAGAAACCAGACATCCTCAACCAAGGCTACTGACGTGGAAACCATTCTGCCTAGAGAGTCAGCGGTATCCAGCCTACACCGAACGGCGAACTTAGCTGCGTCTCGACCCTCTGCCATTGCACGGGTGAGAACAGCCCGGGCCTCCTCCGGGCACTGTGGCAGCACTTGCGCAACCGTATCCCACACCAAATGGGAATAACGGACCAAGAGGCATGCAGTGTCCAACAACCGCAGGGCTAAACTGCTGGAAGAAAACATTTTCTTCCAAAGGTGGTCCAGCTTCTTGGATTCCCTATCTGGGGGAGCAGTAGGGAATGCACCCTTAGAAGACGAGGCTTGAACCACCAAGCTCTCGGGGATAGGGTGTTGGGAGAGGAAAAGTGGGTCGCCCGGGCGGTGGTGTCGGACAATCATCCTGTCCACAGGAGCCCCTGTGCTGAGCATGGATCAAGTGCCCAGAAGGATGTCCGAGAGTGCTTCATTAAAAGGCAGCAGGGGCTCCAAAGAGGCCGCTGCCGGTTGAAGTACCTCTGTCAGGTGGTTAGTCCTGACGGCCACCGTTGGAAGCTCAAGGCCTCAGCCGCCCTACGCAACACCACGGCGTAAGAAGCTCCCTCCTCCGTAGCCACGGTAGGGGGGAGACCATGCCAAGGTCTGGGGAGGTATCCAAACCACTGGCATCACCCAGTTCCTCTCGACAGTCCAGCTCCTCAAGTTGGTCAGCTAAAGGGTCTCCAGACTCCTCACCCTCCTCTGGCTGCCACTCATGGTGATAGGGAATGCCAGGGATGAACAGCTGCAAAAGAAACAATTGATGGACGGAATGCTGGACAATGCAAACATTCACCCCCAGTCACAAGGATCTGGGTTAAATCCATCATTCTTTTGCTCACCACACCACCCCAGTTTGGACCCAGCCATATGCAAATCAGTCTTGACCCTGTTCCTTGTGGGAACAGTCCAGCCCGAACTGCCAAGCCAGGTCCTCCCTGGACCGGAAACAAGCATCCTAGGACCGGTTTCAGGGCATCACCCTTCTTCAGCCAGGCTAGCTTGAATCCAGTGGTGTAGTGAGCACGGGACCCACGTCTGGGCATACCCTTCCCACGTAGGGCGACAAATGCAAAAGAAACAATTGATGGACGGAATGCTGGACAATGCAAACATTCACCCCCAGTCACAAGGATCTGGGTTAAATCCATCATTCTTTTGCTCACCACACCACCCCAGTTTGGACCCAGCCATATGCAACAGCGGCACAAAAGTACCCTTCGGAGCAGGTGCTGACGTCAGTCCGGCACCAGGTCCAAGTCTGGGGTGAGGCTGGGGTCAACGTCGGTTGAGGGCACAACCAGCGTCGGGGCATCGTCACTGGAATCGGCACCGGGGAAGGTACCGTGAGGTTGACCGACGCCGATCCGGATCCAGGCCTGGATCCTCGGGGTCCTCTGGTGCCAGGGCCGGAGCCGCCGGCATTGAAGGCCCAGGGCCCCCAGCCGAGTCCGTGGGGCCCGAAGGCGCACCTGCGGAGTCGGCCTGCACAAAAATGCTATGAAGAGCCTCGTAAAAGGCTCGAAGCTGGGCAGGGGATGCTCCTGGAAAAGGAGAGAAGCGTGGAGCCGTCCCAGGAGCAGGCTCCGACGACTGAACTGGAGAGCGACGACACTTCTTGTGCTTCGAGCTACCCGAGGAGTGTGAATACTTCGATGACGAGTGGTGGTGGCTCCGCGACCGGTCCCGAGACCTTCCTCGCGACCGGGACCTCGAACGATGCGGAGCGGACTGCCGGGCCTCCAAGAGCTTTCGGGACCGCTCCCGCAAAGACTTCGGATTCATGGCCCGGCAGTCGGAGCACGACTTCAGGTCGTGGTCGCGCTCCAGGAACCAGAGACACACGAGGTGTGGATCCGTGACGGACATTAACTTGTGACAAGAGTCACAAAGCTTGAAGCCGGTCCGACGATGGGACATCCCTTGTGCTACAAGGAGTCGAAGACTCAAAAAAGACATTGACAAAAGTTTAGTCAAAAAATGACTAAGGGGCATGCTCTCTCCGGATCTGCGCTGGCTGGAGAGGAAAAAGAAAGAACGGACGTCAACGCACCGGGACAGCGTCTAAGTAGACACTACGACGTCATCCCAGCGACCACGACGCAGACGACGGACGTGGAGTCGACCGACGCGCAGGGGTACTGCTATGGAAAAATTCTCCGGACCCAGTCTAACGCCTGGGGGTAATTCTAAGGTAAGGAATCCATAACTAATTGTCTCTTTCAGATACATATTTCACAAAACATAACTATCAGCCAAATAACATCATATTTATTCTATTACCACACCGTGCTGGATTGGCACCTCTTGGAAGGCCCAGGACTGGATTGGCACCTCTTGGAAGGGCAAGACTTGCAGTTGGCAGAGTCCAGCAGCTAAAGCAGAGTTGAAGGAAGTCTTTGATGGCCCTGAGACTTCAAAACAGGAGGCAAGCCAGCATGCCCTTGGAGTCAATTAGGTTCTTAGATGATGTAGAGATGCAATTCCAGTCCTTCTTACTCCCAGGCAAGAGGCATCAGGCCAGCAAAGCAAAGCAGTTCAGCAGAGTGGCAGTCCCTCCTGGCAGCACAGCAGTTCTTCCTGGCAGAATGTCCTCAGATCCAGAAGTGTACTGAATGTCATGGTGTCAGAGATCCAGTACTTATACTCATTTCAGCCTTTGAAGTGGGGGAGACTTCTAAGAGGGCTTTGGAGTGCACAAGGTCCCTTTCTTCCCTGCTCTGGCTCCAGACTAACTACAGGGGAGTACGCAGCTCTATGTGTGGGGTCAGGCACAGCCCTATTCAGGTGCAAGTGTCAGCTCCTACCTCCCATCCTGCCCAGGATGTTCCATTAGGATGTGAATGGCCCATCAGGCAGATAAAAGTACCCCTGAAGTACTTGGCAGTTTATCTCCCATTTGTGGACTTGTTGCTGAGTACTTCAAGTCTTGGCAGGAGCACTGCTAGTAGCAGAATGGGATTCCAAATGGCCCAACAGCTAATCTTTCGGGCTAGTGCTGATTTCCCTCTTGCTTCTGGATGTAATACATGCCTGTCCTGTTGCACAAGTTACTAACTTGTGTAACGATATATCTGTAAGAGACAGTAGTTAGTGACAGATTCCTTACCTTAGAATATCCCCAGGCGTCAGGCTGGATCCGGAAAGTTTTTGCGTAGCAGTACCCTTGCGCGTCGGTAGGCGGCGTCGTGCGGCTCCGCGTCCGTCGTCGGGATCGCCGGGATGACGTCGCGGGCAGTACTTAGACGCTGCCCCTGCGCGCTGACGTCAGTTCTGTACACGACTTTCTGCGCCAGGAACGCAGAGCCATGCAAGAAGCTGACATAGGTGTCTGAAAAATACTAGGGCCCTGAAAGGGATGTCCTTAACCCTAGAAATCAGTTCACAGAACGGGGAGGATGGGTGGGCGGTAGGAATCTGTCACTAACTACTGTCTCTTACAGATATATCGTTACACAAGTTAGTAACTTGTGCATCTGAAAGAGACACGTTAGTGACAGATTCCTTACCTTAGAATAGATACCCCAGCAATACCAACCCCGGTGGTGGGTCTGCGAACAAAGATCAGACAAGGAAGTCCCGGAGGACAGAACGGCCAAAGAAGCCGTCCCTCCGGACCTGGCTGTCAAGGCAGTAATGCTTGGTAAACGTGTGCCGCGAGGCCCACGTAGCTGCCTGACATATATCTTGCAGCGGGACACCGCGGCCTAAAGCCGTGGTAGCAGCCGTTGCCCTGGTGGAATGGGCACGCAGCCCAACAGGAGGCTCCTTCTTAGCCAAAGAATAGCAGGCTTTGATACACAAGGTTACCCAGCGGGAGATGGTTCTATTGTGCACCGCCCGACCTTTCTTGGTGCCCACGTAGCCAACAAAGAGCTGGTCATCCACCTGGAAGTGTTGTGTGCGGTTGATATAAAAGGAAAGCGCACGTTTTGGGTCCAGACGGTGGAGCCTCTCTTCCTCTCAGGAAGGATGCGGAGGCGGAAAGAAGGTGGGCAAAGTGATGGTCTGCCCAATGTGGAAGGCAGTAACCACCTTTGGCAAGAAGGACGGACGCGTCCTATGAACAACCTTGTCTGGATGGACAGACAGAAAAGGAGGTTTGCATGATAGAGCCTGGAGCTCACTCACCCGCCGAGCGGAGGTGATGGCCACCAGAAAGGCTGTCTTCAAAGTAAGAAGACGAAGAGGACAGTTATGTAGAGGCTCAAAGGGAGCGCACATTAAAAAGGTAAGAACCAAGTTCAAGTCCCACTGAGGCATCACAAACGGAACAGGAGGGAAGAGGTGAGTAATGCCTTTTAGAAACCTGTTAACAACAGGGGACTTAAAAAGAGAGGGCTGATCAGGGAGCCTGAGGAAGGCCGAGATTGCACAAAGATAGCCCTTGATGGTACCCAGGGCAGAACCCTGTTGGGCCAGAGAAAGAAGGAACAGAAGAACCTCAGAAAGAGGGGCAGAGAGGGGATTCACAGCCTTTGCTGTGCACCATGCCACAAATTTGTTCCACCTGCAGGCGTATACCACCTTAGTGGAGGGACGCCTGGCTGCCAGAATCACATCACAAACTTCGGGAGGCAAGTCGAAAGGAATCAACTGCCGCCGCTCAATATCCACGCAAGCAGGTGGAGACTGGACAGGTTCGGGTGGAGGACCGTCCCCTGCTGCTGCGACAGAAGATCCTCCCGAAGAGGCAGACGGATCGGGGGATCGACGCTCATACTGAGTAGCTCTGGATACCAAACTCTTCGAGCCCAGTCCAGAGCCACAAGGATGACTTGGGCCCGGTCGCGCCGAATCTTCTTCAACACTCTGGGTAGAAGTGGTATAGGCGGAAAAGCGTACAACAGACCGCAACTCCACTCGCGACGAAAAGCGTCGCCGAGCGAGTGCCGCCTTGGAAATTCCAAAGCGCAGAACTGATGACATTGCGCCTTCTCTTCGGTGGCGAATAGATCTAACCAAGGCTCTCCCCACTGTAGAAAGAGTCCTTGCGCCACTTCCGAGTGAAGACGCCATTCGTGATCCATCATGCACCTGCGGCTGAGTTCGTCCGCCCTGGCGTTCAGGGAACCTGCCAGGTGTTGAACCATCAGGAATATGCCCTGATGTTCCAGCCATGTCCAGAGGCGCAGAGCCTCCTGACATAGGGTCCACGACCCCACCCCGCCTTGTTTGTTGCAGCACCACATGGCGGTGGTGTTGTCTGAACACCTGCACTACCTTCCCTTTGACAGAGGGAAGGAATGCCTTGAGTGCAAGTCGGATCGCCCGGAGCTCCAGAAGGTTGATATGGAGCCGGGACTCCGCCAGAGACCAGAGGCCTCTGATCTCCGCCTCTCCCATGTGACCGCCCCATCCCAGAAGGGACGCGTCCGTCACGACTGTGTGCTCTGGCTGGGGAAGGGAGAGGGATCTGCCCATGACCCATTGCCGGTTCGAGAGCCACCACTGCAACTGTTTTGCAGTCCCCTCCGAGATCTGGACGTGATCGGACAGGTTGCCCTGGTGCTGCGCCCACTGGAACTTCAGGTCCCACTGCAGAGCCCGCATATGCCATCTGGCATGATCGACCAGCAGGATGCAGGAGGCCATGAGGCCCAGCAGCCTCAGGGTCATCCGTACCGAAACCCAGGATAGAGGCTGAAAGATCGGAATCATAGCCTGAATATCCCGGACTCGCCGTTCGGGAGGATAGGCCCGAAACTGCGTCGTGTCCAGAACTGCTCCGATGAAAAGGAGCTGTGGGAGAAGGAATCAGGTGCGACTTTGGCACATTGATGGAGAACCCCAGCGAGTGCAGGAGTTCGGCCGTAGTCTGGAGGTGGGAGACGACTGCCTGGGACGAGCCCACCTTCAGCAGCCAGTTGTCGAGGTAGGGGAAGACTGGAACCCCTGCCCGGCGCAGATGAGCTGCGACCACCGCCATCACTTTCGTGAACACCCGAGGGGCACTTGTGAGGCCAAAGGGGAGCACGGTGAATTGAAAATGCTCGAGGCACACCATGAACCGCAGGTAACGCCGGTGGGCCGGCAGGACGGGGATGTGGAAACAAGCGTCCTGCAAGTCCAACGCTACCATCCAGTCTCCAGGGTCGAGGGCAGTCAAGACCTGAGCTAAGGTGAGCATCTTGAACTTCTCCTTCCGGAGGAAGCGATTGACGTTCCGGAGGTCCAAGATAGGACGCATGTCCTTCTTGTCCTTTTTGGGCACCAGAAAGTAGTGGGAGTAGCAACCACATCCTACTTCTGGGGTCGGAACGCGCTCGATGGCCCTCTTGGCCAAGAGGGCCGCAACTTCCTTCTGAAGAAGCACCAAGTGATCCCCTGACATGCGGTGGAATTGAGGTGGCATGGCTGGGGGGTGGTCTCGAAGGGGAGGGAGTAGCCCCTTCGGACAATGTCCAAGACCCACCTGTCCGAGGTGATGGCACGCCAGTGGTGAAGGTGATGGCGGACCCTGCCCCTACTGGCGTGCTGTGCACCTGAAAGGAAGGACTAGGAGGGCTTGGAGGCCGCGGACGGGGCGGGGTTGGTGGCCTGACCCGCACGCTGGTTGCCTGACCCGCCACGGCGGGAGCCACGTCCTCGGCCACGCGAAGATGCTTGCTGCGCGGGCCGGTGGCTGGGCAGTGGACGTGACTGGGCGCCCCTTCCGTGGCCACGAAAGGGGCGAAAAGCAGATGGCTGCGGAGGGCGTACAGCAGAAAGGCCCAGGGACTTGGCCGTAGCCCGTGAGTCCTTAAAACGCTCCAGCGCATGGTCTGCCTTGTTCCCAAAAAGACCGACCCCATCAAAGGGCATGTCCATAAGAGTGTTCTGGACATCACCCGAGAAACCAGTGGTTCTCAGCCAGGCGTGACGGCGCAGCGCCACTGTCGTTGCAATTGATCTACCCAGCGAGTCGGCGGTATCAAGGCCACATCGAATGGTGAATTTAGCCGCATCTCTTCCTTCCGCAATGGCGCGGTAAAGCAGTGTCTGGACCTCCTCAGGACACTGGGGCAAAGCTTGCGCCACCGAGTCCCACAGAGAGTGGGAATATCGGCCCAAAAGGCAAGCGGTGTTGACAGACCGCAAGCCAGCACTGGAGGAAGAAAAGACTTTCTTCCCAAATTTATCCAGGCGTTTGGATTCCCTATCCGGAGGAGCGGTAGGGAAGGCGGTTTGGGAAGCAGAGGCTTGGACAACCAAGCTCTCAGGAGTGGGGTGTTGGGAGAGGAACAGGGGGTCGCCCGGAGTGGGGCGATGGCGTCGGGCCACGTTCCTATCCACAGGAGCCCCTGTGGCGGGCTTGGACCAGGTGCCCAAAAGAACGTCAGAAAGTGCGTCATTAAACGGCAGCAGTGGCTCCGAGGAGGTAGCCGCCGGCTCAAGCACTTCCGTCAGGAGGTTAGTCCTGACGGCCACTGTAGGCAATTGGAGGTGTAAGGCCCCAGCTGCTCTACGCAACACCGTTGCAAAATTTGCTCCCTCATCAACAGATGTGACACTAATCAGATATTATTGGACCTCTAACCTAAAGCCTGAAAACTCTGAACCAGACACGGCGTTCCAGCAGGGTGCACCTATTGATCTCCCTGAAGGCAGTGTCAGCAGAGTACATGGGGCTCTGAATTATGGTGTTGGAGACAACCTTCCCTTTCATGACCAGCTCTTCTCCCTTTTTGCGATAAGCTTCAGGAAGGTGCTTCACCAACTCCTCCATCTGCTTCCAGCAATAGTGATAGCCTTTGAACAGCAATCCAACTGAATTAGCAATCCCCCACTGAGTTGCTGTCCCCACTGTCACTCGTATCAATTTTCTTTCTATTTTTATTTGAAGGAGCAGCAAACCCGGTTGCTTGAGACGAACCGTTCTTTTCTGCAGTGTGTACCACTAAAGAATTAGGTGGGACCTGGCCATTGATGTAAACTGGGTCATCTGGATCCGCAATACATTTTTTCTCAACACGCTGGGTGACAATCCTCACCTTGTCCAGGTCTTTGAAATTGTCTCTACTGCACTAGGTCATGCTTGTTAGTATGGGCAAGTAATGGAAAACGCTCTAGGTCTGGATCATCCTGGGGGCAACATAATAATTATGCCAAGGGTCATCCCTATTCCTAGGTGTCACAGGGTTATGGCATGGATCATAAGGATCTAAGGGGCTTCCTTGATCAGAGTCAGTCTGATCTGAAGGAGTAGACAACTTTGGCGATTCAGGAGGTGGTGGTGGTGGTGGTTTGCGAGGGCAGAGAAACAGGATCAGTATAGACTACTAGTTGAGTCAGAGAATTGCTGAAGAAAATGTCCAAAACAAAGATCAGGGCAGCCTGTGCTCCTGAAATGCCTTTGTGGCTCTACTCAGAATTTAGGAAAATTGGTGTACTAACTAACCTAGAAACTTGGACAAGATCTGGAATAGCCATTCTCGGGTATGTATGCTGAGCATTCTCTTTTGACCTTTGATGAACAGCACCAGAAGTTTAGCCTAACTGCAGGTCAATTTCGGACTCATAGTACAAATTCTAGTGTTAATAAGAATGTTTGGAAATGTGTTGCTGCTGAGCCTGACCTGCACAGAACATTGCAAGTGATGCTGATGCACAGCAGAGATTGGAAGGCCATTACGATATAACGTGCCGTAGCTGAGCAGACAAACTAGTCTTGACAAACACTGTGAGAAATGTGGGGGATAGATTTGTCCCAAAAAATCACTGACAAGGAATGGCCAGTAACACTTGAATTCCCTTTGAAAGCCTTCAATACTGCACGGTTTATATTTCTCCAATATAAGATACTACACAGGGCATTTCTCATCCCTCACAGGCTGCAGAAAATG
The DNA here is from genome assembly GCA_963921515.1 of Calotriton arnoldi. Taxonomy (NCBI): domain Eukaryota; kingdom Metazoa; phylum Chordata; class Amphibia; order Caudata; family Salamandridae; genus Calotriton; species Calotriton arnoldi. Next base: position 293,748 of record CAWUFW010002082.1, on the reverse strand, counting down.
TATTCTGAATCCACCAAAAGATCAGCGGACATATTGCTTCGAGTCTGCCCTTCTCTCAGCAGGTAACAGAAAAAGGTCATTGATGTATTACTTGTGCTCGCTGGAGTAACCAGACTACTGACACCCGAGAATTGTATTCTAGGACCTAGACTGATAACTAAAAAAAGGAAAGGTAAAAGGCAGATTTATTGACCTAGCTCTATTATTAGCCGAACAGCAAATTGCTATGGCATGGAAGCTACCACATGCACCTTCACATAAGTTGGGGGTCACAGGAGGTTCACAAATGACTTGAAGGAGAGAATGATGCATTGTTGACAAAGCACAAACAGGCCCAGTAATCAATTGAGACAAAGGTGTGAGTTGTGTACCTGTTTGCTTTGAAACCTAAAAATGATGAGACCACTGTGTAAAAAGTACTCTGGGGGACTTCTGTATTACTGTCCTTGATAATATGTTTGCACTGATACGCAGAGGAATGCGACCGAAGGGTTCCACAGACTTTCAATGGCAAGTGGAGGGATGGTAGGTGTAAGACATGACTGAGTCTACAATGCCATCATTTTTGGAAAACGCACTTCTCCCAACTAGAAGTCAGCACCTTCACATTTGCTCTTTTCATGAACATCAAACCCGATGCAGTGAAAAATATATTACGTATGACGTTCGCTTTGATGCGACAACTGAATTAATGTTTGTGTTTGTTTGTTTGATTGCTTAATAGAAATGCACTTTAGAGGTGGTGATAAGGCAGTACAGGAATGTATTTGCTTGTAACTTATAGCTGCTCTGCAACAATACAAGAACCAATAAAGAAATTGAAAACATTTTCTCATCTGTGGGAGGCAATCGAAGATGCATTCATTCTGATGGCGATGGCATTAACATCCCCTGGATGGTAAATTATTTAGAAACTTTGTAGGCAATAATGTGTTCAATGAAAGAGCTCAAATCCCGTCTGTCTGGACAAATAACTTCAAATGTCACAGACAATTCCTTGTGCTTAGATAATGCAAATAAAATGGCAGAGCACCTATTTAGTCTGTAATATCAAAGGTGTTTTCTGCTTTAGTGGCAGGAAGATGGAATAGACTAGGAAAGAAAGTAGGGAGACAAATAAAAACATCACGTTTTAAGGACAGCAAAGGATCACTAAGTACATCCATCCAGTCAACTTTACTCAATGTTTTGGTGATCAGAGCATAGCAACTAGTTTCATGGATGATGTTAAAGAGCGCTTAAGCATGAGTACATAGTTAAAAAAAAAACATTTATTGCTAAGATGTTAGAAGCGACAACAGCCTGTCCACATGTTAAAATTTTCTTCCCAGGTAACTTGCTAAATGTAACTAGTTACTGAAGGTTAAGAAAAGGGTGTAACAAACATGGCTAAAACAGGAGGTCATCAAAAGTTTTGTTGAGAGGTTTAGGCTCTCTATATACTAGTCCAAAAAGAGGTATAGAGTGCAGCGAGTCCAGTGGATCCCCAGAGGCTTCACAGAGGCTAGAGTAGATAATGCTAGTGCTCTTTTGTGGTAGCGTGGGTGAGCAGTTCGGTTTATCGGAGGGCAGTGTTAAGCATTTGTTGTACACACAGTGGAAATAAATGAGACACACACTTAATGAATAAATCAGAGACCAATTTATGAAAATAATACTTGGTGATATTTATTTAGTAGAACCACAGAACTTCGCCTGAGGCAAATACATTTTGCAACAGAAATACTTTTCAATATAAAATGTGGACACATTTGCAACGCTAACCTATAGGAGTAAGATAATATTCAGGATATATATATATGGTGAAAAATTCTGAACTAAAGGAAGGATGAAATGGCAACGCAACCCCTGTGTCGGTGTCTGGTCTTTATGGAGCTCAGAATTGGGGAGATATATATATATATATATAACATCAACTTACAAGACCAGTCTTCGGAGGTTAAGAGCAGTATTGGGCATGGTTCAGTTCAGCACCAACAATGCACCACCAGCGGCACAGGGGCGGCCGGGTGCAGGTTCAAGGTTGGGAGCCCAATACAACTCAATTGGGACATGGGCTGCTTACAGGTAAGTAGCACCAGCTTGGGGGACCAGTTTTCGGGGGTTGAGGCAAACACTGGACAGGGCCCAAAGCAGCACCAACACAACACCGCCAGGAGCAAAGGGACGGCCGGGTGCAGGGTGCCAACACCGCATCAGGTGCCCAATGCAAAGCAATGGAGAAAGGCCCAATTAGACAAATGTTGCAGGCTCAGGCCAGGAGGCTGGTCGAAGGAAACCAACAGCTTGAGAGGTAAGTTGTGATGCTCGGGATGTAGGGACACTTTGTCCTCTTCACCAAGGCCCACGGCGGACAGGTGCAGGGGTGCCTTTTGGTGTCAGAAATGGCTTACTGGTGAGGGTCACGGTTGTGAGGGTCTGGGAGATGTCAGCTCAAGCTGAACTCTGTCTCTCGAGCGCTGGGGAACCTTGCTGGAACCGGTGGACCACTTGGACTCGGGCCTGAGGCGTCGGGTGCCGAGGTGGAACCGGGGGCAGGCTTCCCAGTTATTCAGGTCACAGAGTCTTTACTTTGAAGATGGTTGCTTTGCGAACAGGTCCTCTGTTCTTGGGAGATCGTGGTCTTTTTTTTTTAAGGGAGGCTGTCTTCTCAAGGTTTTGGAGGTCGCAGGGCTGCAGGACAAGTCTTTAGGCGCAAGATCGTCGAGGGCTGCAGACAGGCCAGTAGGGCTGGGGCCCAGCCAGTAGTTTTCTGAAGTCTTCTTTGCTGGTGCAACTCTGTGTTGTCCGGCTCTTCTTAGGTCGTCAGGAAAAATTGAAGTTCAGGGCTCAAGGGGGCACCTAAATACTACATTTAGGGGCATTTAAAGGGAGTGCCAGGTAGTAGCCAATGGACTACTTACCTTAAGGCTGACTACACCCTCTAAATGGTCACCATACGTGGGGGGTGGGCATATCCCTGATCCTGATTGGAGGAGTCCCGCCATCTTCAAGATGGCGGGCACTGAAAAGTGTACTTCACCTCGCCTCCAGCACCTGAGGGGTGTAGTTGGCAGAGGGGGGGGGGGCACACCTCCTATTCTTTCTACATTTTCCCACCTGTCCTCCCACTAAAAATGGGTTGATGATAGGAAGAGGGGCTGCTTTCTCTAATAGGAGAGGCTGGGGTCGCATTACAAAGGCGGCAAGGCCTTTGAAGCTCCCCACCATGGATGGCTCTTCCTGACCAGGGGGAGATGTGAACCACTTCACCCAGTAAAGGCATTGTTCTCAGCCTCGAGTGCGCAAGCACTCTCCCCATGAGGTCAGAACACTGTCTGGTGGTAGCAGGCTGGCACAGGCCAGTCGATGACCGCAATAAGGATTGGTACGTTTCAGGTCCTCTGTGTGCACTTTTTAATAAAACTGACACTGGAATCAGTACAGGTTAATTATGATGCGATGTTTGGTTTCAAACATTCCATATTTTAGTCAAACCATCAGGGAGCTACCTGGGGAACTCGTAATGACGAGTGTTCAGCCCATGTACTTACTATGGCTTCCCTGCTCACTTTCAATATTCAGGAATCAACAAGGATATTGCAGGGGCATATCTGCTCATACAGATATGCCCTCACAGGAGATATAGTGCACCCTGCCTTAGAGCTGATGCCTGCTAGAAAGGTGCCTTACCTATATCTCATGCACTGTCTATGGGCATGGCACATCGGGATGTGTGCCATGCGGACTCTTCAGTTTTGTCTGCACCAAGACGCGCAGGCTACAGTGGCAGTGTACATGTGCTTGGTGAGGGGTCCCTTAGGTTGGCACAATTTGTGCTGCAGCCCTTAGGGACCCTTGTTAACCACAAGGCTCTTGGTACCAGGGGTACCCTTTACTAGGGACTTATATGTGAGCTAAAGTGGTGCCAACTGCGGTATAGTTTTAGGGAAAGAACACTGGTACTGAGACTCTGGTCAGCAGGGACCCAGTACTCTACAGTCTAAGTCACATCAAAATGAAGGCAAAACGTGTGTGTGTGTGTGTGTGGGGGGGGGGCGGGTATTACAACAGAAAAGGATAATATTACTTACCCAGTAAGCATCTGTTCTTGGCCTGTAGAGCTGTAGATTCACATGCTTTGCATACTCCTGCCATCTAGTGTTGGGCCCGGATGTTTGCAAGTTGTTTTTCTTCGAAGAAGTCTTTTCTAGTCACGAGGTAAGGTGACTCCTCCTTTCGGTGATAGTGCGTATGGTCATCGACTCCATTGTTAGATTGTTTTCCCGCAAGAGGGTGAGAATGGAGTAAGTAAGTGTGGTATAGAGATGTCCATGCGTAGAAATGTATAATGAACTGCAACAATTACAGGTACCTGGGGAGGTGGGTTGGTGCATGTGAATCTACAGCTCTACACGCCAAGAACAGATGCTTACTGGGTAAGTAACATTATCCGTTCGAGGCATGTGTGCTGTTGATACACATGCTTTGCATAGACTATAAAGCAGTATACTCCCAAAGTGGTGGCTAACCTGTAGATGTTGCAGTTGTTTGAAATAGTGTTTTAAGTACTGCTTGGCCTACATTAGCATGTTGACGTGCTAACACATCTACACAATAGTGTTTGGTAAATGTGTGTGGTGTAGACCATGTAGCTGCCTTACATATGACAGCTAGAGGAATGCTACCTAAAAAAGCCATAGAAGTCCCTATTTTGCGAGTGGAATGCGCTCTAGGGGGTATGGATAAAGTTCTTTTAGCTTTAGCGTAGCATGTTTGAATGCATTTAACAATTCATCTTGCAATACCAGATTTAGAAATGGGATTGCCTTCGTGAGGTGGAGCAAATGCAACAAACAATTGTTTTGTTTTGCAAAAGTCTTTTGTCCTATCCATGTAGTACAATAAAGATCTTTTTACGTCAAGCGTGTGAAGAGCGCGTTCTGCTACAGAATCAGGTTGAGGAAAAAACACAGGTAACTCAACCAATTGGTTTATATGAAAAGCAGAAACTCACTTTGGGGAGGAATTTAGGGTCGGTGCAGAGAACTACCCTGTCATTGAGTAGCTAAAAGAAGGGTTCTTCCAAGGTTAATGCCTGTAGCTCACCAACTCTCCTTAATGATGTGATTGCGATGAGGAAAGCAACTTTCCATTAGAGAAGCTGCAAAGGGCACTTGTGCAATGGTTCAAAAGGTGGAACCATGAGCCTTGTAAGGACAATGTTGAGATTCCATACTGGGGCAGGAGGAATCCTTGGTGGTATTATTCTTTTCAAGCCTTCCATGAAAGCTTTGATCACTGGAACTCTGAATAGTGACAAATGTTGCCTGTTCTGCAAATATGCAGCTACCGCTGCCAGGTGCAGACGAATAGACGTATAAACTAGTCCAGTTTGCTGTAAGTGTAACAGGTAACAGATAATGTTTTGTATAGAAGCATCTAGAGGATTGATTTTGTTGGTATTTCAGTAGACAACAAATCTTTTCCACTTTTACAGTCTGGTGGTAGATTTAAATAACTAAACTATATGACTCCAGGAGCCAGATCGCTAAGTTCAGTTCTTTGGGATTTGGATGTCTGATTTCTCCATGGTTGTGTGAGGAGCCTGGAGGTAAGGTGCAGCTTTTGATGTGGAACTAGTGACAGCTCCAACAGGGTGGTGTACCATGGCTGATGGGCCCATGTAGGAGCTACTAGAATTAGTGTGAGGGATGTTTGCCTGAGCTTCCGAACCAGACACAGAATGAGTGGGAGAGGTGGAAAAGCATAGGCAAATATCCCTGACCAGTTCATCCATAGGGCATTGCTATTTGAGAGCGGGTGTGGGAAACTGGAGCCAAAGTTTGGGCATTTTGCGTTGTTGGCTGTGGTGAATAAGTCTATTTGTGGGAATCTCCATTGTTGAAAGTATGGAAGGAGGACTTTGGGATGAAGTTCCCACTGGTGAATTTGTTGTCTCCTTCTGCTGAGAAGGTCGGCAAATCTGATTGTTTACTTCTGGGAGGTGTTCTGCCAGAATATATATCCTGTGATGAATTGCCCATCTCCAAATGGTCTGAGCAAGCCGTTAAAGTTGGAGAGAGGGTGTGTCCCCCTGCTTTTGCACATAATACATTGCTGTCATGTTGTCTGTTTGGACTAGGACAGTTTTGGCTATGAGGTGAGTTTGAAAAGCTTTGAGCGCTAGAAGAAACTGCCAGGAGCTCTAGATAGTTGATGTGGAGGTTTTTAGTGCTTGTTGCTCCACAGGCCTTGTATTGTGTAATCTTGGAGATGGGCACCCCAACCTGTCAGAGATGCGTCTGCTGTGAACACAATCTGTGGAATAGGGTCGATGAAAGGCCGCCCTCTTGATAAATTTTGAGGGTCCCACCACTGCAGAGAGCGATGGGTACCGCCGTCTAACATTAGATCGGTTAATGACTGCAACTGATTCCACTGACGTGCCAAGCACTCTTGCAGTGGACGCTTGTGAAGTCTTGCATGGGGTACAATTGCGATGCAAGACGCCATCATTCCCAGTAGTTGCATGAACACTCTGGCTGGTAAGGCTTGGTTGGACTGAAACTGTAGTATCAAAGCCTGAATATTGTGAATTCTGGCTACAATGAGAGGCTAGAGCTTTGACTGTGTCTAGAGTGGCTCCTAGGTAAGACTGCATCTGCGAAGGATGCAGGTGAGATTTTTGTGCATTGCCCGTAAAGCCCAGTTGATGAAGTAGGTCTATTTTGATCTGTGTATGTCGTAAATAATTTTGGTAAGTGCTTGCTTTGATGAGCCAGTCGTTTAGATAGGGGAAGACGTAAATTTGCTGTCTACTGAGATGAGCCGCGACTACTGCCAGACATTTGGTAAATACTCTGGGCGCTGTAGTCACTCCGAAGGGAAGTACTTTGAATTGGTAATGCTTACCTGCTATCACAAATCTGAGGTATTTGCGACGAGCCAGGTGAATTGGAACACGAAAATATGAGTCTTAAGTCTAGAGTAGACATAAAATCTGCCTTCTGTAAAAGTAGAAGTACCTGTTGAAAGTGTTCTGACAGTATATATTGGTTTAACTCTCTAGGATCTAGAATAGGTCTTAGGGAACTGTCCTTTTTGGGAATGAGAAAAAAACAGAGAGTAAACCCCTGAGCCTTGGTACTGTGCTGGAACCGGCTCTATATCTCCTTTCAGTAAGAGAGATTGCACTTCCTCTTCGAGCAATTGTAAGTGTTCTGGAGACAATTTGTGAGATCGAGGTGGAATGCTTGGAGGATTGCTGGTAAGCTCCAGGCAATAACCATGTTGGCTAATTCCAATCACCCATTTGTCTGCTGTTATAGATTGCCAAATGGGGAGAAATTGTTGAAGTCTTCCCCCGACAGATGTGGTATGGTCGGGGGAAGCGTGGGTAAGTCACAGCTTATTAGGGGAAGGGGAGTTACAGAGTGTGTTGCCCTTACCACTACCTTTAGAGTTGTTCCCTCTATAACCTCCTCGAAAAAAAACTCTTGAGGGAGAGGACGGATAAGTTGCTAACCTGTAATCCTAGTTCTCTTCCAGGGGTATCCTCATCAAAGTCATAAGCACTTGAATATTCCCGCCATCGTGCGGGGACCCTGGAAAATATATAAAAAATGATATATGAAAACATATATATATACAGCTCTATATATATTATATATATATATACACATATAATAATTTTTAAAAACAATCAATGCAGCCTCCCAGAAAAATAAACACATAAAAAGGCTAAGCAATGCTGTGAGACCTTGTCTTTGCACATACACAAACAAACCAGGAGGACCAAGAGACCCTTTAACTGCCTTTAATGAATAGCAGAAAAGTAGCCCTGCAAAGAAACAGGCAGGCATTGTTAGCCCATAGGCTGCATTGGAACTTCAACAGCATAGAAATGAAAGCAAATGTAGAACATCAAAAACTGGCACAGTGCCTTTAAGGCAGCCATGACCCCAAGCTTCCCATCATGCCTCAGGGGTGACAGTTAGGTCAGTTGTTCTTTGCGGAGACCCGGAGGTCAGGGTACAAAGAGATGACATAATTTTGAATAATTTACACGAGGAGATGGGTGGGTTGCTTATGACTTTGATGAAGATACCCCTGGAAGAGAACTAGGATTACAGGTAAGTAACTTATCCTTCTCTTCCAGGGGATCCTCATCAATAGTCATAAGCACTTGAATCGAATAGCAAGCCCATCCCCTATTCCTGCGGGCAAATGACTACCATAAATGACAGTAACCTCAAAAAATTACTTCAAATGACTTTAGGATTGAAATAAATTTCTCAAGGAGGCTTGGCCTACTTGAGTATCTGCTCTGGAATCATAGTCGAGATAATAGTGTCTCGTGAAAGTATGTACCGATTTCCAAGTAGCTGCCTTGCAGATCTCAGCCATAAGGACTTTGTGCAGAAAAGCTATTGTAGCTGCCTTCCCCCTAGTGGCATGCGCTTTGGGAGAAGCCAGATGAGGTTTATTCGCCAATTGGTAAGCCAGCTTGATGCAAGACACTATCCATCTGGAAATGGAACGCTTGGAGGCTGGGAAACCTGTTCTGATGGAACCATAGTTTAAAAATAACTGATCAGACTTCCTAATAGTCTGAAACTTATCGAAGTAGAATTTCAGAACTCTTTTAAGGTCTAGGGAATGGAGATACCTTTCAGCTGGCGTAGAGGGATTGGGAAAGAAAGAAGGTAGTGAAATGCTCTGATTGACGTGAAAATCCGACACCACCTTCGGAAGGAAGGAGGGGTGGGTTCTTAAAACCACTCTGTTGTGGTGAAAAACGATATACGGTTCCTTGGAACAGAGCGCCTGAATCTCGCTCACTCTACGAGCTGAAGTAATCGCCACCAAAAAGGCGGCTTTCCATGTGAGGTGCTGAAGGGTCGCTTTGTGAATAGGCTCAAAAGGGGGGGACGGGACCAATAAGCTTAGAAAGAACCTGGTTCAACTCCCAGGGAGGTGAAGGAGGCCGGCCAGGAGGAAACACTTTCTTTAAACCCTGAAGGAAATCCTTGACCACCTGGAGCTGGAAGAAAGGAGATTGAGTTGGAGACTTTCTGTATGCCGTAATGGCAGCCAGGTGTACCTTTATGGAAGCAAATTTTAGACCCAACTTGGCTAAATGTAGGAGATAGGGCAAAATTACCTCCTCTTGCCCCTTGGTAGGTTGGAAATCATTACATATACACCACAAATAAAACCTTTTCCATTTAAAAGAATAGGAATGTCTTGTGGAAGGTCTTCTGGACTCTCTCAAAATGTTCATGCAGTCCTGAGGAAGGCTTAGGTGGCCGTACTGGAGGACCTCAGGGGCCATGCTGCCGAGTTCAACGAGGGAAGGTTGGGATGATGAATTCTCCCGTTCATCTTGGACAGAAGGTCCGGTCTGCACGGAAGCCTCCTGTGTGGACACTACGAGAGATGCAGAAGGTCTGGGTACCACCACTGCCGTGGCCAGTCTGGTGCTATTAGGATCATCCTCGTCCTGGAGCTTGTGAGTTTGGTTATGACCTTCGGGATGAGAGGAAGAGGAGGAAAAGTGTAAACAAAGGTTCCTGACCAGTCGATCAAAAGGGCATTCCCTATCGATCCTGGTCGGTAAAACCTTGACGCGAAGGCATGGCATTTTTTGTTTGACTCGTCCGCAAAGAGATCGATGGTAGGACAACCCCATTGTTGAAAAATGTCCGCCACCACTTTGTCGTGTAGAACCCAGTCTTGTTGATCGTCGAAGTGACGACTTAAGAGAGTCCGCCTGAGAATTTTGCTGCCCTGACAGATGGACTGCTTTGATTGAGAGCTGCCTGGCCAGGAGCCAATGCCAGATCGCCTGAGCCTCCAGGGACAGTGGGCGAGAGCGAGTTCCCCCCTGCTTGTTCAGGTAATACATAGTGGTCGTGTTGTCCGTTCGGATCAATATGGACTTGGACTGTAAGGACGGGTAGAACGCCTTGAGGGCTAGATGCACTGCCCGTAGCTCCAGCATGTTTATGTGATATGCTTGTTCCTTGCTCGACCACCTGCCCTGAGTCTGCAGAAGACCCATGTGTGCTCCCCAACCCTGAAGTGAAGCGTCTGTGATCAAGGATTGTGTCGGAGGGATTGGTGGAAGGCACTCCCACCAGGAGATTTTTCCGATGAGTCCACCATGGGATGGATGATCTCGCGGCATGGGAAAGTAGAATCCGGTCGTCCCATCGAGCAGACGTCTGATCCCATTTGTCCTCCAGGTCCTGCGGCAGAGGTCTCATCCTCAGCTCGGCGTTGGGACTAGAATATTGCAAGATGCCATCGACCCCCAGGAGCAATGCAACCTGCTGAACTGAAGGCTGATGAACCTGAAGAAGATGATTGCACTTCAGCTTGATTGATAATAGTCTCTCCTCCGAAGGAGACACTTTTCCTGTGCTGGAGTCCAGAGTAGCACCCAGGTAATGTATTCTTTGAGTGGGCTGATGGATTGATTTCTCCATATTGACATGAAGGCCCAAGCGTTGTAGGAAGTTCAGGCAATAGTGGTCTTTCACCGTTTGAGGAGATTAACTCTTTAGGAGCCAGTCGTCGAGGTATAGATAGACGAACAGACCTTGGCGACGTAGAGCAGCGGCTACTACTGTCATGCATTTGGTGAACACTCGAGGTGCAGGTTTTAGGCCGAATGGCAGGACTGATAATGCTTGGAGCCTACCATGAAGCGCAGAAACGTCCGGTGTCGTGGAGCAATTGGAACATGGAAGTACGCATCCTGGAAGTCTATAGAGCACATCCAATCCCCTTTCTGAAGATGGGGATATATTTGATGGAGCGCCAGCATACAAAATTTTTCTTTTTGGATGACTTTGTTGAGGAAACGCTAATCCAGAATAGGTCTGAAACTCGATTCTTGACCCTTCTTTTGGACCAGGAAATATCTGGAGTACACTCCATTTCCTCATTGTGATGGAGGAACCTCTTCTATGGCTAATTTCTGTAAGAGAGTGGACACATCTTGACGCAACAACGCCAGTCGGTGATCTCTTGTCTTTACTGGAGTAGTGTATTTTGGAGGAGAACAGAAACGTAGAGCATATCAATTTTGCAGTATATTCAGCACCCATTGATCGTTTGTAATGCTGCGCCATTCTTCTACATGGTAGGCGATACCCACACCGGTGGGAGGAAGTAACGGCGATGGAGGAAGTGATTGTTCATTGCTTGGCAGTGTTCTTGGCCGTGGAGGAGGGCTGTCGGGGTGCACCTCTAACCCTGGAAGATCGACGTCCTTGATAGTGTGACTTGGACTGGTGGTATTGCCTCTGAGACCACTGAGGGGCTTGAACCCTCTGATGGAACGGTCTGCCGTCATAAGGCCTGTACAGGCATCTGAATTCCTTCCTCTTTTCTAAACCCACAGCCTTAAGAGTGTCCAGTTCCGATTTCATCCTGGCCATCTCTTCATCTGTGTGAGAACCAAAAAGAGAATTCCCAGAAAACGGAAGGGTCAAGATGAGCTGTTGGGCTTCCGGCATCAAGTCTGTAAGCCACAACCAGGAGGATTTTCTTGCGCAGATGCCATGAGAGTACGAGTTCGCAGCTATTGATGCTCCATCAGCTGTCGCACTGATCATCTGATTCACAACAAGAGCTCCCTCCTGGAGAATCTCTCCGAAATCCTGGCGGTCGTCTTTGGGCAGTCTGTCTTTGAAACGCTCTAGTGAATCCCAAAAAGCCCTATCATAACGTCCCAAAAGGGCTGCAGCACTAGACACTTTTAAGGATGCAGCTGCAGAGTCGCAAGCTTTCCTCCCCCATGAATCTTGAACTCTGCTCTCCTTGTCCGGAGGGACCGTTGAGGAAGAGGCTACTGCTTGGGTCTTTTTTGCAGCAGCAATAATCACTGAATCTGGTGGGGGGTCCGCCCTGAGGAACAGAGGATCTTGCTCCGATGGTCTATATTTCTTTAGGATCCTTGCCGGAGCCGTTTTGAGCGTTGTTGGGGCAAGAAAAATATCCATGACTGGTTGCAAAAGGCCAGGAACCAATAGCAGCAGAGGCCTCGACACAGAACTCTGATGTAGAGTCTCAAAAATGACATACGTAGACGTCTGAGGAGCGGGCATCTCGATATTCAACTTTTGTGCCCCCCTTGCCAGTACATCATGAAAAGTGTTGATGTCGTCCACAGGTGATACTCTGGAGGGTGGACTATCCGTCAGTGTGGGTGAGTAATCCCTCTTGGAAGAATGAGTGGAGGAGGAAGACCAAGAAGGTGATCTTCGTCTCTTGTGACGGGTATGGGAGGTGGATCTCAGACCTGATGGAGATCGGTTCCGTTGGCGACCCCTGGAAGGAGTGGTAGGGGAACGATCCACTGCCTGCACCATATGAGCCAGAGGAGATCTATGGAGAGGACTAGAATAATCCAGAGGCTCTTGGACCTGTTCAGACGTTGTTTTCTGCCAGTGGTTTACTGGGAGAAGCCACCTGGGAGAAAGATGAACAGAAGGAGATCTGTGCTCTTCTTCTCGTTGTGTAGAAGGAACGGTGGTCTGCGGAGTGGATTTTTGTACTCGCCATTCTGGAGACGGAGAAGAGGAACTTCTTGACATCGAGATAATCGGAGATCCTGCCCCCGACACTGAAGGCTCAGAGAGGCCCTTCCATGCAGATCGGTGTCTCACCGAGGTCGAGTGATGTGTCGACATCAATAGCTGAGTGTGTCTCGACGTCGAGCGGCTATGCGCTAAGACTTGAGAGTCCACCGACTGAGATCTTGGCCTCGACGCCGGAGATCGTGTAGCCATCTGCTGTTTCGACGTCGACCGATGCCCCAGGGACGGAGACTTGTGCTTTGACGTCGGGAGAGGAGTACCCAACGGAGTACCAAGCCTCGACGTCGTACGAGGAGAAGGTGATGGGGAGCGTCTTCTTGATGTCGAACCCCCTCTGGACACCGTCGACCTAGGCCTAGACGTGGAGCGCCGTCTCGTGGGCTGCAACGGAGGGGTCTGTCTCGATGTCAAATCCCTTCTCGACGTCGCAGATGATCTAGGCCTCGACATTGACCGCCGCCTGGTTGAAGACAACGGAGGACTGCGCCTTGACGTCGAACACCGTAACGACGGACAGCAATGTCTCGACGTTGGGTGATGGACCGGCACTAACAGAGAACTCCTCTACGCCAACCGTCGCCGGGTTGACGGTGGCGGAGGATCCGACATTGATTTTGACGTACCTCTGTGTTTTGAAGTTTTCGAAGACGACCGATGTTCTCTCGACGGCGATGCCGCCATCGAAGGGGTTGTCGTCGTCGTTTTCTTCGCCGGTGGAGGCATTTTCAATGCCGAGCCCGACGCCAAAGAACAACAGACCGGGACTTTACTTCTGGAAGTCGACCTGGGCCTTTTCTTCTTGTGTCTCACAGGAGACCTGCCTCTGGAGGTAGAAGATTTCTTTTTCTCAGAGGGACCATAAAGACGAATCCTTTCTCTCTCCTTGACAGTGTCTCTTGACAAATGTTGGCAGTGTTGGCAGGTCTCAGGAACATGAGAATCAGGAAGGCAGAGAATACAGAGTGAGAGTTTGTTTTAGCCTTCTTTTTGCCACAGGAAGGGCAAGGATCAAACAGAGAAGGCATCTCCGAGAGGAACAAAAATGCCAAACTGCCAGAAAAAGAGTAATTTCTTACTCCAACAGGTGTTGAATGTCGAAGTAAATGAAGTTTAGTGACAAAAAATAGATCTTTTCTGACAAACAAGTCAAAACATCTGTGGAGCTGAGTAACCAGGGTCCTGACTGAAGGAGCTGGAAAGAACAACTGACCTAACTGTCACCCCTGAGGCATGATGGGAAGCTAGGGGTCATGGCTGCCTTAAAGGCACGGTGCCAGTTGTTGATGTTCTACATTTGCTTTTATTTCTATGATGTTGAAGTGCCAATGCAGCCTATGGGCTCACAATGCCTGCCTGTTTCTTTGCAGGACTACTTTTCTGTTATTCATTAAAGGCAGTTCAAGTGTCTCTTGGTCCTCCTGGTTTGTTTGTGTATGTGCAAAGACAAGGTCTCACAGCATTGCTTAGCCTTTTTATGTGTTTATTTTTCTGGGAGGCTGCATTGATTGTTTTTAAAAATTATTATATGCATATATACATAGAGCTGTATATATAGGTTTTCATATATTATTTTTATAGATTTTCCAGGGTCCCCGCACGTGGGCGGGAATATTCAAGTGCTTATGACTATTAATGAGGATCCCCTGGAAGAGAATGGTTATTACCTTTGTAGGTGGAGGTATTCTGGTGTGAAGATGTGGTTTTGGACCCCCCTTGGTAAAAGGAAAGGCGAAAGGAGTCTCTGTTTGAGCGAGACTAGAGCACTCCCATGGACTTGGCCACTTCAGTGTCCTTTTTCATTTTGCCTGATCTACCTCAGAACCAAAAAGATGTTTCTAATCATATGGTGTGTTTAGAATGGATTGTTGGACCTTGGGCTTAAACCCGGGGATCCTTAACCAAGCATGTCTCCTAAGCAAAATGCTAGTGTTGACCTCTCTAGCCGCAGTATCGGCAGCATTTAGAGCACAACTTATGGAGGAATTTGAAATTAGTTTTCCCTCATTTACCAAATCCTGCGCTTTTGTTTTATGCTCATCTGGGAGATATTGAAGTAATTGCTCCATTTCATCCCAGTGTGCCCTGTCATACCTGGCTAAAAGGCCCTGTGTATTGGCAATGCACCAGTGATTTGCAGCTTGAGCAGCTATGCGCTTGCCAGAAGCGTCTATTAACTTAGACTCTTTATCTGGTGGAGGAGCGTCCCCTGATGTTTGGGAATTAGCCCGCTTACAAGCATTGGACACTACCAGTGAATCTAGTGGCAACTGGCCTTTGATAAATACTGGGTCTGTTGGGGAGGCCTTATACTTCTTGTCAACTCTAGGAGTCAAGATGCATGCCCGCACGGGGTCTTTAAAAATGTCATCAGCGTGACTCATCATGCCCTTAAGCATAGGAAGTGTTTGTGACGACCTATGTGTGGATCCTAAAGTCTCGAACAAAAAACCCTCCTCTAATGATTCTTTGTGCAGTGCCACTCCATGATATTGTGCAGCCCTGGCAATGAGTTCCTGATAGGATACATTGTCATCTGGAGGAGATGGCTTGGCAAAGGTCTGGGATATTATCTGCTGGAGGATCAATTGTGTAATCCGTCCATCGATCTACTAGTAAATGTGTACCCCCATCATCGTCATCATGAAGAGATTGTGGAGAATCCTGAGGTGTGATTTGCAAAGGATTTGAAGGTGGAGAAGGAGGTGGTGGAGGGGAGGATGTTGGTGGATGAAAAGGACTGGTAGCAACAGACTTTTTCTTTAAAGGGATCTTGTAATGGGTGTCCTTATCAGGAAGATGAGGTAATTTGGTATGAAGAGGACCAGTTTCAGGGTTAATATACAGTCTCTTGTTTGGGATCCGTTTTCGATGGAACAATGTCTAAATTCGGATCCGAAGGGCCATATTTCGGTTTCGGCGTTTTCGGTGCCAGCGTGGGCTGGCCTTTCGATAAGGAAGATTTCGGCTCCGAAGGCTGCTTGACTTTCGGCATGGAGGATTTCGGCTCCGAGACGGATTTGTGTTTGGAACCGGAGGGCTTCGGTTCCGACGAGTATTGTTGCCTACTCGGTTCGGAGCCGTAAAGCTTGACTGGCTGTTTCAGAGCCGGGCTTGGAGACGGGGCGTCGGAAACGTCGTCCCGGTGCCAACCTTGGCCAGAATGCAGAGGTGGTGCCAAAGCCTTGTGCTTTTTGTGAGTGATTTGGAGGGGCAAGGGGTCTTTCGTACTCACGTCACCTTGTCCCAGAGGCAGTTCTACAGCGTTGAGGTCTATCTCGAGCTCCGAGTCCTGCACGGAGAAGGCTTCTTCCTAGTCTGCTGCTGACGCCTCAACACCTCCTTGACCGGAATCTTCACCGAAGATGTCCGGTGTGTCTTTGATGCTCTGACGCTGCATCTCTCAACGTCGAGTCCGACGATCGCGAAGAGTTTTCTTCGATCGAAACGATCTGCAAGCGTCGCAATCTTCTTCCTTGTGCTCCGTAGACCAGCACAAGTTACACACCTTGTGTGAGTTAGTGCACGGATACTTTGCGTGGCACTGAGGGCAGAATTTGAACGGTGTCCATTCCATCGACGGAGAGCTGAACCGACACGGTTAGGCCCAAAGGCCGTCCATGAAGCTTTCCGATCGAAAAGTAGATTCCGTTGACCGAAACGATAAGCGGAGAAGTGGGAAACGCATACGAAACAATACCGTTGAGGGTAGAAAGGATTGCAAGTCGAGGGGAACCCGAAGAAAGGTTTCGAACTGGAGCGGAGCAATATACGTCCGAACCCCCTGATGGAAAAAAACAATCTAACAACGGAGACGATGACCATGCGCACTATCACCAAAAGGAGGAGTCACCTTACCTTGTGACTAGGAAAGACTTCTTCGAAGAAAACCAACTTGCAAACATCCAGACTCAACACTAGATGGCAGGAGTATGCAAAGCATGTGTATCTACAGCACACATGCATCAAACCCACTTTTCTACAAGGGGGTTAAAAGACTACATGAATATGGAAGTGTTTGAGTGCTGAAGACTCAATGTTGACAACATAGGCTGCTGTTCTCAATATGGCTTTTATCAACAGTGGCCTGAGAAAATTCGGTTAAGCTCCTCGATGGTCGGAAGTGGCGACATATATTGTGCTATCCTTCGAATCACTCAGTGGAACTTGGCCTCCCGCTTCTCAGTTCTTGACTTATGAATCCCTAACACAAACAGTCAAGTCTAACTGGACAACGAGCACTAAGGAGCCAGATATTCACAATGTTTTGCAATTACTCTTGCAATTACTGTTCTGCAATTATCCAGGAACATGAGGCTGGAATACATCCAATTTATTTACATTCATATAACCTACATGACTCCCATAAGGGTAAACTTAAAAGACTTGCCCTGCCAGAAGTGTCATTCCAAAATGTGGGTTTTAATCATTTGGTTTGCGCCTGTAAAGAAACTCAAATATACTGGAAGTCTGTTGCGGAACAACTAAAATCACTGCTGGACAAGGAGGGGCTGTTTACACCTGAGCCTTGTCTTTTGGGGCAGTTTTCAAAGCCTAAGACCCAAAAAGCAGGCAATTGATTTAAAGACATGGCACTGATACTAGCCATGTGCCAAAGAGCACTGTCAAGGAAGGCCAGAGAGACCCCCTACTACAATTAAATTGCGACTAGTCCTTTGTAGATGGACCAAAGCTGAACGTCTAGCCATACATGCAGTAGATAGGAAGGATCTTCACCTGAGGTCACTTGCTCACTTGTGGTACAAAATACTGCAAAATATCGAGAACCAGGTACCAAGTGTAAGAGCACATTTGGAGTAAGCAGTTGCATGTCCTTTCCCCTACCCATCTTCTGTACTTCCCTATCATCAACATCACTGCAAAATGACTGCCTATCTAGTGCATCTCTGACATTTTTCGGAATCATGTACAGTTATAGTTTGTAGTTAGTCTTATGCATTTCAATATACTTACAAAATCTGTGATCATTTGCATGCCTGATCTCATTGCTCTGTAATATTTAATACAAATGACCAAGTAGCACTGAACTTAAAGGTATGTCTATACATTTTCGCATAAAACTTATTTGTAAAACAACAGTTCTGAATGATACTTGATGCACAAGTTACTAACTTGTGTAACGATATATCTGTAAGAGTCAGTAGTTAGTGACAGATTCCTTACCTTAGAATATCCCCAGGCGTCAGGCTGGATCCGGAAAGTTTTTGCGTAGCAGTACCCTTGCGCGTCGGTAGGCGGCGTCGTGCGGCTCCGCGTCCGTCGTCGGCGTCGGGATCGCCGGGATGACGTCGCGGGCAGTACTTAGACGCCGCCCCTGCGCGCTGACGTCAGTTCTGTACACGACTTTCCGCGCCAGGAACGCAGAGCCATGCAAGAAGCTGACATAGGTGTCTGAAAAATACTAGGGCCCTGAAAGGGATGTCCTTAACCCTAGAAATCAGTTCGCAGAACGGGGAGGATGGGTGGGCGGTAGGAATCTGTCACTAACTACTGTCTCTTACAGATATATCGTTACACAAGTTAGTAACTTGTGCATCTGAAAGAGACACGTTAGTGACAGATTCCTTACCTTAGAATAGATACCCCAGCAATACCAACCCCGGTGGTGGGTCTGCGAACAAAGATCAGACAAGGAAGTCCCGGAGGACAGAACGGCCAAAGAAGCCGTCCCTCCGGACCTGGCTGTCAAGGCAGTAATGCTTGGTAAACGTGTGCAGCGAGGCCCACGTAGCTGCCTGACATATATCTTGCAGCGGAACACCGCGGCCTAAAGCCGTGGTAGCAGCCGTTGCCCTGATGGAATGGGCCCGCAGCCCAACAGGAGGCTCCTTCTTAGCCAAAGAATAGCAGGCTTTGATACACAAGGTGACCCAGCGGGAGATGGTTCTCTTGTGCACCGCCCGACCTTTTTGGCGCCCACGTAGCCAACAAAGAGCTGGTCATCCACCCGGAAGTGTTGTGTGCGGTTGATATAAAAGGAAAGCGCACGTTTTGGGTCCAGACGGTGGAGCCTCTCTTCCTCTCTGGAAGGATGCGGAGGCGGAAAGAAGGTGGGCAAAGTGATGGTCTGCCCAATGTAAAAGGCAGTAACCACCTTTGGCAAGAAGGACGGACGCGTCCTAAGAACAACCTTGTCTGGATGGACAGACAGAAAGGGAGGTTTGCATGATAGAGCCTGGAGCTCACTCACCCGCCAAGCGGAGGTGATGGCCACCAGAAAGGCTGTTTTCAAAGTAAGAAGACGAAGAGGACAGTTATGTAGAGGCTCAAAGGGAGCGCACATTAAAAAGGTAAGAACCAAGTTTAAGTCCCACTGAGGCATGACAAACTGAACAGGAGGGAAGAGGTGTGTAATGCCTTTTAGAAACCTGTTAACAACAGGGGACTTAAAAAGAGAGGGCTGATCAGGGAGCCTGAGGAAGGCCGAGATTGCACAAAGATAGCCCTTGATGGTACCCAGGGCAGAACCCTGTTGGGCCAGAGAAAGAAGGAACAGAAGAACCTCAGAAAGAGGGGCAGAGAGGGGATTCACAGCCTTTGCTGTGCACCATGCCACAAACTTGTTCCACCTGCAGGCGTATACCACCTTAGTGGAGAGACGCCTGGCTGCCAGAATCACATCACAAACTTCGGGAGGCAAGTCGAAAGGAATCAACTGCCGCCGCTCAATCTCCACGCAAGCAGGTGGAGACTGGACAGGTTCGGGTGGAGGACCGTCCCCTGCTGCTGCGACAGAAGATCCTCCCGAAGAGGCAGACGGATCGGGGGATCGACGCTCATACTGAGTAGCTCGGGATACCAAACTCTTCGAGCCCAGTCCAAAGCCACAAGGATGACTTGGGCCCGGTCGCGCCGAATCTTCTTCAACACTCTGGGTAGAAGTGGTATAGGCGGAAAAGCGTACAACAGACCGCAACTCCACTCGCGACGAAAGGCGTCGCCGAGCGAGTGCCGCCTTGGAAATTCCAACGCGCAGAACTGATGACATTGCGCGTTCTCTTCAGTGGCGAATAGATCTAACCAAGGCTCTCCCCACTGTAGAAAGAGTCCTTGCGCCACTTCCGAGTGAAGACGCCATTCGTGATCCATCATGCACCTGCGGCTGAGTTCGTCCGCCCTGGCGTTCAGGGAACCTGCCAGGTGTTGAACCATCAGGAATATGCCCTGATGTTCCAGCCATGTCCAGAGGCGCAGAGCCTCCTGACATAGGGTCCACGACCCCACCCCGCCTTGTTTGTTGCAGTACCACATGGCGGTGGTGTTGTCTGTGAACACCTGCACTACCTTCCCTTTGACAGAGGGAAGGAATGCCTTGAGTGCAAGTCGGATCGCCTGGAGCTCCAGAAGGTTGATATGGAGCCGGGACTCCGCCGGAGACCAGATGCCTCTGATCTCCGCCTCTCCCATGTGACCGCCCCATCCCAGAAGGGACGCGTCCGTCACGACTGTGTGCTCTGGCTGGGGAAGGGAGAGGTATCTGCCCATGACCCATTGCCGGTTCGAGAGCCACCACTGCAACTGTTTTGCAGTCCCCTCCGAGATCTGGACGTGATCGGACAGGTTGCCCTGGTGCTGCGCCCACTGGAACTTCAGGTCCCACTGCAGAGCCCGCATATGCCATCTGGCATGATCGACCAGCAGGATGCAGGAGGCCATGAGGCCCAGCAGCCTCAGGGTCATCCGTACCGAAACCCAGGATAGAGGCTGAAAGATCGGAATCATAGCCTGAATATCACAGACTCGCCGTTCGGGATGATAGGCCCGAAACTGCGTCGTGTCCAGAACTGCTCCGATGAAAAGGAGCTGTGGAGAAGGAATCAGGTGCGACTTCGGCACATTGATGGAGAACCCCAGCGAGTGCAGGAGTTCGACCGTAGTCTGGAGGTGGGAGACGACTGCCTGGGATGAGCCCGCCTTCAGCAGCCAGTCGTCGAGGTAGGGGAAGACTGGAACCCCTGCCCGGCGCAGATGAGCTGCGACCACCGCCATCACTTTCGTGAACACCCGAGGGGCACTTGTGAGGCCAAAGGGAGCACGGTGAATTGAAAATGCTCGAGGCCCACCACGAACCGCAGGTAACGCCGGTGGGCCGGCAGGACGAGGATGTGGAAATAAGCGTCCTGCAAGTCCAACGCTACCATCCAGTCTCCAGGGTCTAGGGCAGTCAAGACCTGAGCTAAGGTGAGCATCTTGAACTTCTCCTTCCGGAGGAAGCGATTGACGTTCCGGAGGTCCAAGATAGGACGCATGTCCTCCTTGTCCTTTTTGGGCACCAGAAAGTAGTGGGAGTAGCAACCACGTCCTACTTCTGGGGTCGGAACGCGCTCGATGGCCCTCTTGGCCAAGAGGGCCGCAACTTCCTTCTGAAGAAGCACCAAGTGATCCCCTGACATGCGGTGGAATTGAGGTGGCATGGCTGGGGGTGGTCTCGAAGGGGAGGGAGTAGCCCCTTCGGACAATGTCCAAGACCCACCTGTCCGAGGTGATGGCACGCCAGTGGTGAAGGTGATGGCGGACCCTGCCCCCTACTGGCGTGCTGTGCACCTGAAAGGAAGGACTAGGAGGGCTTGGAGGCCGCGGACGGGGCGGGGTTGGGGGCCTGACCCGCACGCTGGTTGCCTGACCCGCCACGGCGGGAGCCACGTCCTCGGCCACGCGAAGACGCTTGCTGTGCGGGCCGGTGGCTGGGCAGCGGACGTGACTGGGTGCCCCTTCCGTGGCCACGAAAGGGGCGAAAAGCAGATGGCTGCGGAGGGCGTACAGCAGAAAGGCCCAGGGACTTGGCCGTAGCCCGTGAGTCCTTAAAACGCTCCAGCGCATGGTCTGCCTTGTTCCCAAAAAGACCGACCCCATCAAAGGGCATGTCCATAAGAGTGTTCTGGACATCACCCGAGAAACCAGTGGTTCTCAGCCAGGCGTGACGGCGCAGCTCCACTGTCGTTGCAATTGATCTACCCAGCGAGTCGGCGGTATCAAGGCCACATCTAATGGTAAATTTAGCCGCATCTCTTCCTTCCGCAATGGCACGGGAAAGCAGTGTCTGGACCTCCTCAGGACACTGGGGCAAAGCTTGCGCCACCGAGTCCCACAGAGAGTGGGAATATCAGCCCAAAAGGCAAGCGGTGTTGACAGACCGCAAGCCAGCACTGGAGGAAGAAAAGGCCTTCTTCCCAAATTGATCCAGGCGTTTGGATTCCCTATCCGGAGGAGCGGTAGGGAAGGCGGTTTGGGAAGCAGAGGCTTGGACAACCGGGGTCGCCCGGAGTGGGGTGTTGGGAGAGGAACAGGGGGTCGCCCGGAGCGGGGCGATGGCGTCGGGCCACGTTCCTATCCACAGGAGCCCCTGTGGCGGGCTTGGACCAGGTGCCCAAAGAACGTCAGAAAGTGCGTCATTAAACGGCAGCAGTGGCTCCGAGGAGGTAGCCGCCGGCTGAAGCACTTCCGTCAGGAGGTTAGTCCTGACGGCCACTGTAGGCAATTGGAGGTGTAAGGCCCCAGCTGCTCTACGCAACACCGTTGCAAAATTTGCTCCCTCCTCCGTTGCCACGGAAGGAGGAGACAGCATGCCAGTGTCAGGGGAGGTGTCCAGCCCACTGGCATCTCCAAGTTCCTCAGCCCAGTCCTGTTCGTACTCACACTGCCGTGTGAGAGGGTCCTCCTACCCCTCCCAGTCCTCTTCGTCCTCCTCAGGTTCAAAATAAGGAGAAGGAGGGACACGCGGGACCCAAGGTCTCAACAACGTCGGAGCCGGCGTCGAGCGACGCTGGTCCGGCGCCGTGTCTGGATCCGGAGAGAACCGGGGAACGACGCCGCCCTGAGCCCCGGGCGGCGTCGGAAACGGCACCGGAGACATCGGCGGAGGTGTAGTTAGGTCAACCGGCGTCGATGGGGGTTGCGGCAGCACCGGAGCCGGGATCAAGGCCGGGGCCGAGGCCGGGACAGAGGCTGGTGTGACAGGCGGCGCCGGGACCGGAGTCGTCGGCGGCGCCGGGGAAACCCCATCAGGGCCCGCGGGGCCCGAAGGCGCACCGGGGGACCTTGAGGCCCGATGAGGCGGGCCATGGCCGACAGGAATTCCTGTATCTCGGCCGGAGTCGCCCCGAACCCGGGAAGGACGGGTAATGCGGGGGCGGCTCCACAGGCACTTCCGGAGCCGCGGGGACGGTGCCAACAGGAGCCTTAGCCGAGTCGCGAGACCGGCGAGGCGAAGTCGTGGAGCGATGACGCTTCTTAGACTTTTTATGCTTCGACTTACCGGAGGAGTGCGAAGACTTGGACCCCGACGACCGATGAGGACTCCACGACCGGCTCCTCGACCTCTCACGTGACCGGGGCTTGGTGTGGCGCGGAGCCGACTGCCGGACCTCGAGGAGCTTTCGAGACCGCTCTCGCAAAGCCTTCGGGTGCAAGGCCCGGCAGTCGGGGCACGACTTCGTGTCGTGGTCGCGGCCGAGACAGTAGAGACACTCTAAATGCGGGTCTGTGATCGACATCATACGACCACAGACGTCGCAGGGCTTGAAGCCGGGCATCCCTACCGACACCTTCGGAGTCGATAGACTCGTGAGAAAAAACAGTGAAAAATCACCAAAAATATAGTCAAAAAATGACTAGGGCACTGCTCTTCCCGGATCTGCGCTTACTGGCGTGGAAAAAGAAGAACTGACGTCAGCGCGCAGGGGCGGCGTCTAAGTACTGCCCGCGACGTCATCCCGGCGATCCCGACGAAGGACGCGGAGCCGCACGACGCCGCCTACCGACGCGCAAGGGTACTGCTACGCAAAAACTTTCCGGATCCAGCCTGACGCCTGGGGATATTCTAAGGTAAGGAATCTGTCACTAACGTGTCTCTTTCAGATAATATGGTATTTTGTACCTTTGTACTAAAAACAAACAGATTTGAAAAAAATATGAAAGGCCCAGAAAAGTGTGCAATATCTATTAGCACTTATTACGAGACTGATTACCTAGATCTTTTCCATGTTAAATTCTGGTAATTCAGACTTGCTGGAAATTAAACCTGGGATGTAAATATTATCGCATCAAATCCACGTCACTTTTATTTGTGATCCCTGCATAAACATATGTTTGAGCATCATATGGGCCACACAAGTGCGCCCCCCCCAATGCCCGATTATGACTCCCGGCCTATTTGCCTACAAGAGCTCTACTTTCCATATGAGCATCAACAACCCAAATGATTTTGATGTGGATTTAAGTTCCCAAGGTTTACAACAGTCAGAAGGGAGGAGTAGACTGGATGTCAGAGAGGTTTTTCAGGAAGATAATAGAGCAAGCAACAAGATACACAGAGGGTAAAATATTTTGCTCACTAATACATATTTTTATTAAACATGCATTTTCCCACCAACCAAACTGTGGTAAATCTGTGCTAATCAATACCTGTGCATCAATTGATCTGACATGGGCTCATTAAATGATTGTCTTCATTATTTACAAAGTTAAAACGGTCACCTAGCACCATACTGACACATTCCATCTGCAGTTTTGTATAATTATGCAATAGGTAAGATATTCGGACCTGCACTTCTGTCACCAAGGTGGCCAGCAGTATGATCAGAATGCAGAAAATCATCACTTTAAGGCTACCTGAAACAACCAAACTGAGATGGAGCAATATGCCTGGAAAATGAATGTGGGTTGTTTTCTGAAGTTTGGAGTAATAATCTAACTGCCCGGAGTTTAAAATGGCAACAGCAAACTGGATCTATTGCAAATAGCTGAATAAATGCCTAATGCTCATTTACCTAACAGTCAAGCGAACGGAGAGTCTCGAGTAACAGATAATGCATAGCTACAGAAAGCAAAACACTGAAAAGAGTGAGCTATTGTTGTAACCAAGAAAGTAGTGAACATGTGAAGTGCTTCATTTTGGACAAGTAGCAATACCTAAACACCAATAAAGCTAATGTTTCCACCCAGGATGCAACATTAGCCTAACAAGGCACTATTTGGCAGCAGCTCCTTCCATTTCTTTCACTCACCCAGCAGGGGTGTGCTGAGAGGAACCGAGAAAGCTTAACAATGAATGACCAACAGTAGAAACCACTACTGCAAACATCTGGAATCTTATTGCAAATGGCACTAACTTAGAAGGGGAGAAAAAAGGGTGGTGAGGAATCTGCTAGAAGACATTGTATTCAATAGAAGGATAATGTTACTTACCCTGTAAGCATCTGTTCTTGGCATGTAGAGCTGTAGATTCACATGCTTTACATACTCCTGCCATTTAGTGTTCGGTCCGGATGTTTGCAAGTTGTTTTTCTTCGAAGAAGTCTTTCCAGTCACGATTTAAGGTGACTCCTCCTTTCGGTAATAGTGCGCATGGGCATCGACTCCATTGTTAGATTGTTTTCCCGCAGAGGGTGAGAATGGAGTTAGTAAAGGTAGAATAGATGTCCATGCGTATGTATATAAAGTAAGAAAACTGCAACAGGTATAGGGACCCGGGGAGGCGGGTGGGCGCATGTGAATCTACAGCTCTACGTGCCAAGAACAGATGCTTACTGGGTAAGTAACATTATCCGTTCGAGGCATATGAGCTGTAGATCACATGCTTTGCATAGACAATACAGCAGTAAACTCCCAAAGTGGTGGCTAACCTGTAGCTGTTGCAGTTGTTTAAAAAGTGTTTTAAGTACTGCCTGGCCTACAATAGCTTGTTGCCTCACTAACACATCTACACAATAGTGTTTGGTGAATGTGTGCAGTGTAGACCATGTTGCTGCCTTACAGATGTCAGCTAGGGGAATATTCCCTAAGAAGGCCATAGTAGCCCCTATTTTGCGGGTGGAATGCACTCTAGGGGGTTTGGTCAAGGTTCTTTTCGCTTTCACATAACATGTTTGGATACATTTCACGATTCATCTTGCAATGCCTGATTTAGATATAGGATTGCCTTTGTGTGGTGGCAAAAAAGCAACAAAGAGCTGATTTGTCTTACGAAAATCTTTTGTTCTTTCTACATACTATAGTAGAGCTCATCTAACATCTAGTGTGTGTAGAGCCGTTCTGCTACAGAATCAGGTTGAGGAAAGAATACGGGTAACAACTGATTGATTGATGTGAAAAGCAGAAACCACTTTAGGAAGACATTTGGGTTAGGTTCGAAGAACCACTTTGTCAAGTTGAAAGAAAGGCTCTTGTATAGTTAGTGCCTGGAGTTCACCAACTCTCCTTAAGGAAGTAATGCAATAAGAAAAGCAACCTTCCATGAAAGAAATTGTAGTTGACACATGTGCATTGGTTCAAAGGGTGGACCCATTAGCCTTGTAAGGACTATGTTCAAGTTCCAAACTGGTGCAGGTGGAGCTCTTGGTGGTATTACTCTTTTTAGTCCTTCCATAAAGGCCTTTATTACTGGTACTCTAAATGGAGAGAAGTGTTGCCTGTTTTGTAAGTATGCAGCTACTGCTGCTAAATGCAATCGAATGGATGTTTAGGCTAATCCAGATTGCTGTAAGTGTAAGAGATAACAGATGATGTTTTGCACTGAAGCATCAAGGGGATTGATACTGTTATTGTTACAGTTTATAGCAAATCGTTTCCACTTCGCTGCATAACACGCCCTAGTAGTAGGTTTCCTAGCCTCTTTTAGGATATTCATACAGTCTGGTGGCAATTGTAAATAACCAAACTATGACTTCAGGAGCCAAATTGCTTGGTTAAGTTCCTTGGGATTTGGATGCCTGATTTCTCCCTGGCTCTGAGTGAGGAGACTGGAGTTGAGATGCAGCTTTTGGTGTGGAACTACTGAGAGCTCTAGCAGGGTGGTGAACCAAGGTTGACGTGCGCATGTGGGAGCTATGAGAATGAGCTTGAGGGATGATTGCCTGAGCTTCCGAACTACTAGCGGAATGAGTGGGAGAGGCAGAAAAGCATAGGCAAATATCCCTGACCAGTTCATCCATAGGACATTGCCTTTGGAGAGGGGGTGTGGGAACCTGGAGGCAAAGCTTGGGCATTTTGCGTTTTGAGCTGTGGCGAACAGGTCTATGTGAGGAAATCCCCATTCCTGAAAATAGGGAAGAAGAATCTAGGGATGAAGTTCCCACTCGTGGATTTGCTGTCTCTGTCTGCTGAAAAGGTCTGCAATCTGATTGTTTACTCCTGGAAGATGTTCTGCTAGGAGATAAATTTTGTGATGTATGACCCATTTCCAAATGGCTTGTGCTAGGCGTGACGGTTGGAGAGAGTGTGTCATGTTATCTGTGCTGACTAGGACAGTTTTGCCTATTAGGTGAGTTTGGAAGGCTTTGAGCGCTAGAAACACTGCTAGTAGCTCTAGGTGATTTATATGGCAGCTCTTGTACTTTAGACTCCACAATCCTTGGATTGTGTGAGTCTGTAGGCGAGCGCCCCAACCAGTGAGCGATGCGCCTACTATTAGAACTGTCTGTGGAACAGGGTCGAGAAAGGTCCGCCCTTTGGATAACTTTTGTGGGTGCGGCCATCTACCAACACTAGATCGGTCAACTGACCCTACGACTGGTTCCACTGACTTGCTAAGCATTCCTGAAGGGGACGCATGTGAAGTCTTGCGTGGGGAACAATTATAATGCAATACACCATCATCCCTAGCAGTTGCATGAATACTTTTGTTGGTAATGATTGGTTGGGCTGAAATTGAGTGAGATCTGAATACTGTGAATCCTGGCTATATTGGGAGAGGCTAGAGCTTTCTGAGCGTCTATCGTGGCTCCCAGTTAAATTTGTGTGTTGGAAGGTTGTAGATGAGACTTCAACGCATTTACTGTAAACCCTAGTTAGTGAAGTAATTGAATAGTGATTTGGTAAGTGCTGGCTTTGATGAGCCAGTCGCGCAGGTATGGGAAGACATGGATGTGTTGTCTTCTCAGATGTGCTGAGACTACTGCCAGACATTTGGTAAATACCCTCGGAGCAGTGATGACCCCAAACGGTAGTACTTTGAATTGGTAACGATGACCCGCTATCATGAATCTGAGGTATTTGCGATGAGCAGGGTGAATTGGAATATGGAAATATGTGCCTTAAGTCTAGAGTAGACATAAAATCGCCCTGTTGTAGAAGTGGGAGCACTTGTTGAAGTGTCACCATGTGGAAATGCTCTGAAAGAATGTAGAGGTTTAGTTCTCTGAGGTCTAGAATAGGTCTCAAGGAGCCGTCCTTTTTGGGGATGAGAAAGTACAGGGAGTACACGCCTGTCCCTTGATGTTATAATGGCACAGGTCCTATGGCTCCTTTGGACAGGAGCAATTGGACCTCTTTCTGAAGTAGATGTAAATGTTCTGGTGACATTTTGTGAGAACGTGGTGGAATGTTTGGAGGATTGTTGGTAAGCTCCAGGCAATAACCATGTTGGATAATTCCTAACACCCATTTGTCTGTGGTGATAGATTGCCAAATGGGGAGGAATTGTAGAAGACGTCCCCCGAAAGGTGTTAAATGATCAGGGGGAAGTGTAGGCAAGTCACTGTTTGTTGGTGGAGGGGGAATTACGTGGTGTGGAACCCTTGCCTCGACCTTTGCTGTTGTTGCCTCTGTATCCTCCTCGAAAGAATCCCCTTGTAGAGGAGGATTGATTGTTGCTTTTGTAGGAGGTGGCAGTATTGTCTAAGGACATGGTTTTCGACCCTCCACGGTAGAAGGAGCGACGAAAGGAGCCCCGATTAGAGGGAGACTGCAGAGCTCCCATAGATTTGGCTACTGCTGTGTCTTTTTTCATTTTTTCTAATGATTGATCGACTTCGGGCCCGAAGAGATGTTCCTTGTCAAAGGGAGTATTTAAAATAGACGGTTGGACTTCGGGTTTGAAACTTGAAATACTTAACCATGCATGTCTCCTTAATAACACACTAGTGTTGATCTCTCTAGCTGCGGTGTCTGCAGCATCTAAAGCGCATCTAATTAGGGAATTGGATATGAGCTTCCATTCCTGGACTAAATCCTGTGCGTTTGATTTGTATTCATCTGGGAGGTGCTGTAGCAATTGCTCCATTTCGTCCCAGTGTGCCCTATCATACCTGGCTAGCAGGGCCTGGGTGTTGGCGATGCACCAATGATTTGCTCCTTGGGCGGCTACTCTTTTACCGGAGGCGTCTAATAGTTTTGACTCAGTCTGGAGGGGGGAGCATCCCCTGTAGTCTGTGAATTGCCCCGTTTACGGGCATTAGAGACCACCAAAGAGTCTAGTGGCAACTGCCCTTTAATAAAGACTGGATCTGAGGGAGCAGGCTTATATTTTTTTATCAATTCTGGGGGATGAGAATGAGAGCACGCACTGGATCTTTAAAGTTATCATCGGCATGTCTCATCATACCTTTAAGCATAGGTAGAGTGTGGCTAGCCATTTGTGTGCTACTGAGCGTTTCAAATAGGAAATCTTCCTCTAGAGATTCCTTGTGTAACTTTACCCCATGATATTCCGCAGCTCTAGCAAGTAATTCTAAATATCCTACATTGTCGTCAGGACGGGAAGGCTTTGCAGGATAAAGATCTGGGTCGTTATCTGTAGGTGAATCCGTGTTATAATCTTTCCAGAGGTTTATTGGTAAAATATTGCCCCGCCCCCCCCCATCATCATCAGGTGGTGGTGGTGGAGAGTTAGTTGGTGTAATCAGCAAATGCTGCAAGGGTGGAGAAGTTGGTGTAGGGGAACGTGGGGGAGGAGGGGAGGGGTTAGTACCTACATTCTTCCTCTTCAAAGGAATATGGTAAAGAGTGTCCTCTGACTCAGGTTTGCGTTTTGGAGGTGGTTTAGTAAGAACATGTCTTGTATCTGGATTTATATAAAGTTCCTTCTGTTTTGGGTCCGATTTGGGTGTTGGGGCGTCGAAAATCGGGTCCTGCAGCTTTGGAGAACCAGTTTTAGGTTTCAGCACTGAGGATTTCACCGCTGAGGTGGAATCAGTTTTCAGCGCGGAAGGTTTCGGTGCCGAAGGAGGTTTGGATTTTGGTGTCAATGATTTCGGCTCCAAAGCGGTCTTCGGCTTCGAGCCAGAAGCTTTCGGCTCGGTGCCAGACTTTGGCCGGCTCGATCCCGAGCCGTGAGGCTTAGTGCCGTGTTTCGGTGCCGAGCCGGAGGGCGGGGCATCTGAAACATCTCCGTGCCGACCGTGGCGGAAGGCGGGGTGGGACAGGAGCCTTTTGTTTCGGCTGAATTGGAGTTTGGGTCAAGGGGCGCTTGGTACTCACGGGACGTTGACCTTGTGGCAAGTCTTCTTCCATCTTGGAGTCCGATTCCGGAATGGAGACCAGTTTCTCTTGTTCTTCCTGGCCCCCCTGAGCGTCAAATTCGTGCTCGGATTCTTCACCGAAGATGTCTGGCGTGTATTTGAGGTTTTGACTCTGCATCTCGCGACGTCGAGCCCAACGATCACAAAGCATTTTCTTCGATCGGAACGATCTGCACGCGTCGCAGTCCTGTTCATTGTGCTCCGTGACAAGCACAAGTTGCACACTTCGTGCGAGTTGGTGCGGGGATACTTGGCGTGGCACCGAGGGCAGAATTTGAATGTAGTCGGTTCCATCGACTGCAAAGTGGACAGACACGGTTAGGACGGACGGCCCTCCCGAAGATGTTTGATCGAAATAGAGGTTTTCCTCGATGGATACGATACGCAAAGAAGTGGGATACGCGTTCGAAACAATACCGACGCGGGTAGAGTGGATTGCGCACCGAGGGGAACCCGAAGAAACTGTTTCAAACCGCAGCGCAGCAATACACGTCCGAACCCAATGGCGGAAAAAAACAATCTAACAATGGAGTCGATGCCCATGCGCACTATCATCGAAAGGAGGAGTCACCTTAACTCGTGACTGGAAAGACTTCTTCGAAGAAAAACAACTTGCAAACATCCAGACCCAATACTAGATGGCAGTAGTATGCAAAGCATGTGATCTACAGCTCACATGCCTCAAACATATTATTAGTGAAGGTAAGTGACCTTTTCTTATGAGGGGTACTTGTTCCCTCAGATTGCCTCACCTTATAAATGAGCCCCAACGCAATTCCCCTCTACTATGAGCGACTAAGCAGGGTTGCTATGCCAAGGTATGCAATGAAGACTGTTTGACTGTCCCTGGTGAGCATGGTACGAGCTGCAGTGGACCTTGTAGAGTGCATCCCAATACAGACCGGAGGGTCTTTTTTGGCTAAGGCCTAGTAGTTCCTGTTAAAAAGGGCTCCGCAATGTGAAATAAAATGCAAGGCCACTGCTTGCGCTTTAAAACATTTTTTTTTTAGCATAATTCTACAATTGAGTGATTTTGGCTGGTATGGTCAATGTGGTAGGACACAACACACCTAGGAACCAGTCTGTGAAACCACTCGGTTTCCTCCCAAGGATGGGAATGGGGAAAGAAGAATGGAAGAGTTGTACACTTGCACATCTGGCCCGCAGACAAAACTATTTTCAGAAACAATGGACAAGTACAGAGAACCATGCTAATCTGGTTAAAAACAGTAAATGATCGCCGGACGAAAATGTTTGGCAACTTGCCAGTCCTATGGGCTGAAGTGATCATCACAAGAAATACAGTATGAAGGGTAGGCAGGCAAATAGGCCAACTGTGCGTCAGTTCACATGATGATGCTACCAGAAGGTCAACACTAAATTTAAGCACCACAGCAGAAAAATAAAGGGAGCGTCAGGGAAGAAATACAACAGACCTTTTAAGAATCTTCCCTCCACAGGTATCCTGAACAAGGAAGGCTGGTCAGGGAGACAAGCGCAAAGCACAGATCATCAGTAAGTGAGCAGAGAAGTGGTTTAAGCCTGTGGACTCGCATCAGGAATCCAGTAATCCATATAGTATGACTTTATAGAAGGCTTTTGGGCAGCTAAGATGACATCTGCTACCTCTAGTGGCAAGCAGAAGGCCTATAAATGACACTGCTCAATTTACCCAAGGGAGCAGAAGTATCTGAGGACTTGAGTGGAGGACCGAACTATCCTGCTGTGAAAGATCTATTCTGGGTGGAAGAGATGGCTAAATGCTGAGTTATAACCAGTGGAATGGTGTGCAAAATAACAATTGATTGGGATGTGGCCAAAGTGATTACCAGTGGCTGAGATCTTTGCATACTTGAGGGCCAACAGATTAGCATGCCAAATCCTCCACACTTATTCCGAGGCGATAGCAATCAGTTGAGGATGAAGTTCTTGAACCTCCTGCAAGAACACACAGAACAGTCCAGTTGAACCATAAGTGTCCTCCAAGGGACCACATGGTGGGAAGTGTGGAGCACAAAACAGAGGGCCCTTCTTGCTCAGAGCTGTAGCAAAAAAGGTTCATGTAAATAAATTCCAGTAGGAAGAAGATCATGTTCGTCATTTGAGGGGTGGAGCTCCCATTTGTATTCCTCCACAGACAGGCATTTCAAGGCATCAGTCTTCATTGTCAGTGTACCTGACAAATGGGCCACCACTGAGAAAACTCCTTATTGCAGAGCCTTCCACCCAAAGTGTGTGGCCTCGCAGCACAAGCAGAGGACTGATGATCGAACTGTGAGGTTCAAGAGACACATCTACAATGAAGATTGGGGAGGACAGCAGAGAAAATCTCAAAGCTTGTGATAATTTCCACTGATGCTGAAGCTACTGTCTCCCGAGGCAGTAATGGAGGGATCTCATTGACCATCTGGAGTTTAGCACCAGGGAGAAGCACAAAGCCCAATATGTGAAGATCTTCGGAACTAGGATTGGTTTCAGACCTCAAAACTTCAGAATAATGCAACGAGTACCCAAGATTCTCGGAGGCAGAGGAAAAATAATGTTAAAGTGAGAAGGAACTCTTAGAGGTGTTATATGCTGGGGATCAGTATGACTGGGTTAAAAAAAAATAAGAATACGAATTACCAATCCATCAATAGAATAAAAACATAACATGACGAACAATGAGGGAAAAACAAGAACTTTTACAAAAAATTGACAGTGGCCTGTGTGCAACAAGACAGGCAGAGACCATGTTTGCCCTTCAAAATCCCTCATGTGCACTTAGTAGCAAACAAGACTAGTTTGAACAGCCCAAAAGAACAAATAACCTTTAAAAAAAGGAAATTGTCATATGTCATTACTGCAAACGGAACACATAGCTTTAAGATCATCTTCAAGCTAACAGGAAGGATGTAACAGCCTAAAAAGATGTATAGGCTGCAAAGCAGGATTTAAAAAAAAATTATAGCTTACCGCCAGATTACTGACTAGCTAGCAATAGTTTGATTAACCCCTCCTATGATCATGACGGAACAGCTACGTCATGAGCCCCACTGGGCTTGTGCTCATGGCAGGACTGTTCCGTCATGGCACCCACCCATGGGGGAAGCACTGGCGCTCCCCCCATGGACAGCCAATCTACACACCCCAAACAGGGATGGCAGCGTAAGAGTTTCCGCTGCCACCCCTGACCCCCACCCCCGGCAATCCTATGACGTCTGCAAGCACAGCGCTGACGTCATCAGGAGCAGCCTGACGCGCTGGAAGCCATTTACCTCCAGATGTCTGGTGAAGCAGGTAGGTGTTTCCTGCTCCTGGGAGGTCAGGGGATTCTACATGCATTGAGGGAGAGGAAAGAGTTTTTCCTCTCCCCAAATGTCTGTTTGCAGGGCATTCCTGCTGTACGATCGCACATAGGGGCACGATCGTGCAGCAGGAATGCCCACACTAGGCTCCAGGGATTTTTGGAGTGTGAAATGGAAGTGACCCCTTGGGCAAGGGTTGCTTCCAAGTGGGGTAAATCGATCTAGGGACAGATCAGCCTGTTTTTTGGCCTTGCAGAAAACCCCACTAGGCATTATTTTTTTTTTACAGATGGAAGCGACCACTTGGGGAAGGGTTGCTTACAAAGGGGGAAACTTTCTCTCTGCTGGTTTCTGCCCTCCCAGGGGTCAGATCGGCCCTTTTTTGGCCTTTTAAAATCCCACTAGGCACCAGGGATCTATTTTTTTTGCAGATGGAAGCGACCCCTTCGGCAAGGGTCGCTTCCAAACGGGTTATTTTTTGTTGGCCTTATTCTGCCCCCCCTGGGGACAGATCGGCCCGTTTTTTGGTCTTTCTGCACCCAGGGGGCAGAAACCCACACTAGACCCAAGGATATTGATTAAAAGTGCATGGGAGTGATCCCTTAGGCAAGGATCGCCCCCCAATTTTTTATACTTGTGGTCGTTTTGGGAACCCACCCAGGGGGCTGATCGGCCCCTTTTGAAGGCCCATGTGCCCCCAGAGGGTAGGGCAAGGGGGGGTTTGAAAACCAAGGTGAACCAGGGAATTTTGTAAATTGAAGCGACTCCTTCGGGTAGTTTCCAAATGGGGGCATTTTATATCAGCCGTTTTCTGCCCCCCAGATTGGGCCGATTTTGATCCCCTGGGCAAGGATCGCCCCTCAATTTTTTTTTATATTGGTCAGCCCTATTTGAATGCCCATCTGGCAGATTGGCCATTTGGGTGGTGACATAGCATGTTATAATGTTAATTGTTTTATTTCTTGTGAATTGGAATTGTAATGTTTTATTTCTCCTTTTTATTCTAGTTCTAGGCTTTTGCTCTTTTGACTGATGTTCCAGGTTGCAGTTTCGTCACTGGTGGTTCTGCAGTTTGTGTAGTTGCATGTGTTTGGTAAGAAAACGTTTTTTGTACTATTTACTCTAAATGAGTTTCATTTCCCAGCATGAATGTGTGTTTGTAAATGGTGTAATATTAGCAGTATGTTTAGCTTTGGTTTTATTGAGTGTGAAAATCTTTTTGCATTTGTGCTCGATGTGTATTTTGTTGTCTTGAGTGATTAGTTTTGTTTTTTCTTTCTAGTGGGATATTGTTGGTTTTTGCTGTGTCTCTGCAGAGTAGGTGCTGATTAGTGTAGCTGTCTCTGGCAAGTGAGTTGTATAGTTTTTGAGTATATAGATCTTTGTGATAAAGCCACACTTTATTACTTATTTTGCACAGTGTTGGTTGTTGTTGACTTGTTTGTAAGGATTATGGCTAGCCGCAGGATTCCTGCTAAGCAGGTTGTTGGTATGCTTTTTGAGTTTTCCTCGGACCATGGTTCAGAGACTGACACTGCATCTGAGGCAGAGGAGGGAGTGGAAGATTCTGGCAGTGAATTTTCTGTCCGAGAGGAATCATCGGATGATGAAGCCTCTCTTAGTGCAGATGAAGTGCCTGTTTTACAGGAGGACACTCATGTGCCGATAGAGCAGCAAGAGGCATCGGGACTGTAGACTGGGGGTGCAAGGCTTCCCGTTGGAAGAACTGACCTCTGGGTTGCCTGACTTTACTGGTGTCCCAGGTGTAGAGTGGATACTTGAAACTTTTTACCTATACATTTTTTTCAGTTGTTTATGGACGATGTATTTTTGGCAGAGATTGTTGAGCAGACTAATTTGTATGCTGAACAGTATTTGAAGGACAACAGTGCCAGACTTAGGCCCCACTCTAGAGCTACCTGGTGGACTCCCACAAATCTGGATGAGTTGAAGAAGTTCTTGGGTTTAACTTTTTTGATAGGCTTGATAAGTAAGCTATCAATGTCTTCATGTTGGTCTACTAGTCCCTTGATGGCAAAGGCTATATTTCGGGGAACGGTATTTGCTTCTGCTTCCGATGCTGCATTTTGTTGATAATGGTTTGGCGTTGCCACTAGATCGCTCTGATTGTGACCGTCTTTTTAAGATTCGGCCTGTCATTGATCACTTTGTAGATCAATTTTCTGAGAGCTACGCTCCAGGGAAAGAAATAGCTGTGGATGAGTCTTTTGTCTTGTTCAAGGGCTGCTTGGTTTTCAAGCAGTACATTCCTAGCAAGAGTGCATGCTATGGAAGATGTATATGTATATGCTGTGTGACAGTAGGACTGGATATGTCTCTAATTTCAGGTTGTACACCGGTAGAGATTCCAGGATTCGACCAGAAATCCTGTGTGAATTTTAGACCATTATAGGCACATGGGTAGTGTTGATAGAGTAGGTCAGAGGTTGGAACTTACACTGCTCTTCGTAAGGCTAACATTTGGTATAAGAAGTTGGCTATCCATCTTTTCCACTTGGCAACCTTTAATGTTTTTGCTGTATTTAAGGATTGTTCTCCTGAGTCAACAATGACTTTTGTTAAGTTTCAGGAGTCTGCGATAGGCAGCCTTGTTGTAGTGGAACAGGCAAGTATTCCTAGAGTTGGAGTGGTGGAGGATGTGGCTAAAAAAGATCGCCACTTTCCTGATCACATTCCTCCCACGCCCACAAAAGACTTTTCCAGTAGGAGATGTAGAGTCTGTTGGCAAAGAGGCACGCAGAAAGAGACTCGTATGTACTGCCCGAGTGTCCTTCTAACCTTGCGCTGTGTGTACCTGCTTGTTTTAGAATGTACCACACGCAAAAAGAAATTGGGAGCATCCATGAGTGGTAAAGTGAACTGCCTGGTCTGTATTGATTTATATTTTTTGTCCAGTTTCAAGGTTGGCATTAGTGCGATGTATTTAGTTTTAGCTTTTGTGTTTGCAGTTTTGTATCTACCTACAATTTGTTAGTGTTTTCTTTTTTGTATAAAAACACCTAAATGTGATGGCGGTGTGTGTGGACTGGTGCTTGGCTGGCGGTGTGCATGGACTGGCGCTTGGCTGGCGGTGTGCATGGACTGGTGCTTGGCTGGCGGGGAGTGTGGACTGGCGCTTGGCTGGCGGTGAGTGTGGACTGGCGCTTGGCTGGCAGGGTGCGTGGACTGGCGCTTAGCTGGCGGTGAGTGTGGACTGGCGCTTAGCTGGTGGTGAGTGTGGACTGGCGCTTGACTGGCAGTGTCAGTCAGTCAAGAAAGCTTTATTTGATTTCTTTTTAGATAATCCTAAAATCACAAAGTAATACACATCATCATAATCACAAAGCAGAATATTAAAATGCACATCATATGTACAATATATACAGATATATTTAGATTAAATTGTATTCCAGATTAGATGTTTACATTAAAATAGTTTTTCTACATGTTAGTACGCCTTTTAAAAACAGTAATAGATGCCATGTAAAAAATGTGTTTTCTAAAAATTGAAGGGTTATAAATGCAGGGCGGCATTGCCTAAGACCGAGTGACTTTAGAATAGGTAGGACCCATCTCCTTCTTTGCACGGAATAAAATTTACAGAATAAAACAACATGTAATGTTGTCTGTTCAGATACATTGTCACAGGGGCATTTTTTTCATAACTCTCGACCAGTCATTCATTTCTGGAAAACTTATTAATCTGTGTAAGATTCCCAATCTGAATATAGTCAACAGAAAACTATCATATCCACCCTGAACAATTTTCAGATAAGGCTGCATACTATAAGTTGTTAA
Source organism: Calotriton arnoldi (assembly GCA_963921515.1). Taxonomy (NCBI): domain Eukaryota; kingdom Metazoa; phylum Chordata; class Amphibia; order Caudata; family Salamandridae; genus Calotriton; species Calotriton arnoldi. The sequence continues at coordinate 256,818 of CAWUFW010002082.1, read as the reverse complement.
AATAGACTGGTTTGCCATTACTGTGGGCTTCAAGATTTCTGTGGCTAGTCTGAACTCGTCCAGTAATGTCAGGCATTTTTCCTTAAAGACTTTTCTTGTTACACCGGTCATTGTATTAGGCTAGTTATAAAATTCAGGGTGGCCAAGACCATGCATAAATATTTCAACATACTTTATCCATGGTATGGTGGATACCTGTTCAAGTTTAAAACAATCGTTTAAAATGTCCCGATTAAGAATAGTCTTTGGTGATGTACAGATCCTGTGCCATAGCAAGATAGGCTCTATTTTTATGAGATCTGATACATATGGAACACCTAGTTCAGAGTGGCATACATATGATGAAGTACTGGTTGGGACTGCTAATAGAAATGTTAAAAAAGCATTCTCGACTACTTGTAAAGGATGTGAATCAGCATAACCCCAGACGCGTGAGCCGTATATGGCTGTGGAAATACACTTGGCCTGATAAATATGAAGTAACTCTGCTGGCGGACGTCTGCCCAATTTTCTTGCAAAGTTAACTAAGGCCGCAGTGGCTTTCATGAACATTAGTTTTCTTGCTTGTATTGCCTGAGTTCAAGTTCCCTTTTGCTCGAATAAAATTCCTAAGTATGAGAAACTTTTTGTGAACTCAGCCTTTTTCTTATCAATAAAAATGTCCCTACATTTAGAGCTACCAGCACCGCATCTCATGACAAAAGTCTTTGATGTATTGACTCTAAGACAAAGATTATGCATAAATAGTGAAAAACTAGTCACTATCCTTTGAAGTCCAATCTGAGTGTGTGACATCAAGACGGCATCGTCCGCATACAATAGGGGCGGTATGGGCCGTTTGTCAATTTGTGGGAGGTCTTGGCACTGGTTCGCCAGCGCTTGACCTAATCCGTTAATGTATAGGGTAAATAGGAATGGGGCCAGCACGCAGCCTTGCCTTACCCCTCTCTGTATTTTAAACGGGGCCGCGCACTCCCCCCCCCCCCCCGACACCATATCGCACCCACGCCTTTCCGTCACTATATAGTTGCCTCAAAAACTGTATTATTGGGGGCTCCACACCTAGGTCCTCCAGAATCTTCCATAACTTATCATGGATTACACAATCAAAAGCCGCTGTGAGGTCTACAAACGCAAAACACAGCCTGCCCTGCTTTGCCAGTGTATATTTCCCTACAATAATATTCAAATTTAAACTCTGCTCAATGGTACCTAGACCCTCACAGAAATCGAATTGTAGTTCTGAAATTATCTTGTTATCTTCGGCCCAGTCCTGTAGTCTCACAAGTAGGATACGCCCGACAACTTTAACCAAGAAATCCAACAATGAGATGGGACGGTAACAACCCGGGTCATGGCGATCACCTTTTTTAAAACTTGGGACCAGAGTTGATTCCGACCAGCTTTCTATAAAATGGGAAGAGCAGCTTGCCAGGTAATAACCTGGGTTAAAAGTGGGCCCCATAGCAGGAGGTTGGATTTATATAAATCTACGGGGACCCCATCAGGCCCAGGAGCTTTCTCCCCCATACTAGCCGTTATGGCACAGTTAACCTCATCCAGTGTAAACTGGAGATCGATGGAAAATATTTGCAATGACGATACATTTTCATGTGTTGGTTGGATTCCCATAGATGTTTCACGCATGGGGCATTTGTACATATTGGAATAATGTTCCACCCACTGTTCTTCTGTTATTGCCATCTCAATCGAAGGGGCATCCCGGGTGGCCAAAAAGGGGACTTTGACTGCCTTCCAGAATGCCGAGCTATCTCTTGATAAGGAGGCTTCGTGCAGCGCTATCCAAGCTTCTTTTCTCATTGTTTCTTTTCGCTCTCTAAGTGCATGTTTATATGCCCCCCTAGCCAAGCCATTCTAATATCTTTAGTATTTCTAGGGGATTTATGAATCTCGCGTTTTAATCTGGAGTATGCCTGAGTACGAATAGGGCCTCTTTTACAACTCTTGCTATCTGCTGGTATGAGTCTAGGACATTATCATAAGCGGATGTTTAATCTAAACAGGATATGAAGGCAGTTTTGCATTTGGTTACTACTTTCTTTGTAATTTCGCTAGGATCCACTATCGACCATCGCAATGGGTATCCATTTGTTTTGCCTAAGGCTATCTCCTGAGCCGCGTAGGAAGGTTTATCTTTAGAATTTGACTGTTTGTGTGGTAGGATGAATGAAATACTTAGTGGAAAGTGGTCACTTAAGGCATTTTTGTGGATTACGAAAGACTTAATTCTATCTGAGTGTCTATTTGACAACAATACATAGTCAATAATCGTAAAGCAACCTCTTCCATTAAACGTAGGCCTGAGGGGGGCCGGGGGAGTACATACCTCATTGGCGAACCCCAAATCAGAGCCAAACATAACTTCATTTAGGAGTTCCCCATATTTGGTATGTGGGAAATGCATAACACTAGTCCCATCCTCATGACTGGCAGTGTGTGAGTAGTGACTTGCTGCTGGTCACTATACACACTGGTAGCCAAACACCAGTCCACACAGTCAGCCGGTGTGGTTGCTGTGTCAGGCATGTGAAAGTGATGGGCCCTTGAATGGAGTGTCTGTTGATGTGAGTGTTGTTATGTGCTGGGCATGCGGCTGGCAGTGTGAATGGTTTTGTGTGTGTCTCACGTATGAAAGGTGTATGAATGGCCTCTAAAGAGGTTGGTGCCTTGTCATGGCTTTACAGCTCACGAGCTGCGAGTCACTGGTTCAGTTGTTTTCTTTTCAATTATTAACAGTACATTTTGTTTTTGTGAAATCCCGTTAATAAAATTTTATATATTGAACCATCACTCACCCTCGTGCCAAATCCAACCAGTATGTGTGTGTACTTGAGGAATATATGGTTTTTGCAGTAATATTTGTCTTTTCTGTCTTTCTCTGGCAGAGTGTACATTGTCCCTTTTTGTGAATGTTGTAATGTATTGGTTCCGTGGCTGGCGGTTTGAATGGTGTTCTGTGTATCACATACGAAAGGTGTGTGAATGGCCTGTAAAGCAGTTGGGGCCTTGAAGCGGCGTTACAGCTCACGAGCTGTGAGTCACTGGTTCAGTTTTTTGTCCTTTCAATTATTAACAGTGCATTTTATTTTTGTGAAATCTCTTTTTAATAAAAGTTTAGATACTGAACCATCACTCACCCTCGGGCCAAATCCAAGCAGTATGTGTGTGTGCTTAAGGAATAGATGGCTGTGCAGTAATAATTGTCTTTTCGGTCGTTCTCTGCCAAGGTTTACATTCCCTCTAGGAAAAATCTACCAACTCTAGATATTTTCGTAAACTAAACACCCAGGGGAGTACACAGTGATGTCTCTCTCGTGGATCCTAACAAGTTATCTTACCACAATGTCCTGCAAACCTCAAAATGTGACTAAAGTCACATTTTCCTTGCACTACTGTGCCATAATTTTCACGCTTCAGAAAGAAACCACATATTTCCTACCACCCAGCAGTTCCCCAAGTCTCCTGATAAAAATGGTACCCCACTTGTGTGGGTGGGCCAAGTACCCGCAGCAGGGAAGGGCCCCTTATGTATTACGTAGACATCAAAATTATCTATCACAAACCAACCTGGTTTTGCAAGGGAGTCGCATGCGTTTTTGGTCCTGGGCTCGGGGGCCATCCAGGGAAACCTACCTAACCCAGACATTTCTGAAAACTAGACAGCCATGGGACTCCAGGGAGGTATGGCTTGCGTGGATCCCCCAACGTTTTCCTACCCAAAATCCCTTGCAAATCTCAAATGTAGCTGAAAAATCTCGATTTTCACCCATTTTTGTGTGGAAAAGTTGTGGGATCACCGGACTGACACAAATTTCCTACCACCCAGCGTTCCCCCAGGTCTCCCGATAAAAATGGTACCTCACTTGTGTGGGTGGGCCAAGTACCCGTGGCAGGAAAGGGCCCAAAACGTATTGTAGAGACATCAAAATTACCTATCAGAAAACGACCTGGTTTTGCAAGGGGGTCACCTGCGTTTTTGGTCCCGGGCTCGGCGGCCAGCTTGGGAAATCTACCTAATCAATACATTTCTGAAAACTAGACAGCCGGGGAAGTCCAGGGAGGTATGGCTTGGGTGGAGATTTAGCTGTATTTTGGCTAATTTCTGGGTCCCCTCAAGGGGAATCAACAAACCCTGGGTACCTTTAGAATCTTCAGGGTGTTGGAAAAAAGGACGTAAATTTGACGTGGATACCCTATTGTGGACAAAAAGTTACAGGGGCCTAAGTGCGAACTACCCCAAATAGACAAAAAAAGACTTAGCACAGAGGGGGGAAAAGGCCTAGAAGCGAAGGGGTTAAAGAAAATCTGATGGACTTTGTTTTGATCTGCTCATTTACTTATCTATGTATTTTGGAAATTAGGTCTTGTACTAAGCAGTGCTTTTGCAGCAAATGTTATGAAAAATGTATTCACCTGTCAATACTAAGTTCTAATCCACACTGCTCCCTGAGTTGAGGCTGTAGCTCCTCTTTCGACTGTCGAACTGTCATTCCTTTTGCGAAAACAGCATCCAAAAGAAATTTGCAAGGCTGTAAATAGAAAAGAAAGCTAATTACTTAGTATATAATTGTTCTGGAACAGTTTATGGCATATTGTAATGCATGTGTTTTGAAAATAAAGGGACTACTGAACAGTGAGGGCCTTACCTTGGTACACATCTTTATTTATTCCTCGCTTATCTTTTTTTTTAATTGTAATACATTTTTATTGATTGTTTGCACAAAAACAACCCAAAGAAGCACTTATAGTTACTAGTAGAGAGACATATACATGGTCAAATTATAATGTTGTGGCAATACATTGTACTTGTTGGAAAATGGAGTTGAGTGAAGTGATACCTGAAAACAAACAGTAGTTATACAGAGAATGGTATATAGGGTGTATTGCACAGATAAGTGGTTATGGATAGGAAGAAAGTGGAGTTGGAAAAACAAGAGACCGAGGAGTATGGGGAATGCACAGGGTGGTGGGGGTGAGGAGGCATAAGTGAAGGATGATAGAGCCAGGTCAGGGATCTAAAAGTTTTGGGGAGAAATTAGTGTGTTTGATTTTGACCAAATGATCAACCATAACCATATGATCTTATAAGCTTAAGGTGGTTTGATCTTTTCTAGGTATGAGTCGAGTGTCTTCCATAAGGCTCTGGAAGATTAGAAGCTAAAGTTGTGGTTATGAACATTGTTATTTGTGCTTCTTATGAAGCAATCCCAGGCCACCACATATGAGATGTTCACATTTTTCCAGTCGGACAAGATAGTTTTGATGCCTATGGTTAGTAGTGGATCTAGAAGTCAAAGGTCCTACTTGTCAAGTATGGAAGGATGGTTGATAGTATGTGGCCCAAAATGACTAATGTTATTGAGTATGATGTCCGTGAGGAATATCTCATTTAGTCTTTGTTCAATTTTATTACAGCAGTTTTGGATGGTCTTGCAGTAGAAGAGTAGGTGGTCTAAATCTCCTATTGGTTCTGAGCAGTGCCAGCATTGGTCAGAGGTGGTTAAGCCCAGTTTGTGCAGTTTTCTGGGGCTCAGTAGCATCTGTATAAGGTCCAAGATTTACAGTGGTAGAGCAGAGGGAAAATCTTATCGTAGATGAGAGAACTCTATATGTGTGCCCATTCTGCCTCAGTAGGGGAGGAAATCTTTCCGGCATTACAGAATTTTTCCCATTTTTCTTGAACATAGAATTGTTTGGGGTGGATGTAGGATTCAATTTTTGATTTTAATTGTGGGTATATTGCCCGACCTATCTTTGGCTTTTAGGAGTTGCAGCTTTGTTTCTCTTAGGAGTTTTTCCTTTCAAGGTTGTTGACCATTTGTGGTCTCTTGCTTAGGATTTTGTCATATTCATATTTGAGAGATTTTATTTTAGGTGTTATGAGTATGCAATCTTCCTAACTCCAAATTATTGAAGATAATTCCATACTTTTAGACTTCCAAATAGGATTCCGTCCAGGAATAGGCATGGAATCTGCCCTCATTGTCATCTGGGACACAGTTGACCGGAACGGGGTTGTTGCACTACTTTTCTTGGAATTCTCAGCTGCCTTTGACACAGTTGACCACGACACTCTAATACAAAGACTCTACGAAGCCGGCATAGAGGGGACTGCTCTCGACTGGCTCACATTCTACCTTCAAAACAGAACAAATGTCATTCAAACCCCCTTTCTCATCCAAACTGTACTTCATAAAAGCAGGGGTCCCTCAAGGCTTCATCATCTCACCTATGCTTTTCAACACCTACATGAAGTAATTACCGGCACTGAGCAATGGTTTTCATCTCACATGCTATAACTATGCAGATAACACACACTTAAACTGGAATGCCCCAAAGACATTAGAAACTCACACATTTTGAGTTGCTTCAGAGCCATGGATCACTGGATGACATGGAACCATGTCAAATTGAATGCTTCCAAAACAGAAATACTCACATGTGGCGACTGGATAAAATTATGACCCAATCGTCGCCTGGCCCGACGACCTGGAAACACCGCCTAAAATATCTAAGGAAGTAAGAAACCTTGGAATTACCATGGACTCCAAGCTATCAATAAATGCTCAAGTGGACATACTAGCAAGAACACGTTTCATTACTATAAAAACTCTGCAACGTGGGGGCACTAGAGGGCGGGCTAGCAAGATGGCCGCACATTAGTGAGGCTCCTGCAGTCAGGGACACCTAAACATCATTATCCTGTACCGGGAGCCCTCTTCAAGTGTTGAAAAAAAGCGTGACCTAGCGAGGATCTTACTGCGGAGCGTGGAGAGCCGTTAGACCCCGCTATCACAGGCGGGATAGTCCCCAAACAGGCAGCTGAGTGGTGAGGCCTGCAACAGGGGAGCAGAATCTCGCAGAGGCCCACAGCGTGTGAAGGGCGGATCCGGCCAAGGAGAAAGTGCTGTGCCGCGGTGGCCTCCCGCTCGTGGGGACAGAGGAAATCGGAGGCATGGACGCGGCTCCGGGACTGGCGCCCGTGCTGGGGTACTGCTGGATCAGAGCTTGCACCACGCTGCTGGGAAAGAAAGGAGGCCAGGGGGACACGAGACAAGGTGGTGAGGCCATCTGGGGACTTGGGGGGGACGCGCAGGCCTGCCCCCGGCACTCAAGAGCTCAGCGTGGAGAGCGGTGGCCCCCCCATAGACCGGCATCTCCGGGGAAGGATGATTGACGGCGGTACAGAGTGGTGCGGACCCGCAGACCCTGCCAGTACGAGGTGGTTCTCGACCTCTGGGGAGACGGGCGGGTCCGCCATATTGAATAGACTGAGTGGCCCAGAGACAGCCAAGGTTTACTAGGGCTGAAATAGGGACAATCGTAGCTTGAGGCTCTTGCACAGCGCGGAAGGGGAAGCTGAATCACAGCTCAACATAAAGGCAGAACACGGTCTCCGCGGCAGCAATACGCCCCCCACCCCCCATCTGTTTGGAGCTCGGCCCACCCCTGGATTAAGCTAGGACACTAACAGATTGAACACAGTGGGGGGGAGTTATTGCCGTTTGCTGAAGCCAGGAAAGATGCGCCTGTAGCTATAGGTGACAATAAACATAAGAGGCTGAGCAACAAGAACAACCCACAAGCCCTGCCACTAGGAGCTGATCTTTGAACATGGACTTCTGGGGGGGGTTCGCTAAGGGAGGAGATAAACGCAGAGGCTCGAGAAGATGGGCAAATCAGACAGCATACAATCTAAACTGCCCTTCGAACCCCAAAAATCAGCGAGAGGCCAGGGCCATGATCAGGATCCTGAGGCAGCGGAGGGGAAAAGCAGACCCTAGCCAGCAACCATGGGAGGAGGACATGAAATCGCTGCTTGTGACGATGAAGCGCAGCCTCAACTCGATTGAGTCCAAATGTGCGGGATGCTCTATGCCTGGAAGCAGATCTGTTTCACCGACATCAGAACTGGAGTAATGGGCGCATCAGGAAAAGAAAATTGAATATGTTCCACTCGACACTACATGAATCTGCACTGAAACAAAAGGCCGCAATATATTCAGGATTAGCAAAGTAACGCCCAAGTACAATTTGATGGCTGCTTATACTATGATGAACTTCCACGGATATGGGTGAAAATCACATGTTTGGGCGTTAACAATCACGGTGACAGCACCGGACACAAGGAAGGGCTCTCACGGGGCACTTCGCTGCGGTCCCGGACACCCTCCCCCCTAGTGCTACTTGGGGGAGGTCCTGCTTCGCCCATAGGCAATGCCCTCCGGCAGGAGTACCCTCTCTCTAGACATTGAGTTATCGCTCATATTGTTCCTCTTGATCCACTTCATTCCGATTTTTTTCTTTCTTCCTTTCCCTCAGCCTTTAACACTTCTTTCTCTTATGTCATTTCCCCTTTCTGTTCTAACTCTGTTCCCCTCAGAACCCATACTATTTGCTGCAGAGCATGGCTGCTGGTATTTTGCAATATGGGAATGTCTGATTGTAATGGGGGCAGTTCGAACCATCACAGGTTTTGGGGGGGAGGGGGTTAGTCCATGGCAAGTTGGGGAAGCCATTGTGGGAGGGAGGGAGGGAGGTGGGTAGTTGGCACAACCTACATAGAGCACGCAAGAGAGCAGGCAGATGTTCACACCTAGAAGGTATTAGCAGAAGTCCTATGGAGAACACCAACCCACCATACCCAAGCAACTTAGGACCACATGGTAGATAGCAGTAGACAGACTGGTCTGAACTTCATAACGTGGAATGTCCCAGGGTTGGGCGACCCACGCAAGTGACGACATCTAGCTTATTTAGATAGGCAAAACATACACATAGCTATGCTGCAGGAAACACACATGGCCCCTGCTTCTACCCCTACCGTTGCAGCATGTTGGGCATCACACAGATGCTTTTCCTCATACTGCTCCTATTCAAGAGGAACCGCCATCCTTACATGAAAAAACACCCCTTACGTAGCAGAGGGATCCCGAGCAATCCACGAGGAAGGTATAGCGTGGTCTGGGGGAGGCTAGCATCCCATTCAGTCACACTGGTATACTGCTATGGGCCTAACGCACAAGTTACTAACTTGTGTAACGATATATCTGTAAGAGACAGTAGTTAGTGACAGATTCCTTACCTTAGAATATCCCCAGGCGTCAGGCTGGATCCGGAAAGTTTTTGCGTAGCAGTACCGTTGCGCGTCGGTAGGCGGCGTCGTGCGGCTCCGCGTCCGTCGTCGGCGTCGTGATCGCCGGGATGACGTCGCGGGCAGTGCCAGACGCCACCCCTGCGCGCTGACGTCAGTTCTGTACACGACTTTCCGCGCCAGGAACGCAGAGCCATGCAAGAAGCTGACATAGGTGTCTGAAAAATACTAGGGCCCTGAAAGGGATGTCCTTAACCCTAGAAATCAGTTCGCAGAACGGGGGAGGATGGGTGGGGCGGTAAGGAATCTGTCACTAACTACGGTCTCTTACAGATATATCGTTACACAAGTTAGTAACTTGTGCATCTGAAAGAGACACGTTAGTGACAGATTCCTTACCTTAGAATAGATACCCCAGCAATACCAGCCCCGGTGGTGGGTCTGCGAACAAAGATCAGACAAGGAAGTCCTGGAGGACAGAACGGCCAAAGAAGCCGTCCCTCCGGACCTGACTGTCAAGGCAGTAATGCTTTGTAAACGTGTGCAGCGAGGCCCACGTAGCTGCCTGACAAATAACCGGCAGCGGAACACCGCGGCCCAAGGCCGTGGTAGCAGCCGTTGCCCTTGTGGAATGGGCACGCAGCCCAACAGGAGGCTCCTTCTTCGCCAAAGAATAGCAGGTCTTGATGCACAAGGTAACCCAGCGGGAGATGGTCCTCTTGTGCACCGCCCGACCTTTTTGGCGCCCACGTAGCCAACAAAGAGCTGGTCATCCACCCGGAAGTGTTTTGTGCGGTCAATATAGAAGGAGAGCGCACGTTTTGGGTCCAGACGGTGGAGCCTCTCTTCCTCTCTGGAAGGAGGCGGAAAGAAGGTGGGCAAAGTGATGGTATGTCCAATATGGAAAGCAGTAACCACCTTTGGCAAGAAGGACGGACGCGTCCGAAGAACAACCTTGTCTGGATGAACAGACAGAAAGGGAGGTTTGCAAGATAGAGCCTGGAGCTCACTGACCCGCCCGAGCGGAGGTGATGGCCACCAGAAAGGCTGTCTTCAGAGTCAGAAGACGAAGAGGACAGTTATGTAGAGGCTCAAAGGGAGCGCACATTAAAAAGGTAAGAACCAAGTTCAAGTCCCACTGAGGCATCACAAACGGAACAGGAGGAAAGAGGTGAGTAATGCCTTTTAAGAACCTGTTAACAACAGGGGTCTTGAAAAGGGAGGGCTGATCAGGGAGCCTGAGGAAGGCCGAGATAGCACAAAGATAACCCTTGATGGTACCCAGGGCAGAACCCTGTTGGGCCAGAGAGAGAAGGAACAGAAGGACCTCAGAAAGAGGGGCAGAAGGGGATTCACAGCCTTTGCTGTGCACCATGCCACAAATTTGTTCCACCTGCAGGCGTATACCACCTTAGTGGAGGGACGCCTGGCTGCCAGAATCACATCACAAACTTCGGGAGGCAAGTCGAAAGGAATCAGCTGCCGCCGCTCAATCTCCACGCAAGCAGGTGTAGACTGGACAGTTTCGGGTGGAGGACCGTCCCCTGCTGCTGCGACAGAAGATCCTCCCGAAGAGGCAGACGGATTGGGGGATCTACGCTCATATTGAGTAGCTCGGGATACCAAACTCTTCGAGCCCAGTCCGGAGCCACAAGAATGACTTGGGCCCGGTCGTGCCGAATCTTCTTCAACACTCTGGGTAGAAGTGGTATAGGCGGAAAGGCGTACAACAGACCGCAACTCCACTCGCGACGAAAGCGTCGCCGGCGAGTGCCGCCTTGGAAATTCCAACGCGCAGAACTGATGACATTGCGCGTTCTCTTCGGTGGCGAATAGATCTAACCAAGGCTCTCCCCACTGTAGAAAGAGTCCTGCGCCACTTCCGAGTGAAGACGCCATTCGTGATCCATCATGCACCTGCGGCTGGAGTTCGTCCGCCCTGGCGTTCAGGAACCTGCCAGGTGTTGAACCATCAGGAACATGCCCTCATGTTCCAGCCATGTCCAGAGGCGCAGAGCCTCCTGACAAAGGGTCCAAGACCCCACCCCGCCCTGTTTGTTGCAGTACCACATGGCGGTGGTGTTGTCTGTGCACACCTGCACTACCTTCCCTTTGACAGAGGGAAGGAATGCCTTGAGTGCAAGTCGGATCGCCCGGAGCTCCAGAATGTTGATATGGAGCCGGGACTCCGCCCGGAGACCAGAGGCCTCTGATCTCCGCCTCTCCCATGTGACCGCCCCATCCCAGAAGGGACGCGTCCGTCACAACTGTGTGCTCTGGCTGGGGAAGGGAGAGGGATCTGCCCATGACCCATTGCCGGTTCGAGAGCCACCACTGCAACTGTCTTGCAGTCCCCTCCGAGATCTGGACGTGATCGGACAGGTTGCCCTGGTGCTGCGCCCACTGGAACTTCAGGTCCCACTGCAGAGCCCGCATATGCCACCTGGCATGATTTACCAGCAGGATGCAGGAGGCCATGAGGCCCAGCAGCCTCAGGGTCATCCGTACCGAAACCCAGGATAAAGGCTGAAAGATCGGAATCATAGCCTGAATATCCCGGACTCGCCGTTCGGGAGGATAGGCCCGAAACTGCGTCGTGTCCAGAACCGCTCCGATGAAAAGGAGCTGTGGAGAAGGAATCAGATGCGACTTCGGCACATTGATGGAGAACCCCAGCGAGTGCAGGAGTTCGGCCGTAGTCTGGAGGTGGGAGATGACTGCCTGGGACGAGCCCGCCTTCAGCAGCCAGTCGTTGAGGTACGGGAAGACTGAAACCCCTGCCCGGCGCAGATGAGCTGCGACCACCGCCATCACTTTCGTGAACACCCGAGGGGCACTTGTAAGGCCAAAGGTGAGCACGGTGAACTGAAAATGCTCGGGGCCTACCGTGAACCGAAGGTAACGCCGGTGGGCCGGCAGGACGGGGATGTGGAAATATGCGTCCTGCAAGTCCAACGCTACCAACCAGTCTCCAGGGTCGAGGGCAGTCAAGACCTGAGCTAGGGTGAGCATCTTGAACTTCTCCTTCCGGAGGAAGCGATTGGCGTTCCGGAGGTCCAAGATAGGACGCATGTCCTCCTTGTCCTTTTGGGCACCAGAAAGTAGTGGGAGTAGCAACCACGCCCTACTTCTGGGGTCGGAACACGCTCGATGGCCCTCTTGGTCAAGAGGGCTGTGACTTCCTTCTGTAGAAGCACCAAGTGATCCCCTGACATGCGGTGGAATTGAGGTGGCATGGCTGGGGGGGTGGTCTCGAAGGGGAGGGAGTAGCCCCTTTGGACAATGTCCAAGACCCACCTGTCCGAGGTGATGGTACGCCAGTGGGGAAGGTGATGGCGGACCCTGCCCCCTACTGGCATGCTGTGCACCTGAAAGGAGGGACTAGGAGGGCTTGGAGGCCGCGGACGGGTTGGAGGTGGTGGCCTGACCCGCACGCTGGTTGCCCGATCCGCCACGGCGGAATCCACGTCCTCGGCCACGCGAAGACGCCTGCTGCGCGGGCCGGTGGCTGGGCTGCTGACGTGAAGGGGCGCCCCTACCGTGGCCACGATAGGGGCGAAAAGCAGAAGTCAGCGGAGGGCGTGTAGCAGAAAGGCCCAGGGACTTGGCAGTAGCCCGTGAGTCCTTAAAGCGCTCCAACGCATGGTCTGCTTTGGACCCAAAAAGACCGACTCCATCAAAGGGCATGTCCATGAGAGTATTCTGGACATCCCCTGAAAAACCAGTGGTTCTCAACCAGGCGTGGCGTCTGAGCACCACCGTCGTTGCAATAGACCTGCCCAGTGAGTCGGCGGTGTCAAGGCCACAACGTATTGTGTATTTAGCTGCATCCCTTCCTTCCGCAATGGCGCGGGAAAGCAGTGTCTGGACCTCCTCAGGACACTGGGGCAAAACATCCGCCACCGAATCCCACAGGGAGTGGGTATATCGGCCCAAAAGACAAGCGGTGTTAACGGACCGCAAGCCAGCACTGGAGGAAGAAAAACCTTTCTTCCCAAACTGATCCAGGCGTTTGGATTCCCTATCTGGAGGAGCGGTAGGGAAGGCGGTTTGGGAAGCGGAGGCTTGGACAACCAAGCTCTCAGGAGTGGGGTGGACAGAGAGAAACAGGGAGTCGCCCGGAGCTGGGCGATGGCGTCGTGACACGTTCCGATCCACAGGAGCCCCTGTGTTGGGCTTGGACCAGGCGCCCAAAAGAACGTCAGTGAGGGCGTCGTTAAACGGCAGCACAGTCTCCGCAGAGGAGGCTGCCGGCTGAAGCACCTCTGTCAAGATGTTAGGCTTGACCGTCAAAGTAGGAAGTTGGAGACGTAAGGCCCCAGCTGCCCTACGCAACACCGTACCAAAATTGGCTCCCTCCTCCGTAGCCACGGGAGGAGACAGCATGCCAGTGTCAGGGAAGTATCCAGACCACTGGCCTCCCCTAGACTCTCTGTCCAGTCCTGATCGTACTGACAGTGTCGTGTCAGAGGGTCATCAGACCCCTCCCAGTCCAACTGGTCCTCCTCTGGTTCAAAATAAGGAGGAGGGGGACTGGCACCCAAGGTCCCATCGGCGCCGGAACCGGCGGTCGGCGGCGCTCGGTCCGGATCCATGTCCGGAGCCGGAAGGAACTGGGGGACGACGCCGCCCGGAGCCCAGGGCGGCGCCGAGAGCGGCACCGGAGAAATCGGCGCCGGCGGAGGTGTCGTTAGGTCGACCGGCGTCGATGGGGGTTGTGGAGCCGGGATCGAGGCCGGGGCGAAGCCGGGCCGGGATCGAGGCTGGAGGCACGGGCGACGCGCCGGGGCCGGGCCGTCGGCGGCGCCGGAGCAGCCCCATCAGGGCCCGCGGGGCCCGAGGCGCACCGGAGGGGCCTGAAGGCCCGAGAGGCGGGCCATGGCCGACAGGAATTCCTGCACTTTGGCCGGATCCGCCCCGAACCCGGGAAGAGGCGGGTATGGCGGGGCGACTCCACAGGCATGTCCGGGGCCGCGGGGCGGGGACGGTGCCGGGAGGGGCCTCAGCCGAGTCGCGAGACCGGCGAGGCGAAGTCCTAGAGCGATGATGCTTTTTGGACTTTTTGTGTTTCGACTTACCGGACGAAGAAGACTTCGACGCCGGCGACCGGTGTGGACTCCGCGATCGACCCCTGGACCTCTCACGCGACCGGGGCTTCCGCGGAGCCGAATGCCGGGCCTCGAGGAGCTTTCGAGACCGCTCTCGCAAAGCTTTCGGGTGGAGGGCCTGGCAGTCGGTACAAGACTCCGTGTCGTGGCCTCGGCCGAGGCAGAAGAGACACTCCCAATGCGGGTCGGTGACGGACATCATCCGCGCACAGGCGCCGCATCGCTTGAAGCCGGGCATCCCTACGACACCTTGAAAGATGAAAAAACAGTGAAACAATTCACCAAAAAGTATGGTCAAAAATGACCAGGGCACTGCTCTTCCCGGATCTGCGCTTGCTGGCGCGGAAAAAGAAGAACTGACGTCAGCGCGCAGGGCGGCGTCTAAGTACTGCCCGCGACGTCATCCCGGCGATCACGACGCCCGACGACGGACGCGGAGCCGCACGACGCCGCCTACCGACGCGCAAGGGTACTGCTACGCAAAAACTTTCCGGATCCAGCCTGACGCCTGGGGATATTCTAAGGTAAGGAATCTGTCACTAATGTGTCTCTTTCAGATATAGATGACGAAACATTCTTCGTTTCTCTATGGGGGCTGGTCATGAATATTGGCTCCTCTCACATCATCTGGGACGAAGACTTCAACCGTACCACTCAACCGAGCCTTGTGTTTTTTAATAAGATCTAGCTGTGTTGTTAAGGTTGACAAATGTGAAACCATAGTTGGTTGCAAGACTGGAAAAATATGTGGAAGTGGACTTCGTATGAGCCTATATACAGATGTCTCCAAGGGAGAGAGTAGGAGAGGAAACGGAGTGAGTGGAGGCTGGGGTAAAAAGATAAAGGAGAGAGAATTGAAAAACATTAGATACCTGAAAACGAGCAGATTCATTCTTTACCAAAAGAACTGCAAAAAACCTATAGAATACCTCAAATGAACCCAAAAGAATCCAACGTTACCCACGCCCCAATCCAAGAACAGAAGAGTGTGGTATTGAAGGCCTTGTATGGCCACACCAAACAGTGGCTAAACACTGGGGTGGGGTATAGGCAGTAGGGAATAAAATGCAAGTATTTTTATGCACTAACAACGTTTACATGTAATACAATCAAAACTTAAGAACCCCAACAGCGATCCACGATAACTAGAGCAAGCAAATATGTTGTATATATTTTGGAAGCAATAGTTAGCAGTGTCATTTAACTTTGAATACAGTGGGGGTGTATGGTTGTTCGTATGTATGTTGTAATTTTGGTTGTTAGTATGTACGTTTTAACAGGAAACAAGACTAAGACTTAGAGTTTACAAGGTAAGATGCTCAGGGAGTGGACTTAGTAGGGAGAATTGAAATATGGGAAGTGTTTATTAGTTTATTACAAAAATGCAACTTAAGTGATTGTTATAGGCTTGAGTGACGAAGGAAGTGAGAGCGAATAGGATCAGTTCCTATTGTTTTAATCCCCTATTGGGACATTTGAGCATCAAGTATGTCTTTCAAAAAATAGTCAAACTCCTTAGGTAAATCGAAGATTGTAGAGCTACCATCACGTAGAATCTTCATCTTTGCTGGTGCTGCAAAGGAGAAGAATATGTCTGGGGATTTCATTTCATTCCTTAGTGCCAGGAAACATTTTCTGCGCATTAACATAGGTTTTGCATAGTCTTGTGAGATGCTGATTCTATGTCCTTTCCAGTCCAGAGTCTTTATTTTCCGAATATGTTTCAGTATTTTTCTGAGTGTTGATAAAATAATGGTCTGAAGATCATTGGCCTCATGTTTTTGTGGTTACTTGAAATGTGCGATGGTATTCTATGTGCCCTTTCAATTTCAAAGTTGTTCTCAAAGATGACAGAGTGCTTGTGGGAGCCATGTTTCTAGAAAGGGGACATAGGATTTTGTCTGTTCCACTTTCAATCTTTTCTGGAATGCCGAAGATTCTTAAATTACCCCTTGTATTTATGTCTGAGTTCAGTAATTTCTTTTTCAAGGGTTACTTTTTTGTATGCTATGATATCTGTCTTATTTTTTTTTTTAGGAAGTTTTGATTATTTTCTGTTTTTCCAATTCTTGTTTTGGCTTCCTATTCTATTTGCCAAGGCCTTAAAGTCACTCCTTAAACCTACAATTTCTGATTGTAAGAGTTAGTATTAGATTTGGTACTTTGGGTTATCTCATGTAGAGAACGTGAACGCTGTAATATTATGTCCATGATATAGGTAGAGTCTATTTTTTTATGGGAGAGTCTGGAACGGGAGGTTCCTGCTTTGATCTTTTCTGGACTGTCTTTTGCTCCCTCAGGTCTTTGAACTCCTCTTTGTCTTTTACTTTGGATTCTGCCACATTGTGTGGAAGGGTAGACTGCCATAGTGGTATGGCGAAAGGTGTTCGATCGAGGTGTTGATGGCAGTTACTGCAACTGTAGATGAGGTGGGAAGAGCAATTATATTATTAATGTATGGTGTATATTCACACATCAGGGATGATTAATTTTCCCTTCACTTTCTCCTTGTATGAAAAGGTAATTACCCCCGTACTGTTTGATTAGTATTTGGAGTAAATAAGCTTCCCTTCACTTCTTTCTTGTTTCAGGTTAGTTACTCGAACGGACATAGATTACTGCTTGAAGTCAAGCTGTGTGTTACATTCGAATAGGCAATATACGGCTAATAATATGGGCTCATAAGTAGATACACGCTTTGCAAGTGATTTAGAGGGTCAGTAATTTGTGGTGTACTGGCAGTTCTAGTGGAAGTGGGCGGCATAAATTGGCCCATTAGGCGTTGCACACGACTATGGACAGCTGAATGCGAAAATGTGGAAGAATCAACGCCTTCAAGGGTGGACCCAAGTATTTCCGTTTCGCATAAATGGGTAGTAAAGAATTTAGCACAGTTCTCAATAAGAGCTAATTACCTGTTTTAACAGTTAAGTGTGATTAATTACTGAGCCCAGATGCTCCTGGACGTTGATTGCCTAATGTAGAGAGAAAGGAGCCCATCTGCATGGCTTGGATGAGTTTTAGATGGACTCTGAATTAGGGCCATTCCGATTCGATTTCACTCTAGGACTGGGGGTACCAATGCAAAGCACGGCACACGCTCCTACCTTTACTGGCAGTGCAAATTTTAATTGCCTCCTGCAATGCTATCAAGAGCTTGCCAAAGGAGAATAGGTGAGAGAGGGTGGCAGTTCAGTCCAAGGTTGGCTATGCGGCTGTATTTGAATCCAGGACACTAGTTTGCCTGGCAATATGCGGTGCAATTAGGGTTGCCACCTTTCTAAGAGAAAAATAACAGCCTTTTTTTCTTTGAGTCTACAAAGGTCTGGAAGTGATACTAATTAGGACTGCAAGCAAAACCGCATGTATTCATATATAACATGACTTTTCTGCCTTTCTTTACTTTAATTGTCAGTTGTGGATCATTAACGCATCTGTAGAACACATATACAAGTGCTTTCTATTTATATTTGCTGTTTGAAGTATGTACATATAAAGGCTAAAAATACCAGCTTAGGAGATTTTGCTTATTTTTGTACGTTTGTGTTGCAATTATTTTTTTACCGGCCTGGACATCAAAATACTGATGATGCCGGTAGAAAACGGTCAGGCAACCCAAGGTGCATTCTATAGGGGCTGCAAATTTGGAACCACTTGTTGCAGGGATTCTGCACAAACACAGAACTATGCGTAGGATTATGGGACCTTAGTATATAGGGACTGAGTCATCCTACCACCTTAGTACCCATGAGCCCAGGACCGACTAGCTATAGTGTCTCACTTGCCCTCCTACTCACTCACAGAGGAACAAGTGATTAGACACCCCAGAACATAACACTCCGGACTCTCTCAGGAATCGCAGTTACAAGACACACCCTTTCGCTCACACTTTTGTACTTGTCCACAATAGGATCTGACAGAGACACAAACAAGTTTAAAATATTTATTTGAACTAACATGCTCTAATATGCAGTATACGTGCCACAATAAGTACACAAATGCATAACACATATACGGTCAGCATAGAAAGTAGTCCGTAAATCATAAAAGGAGTTGTCATAGTGAGAGACAGTGTAGCCTAACCTCTGTCCCCTTGCACAGATGCAGGATAATTATATATTGGAAGATCTCTGGGTGTTATCTGCAGACCCCGTACCTCAGTTTATAGATGGTAGTTCTACATCATGAGTGCTGTCATGCTCTTCTCCCTGGAAAAGTCCCTCTCCAAGTGTGTGCTACCTATCCGTGTATTCCAATAAGACCAAAGTACGTATTCCCAAACAACAGCTGCATCTTTATGTTTTGTCTAGGTGCTAAGAATAGAATAACAAGGGGCATTGTTGTTCGACCTTGTTCACAATGGTTCAGACTAAATTCCAGGAACCTACAAAGCGTGAAACCAACAGTAGGTTCTCATGTGAAAATATCAAAAGAGGCATTTGCAAAATAAACTCATATAGTAACGTGTGCAAAGCAGTGGTCAGTCTGCAGGGTGCTAATGCTAACTTAGGGAAGACGACAATGTCCCCATGGGCCACGTGACACCCCACCTTTGGTCAGGACGTCAACCCTGGACTAATACAGAAGTCACTGGTAAGCAGAACCAAAGTGTCTCTGGCGTGGGACAAGTAGGATCCAAGAAGTCAAAGCAGGACCATGATAGAAAGTCAAAAAAAAGGAAATTTAGTACGCAAAAATATATTCAATTACAGCGTATCCTCCGAGCCAAAACTTTGCGTGACAAGTGGAATGCCATGAGCTCCAGTAAGGCGTCAGAACCATCGATATTAAAAAGTGATGCAATCCAATTAAGTAATTCAAAGGAACATATGGAAGCCGCAAGGAGCATTCCAGGGCAACCTGTGTCAGTCTCGATGAAACTCAGATACAAGAAGCACTGTGCACGGGCACAGGCACTCGCTTCGGCCGTCGGCCCCAGTAAATAATCGTACACAAGCCACATACCCACGGAACACCCCTGCCTATGGGACCTCAACGGAACCACCAACAGATCATAATCCAGGGCAGCGGGTGACGTCGTGGAGAGGCAGACGTACAGGGCCCATTGAAAAGGGATGCAATAGAACACAGGTTGCACACAGGTGAAGTAGGCATAATGAAAGATCAGCCAATAGCCGATGTCAAGAGCTCCCAACGGCATTAAACCAAAAAGCTGCCGCATCCGATCACGGTACAGCTGCAACTGTGCCTGGTTGGGTAGGACCACAGATCGAGCACCATTGCGGAACAGCAAAAGAAGTACCAGCACGCCACAAACCAGGAGGAGCAGCAGAGGAAGCCCTCCGAATACGCTGGAAAAAATAGAATGAATAAAAACAGGTATTACGCCAAATATAGTCTGAAACGATGTAACAATTCCAGATCCCACAACTTTTTAAAACTGTGCAAAGCCTAACGTATCAGACGCATTAAAAATTTGGTGAATTAATTCCCTGAAGTGTAGGGGGAGATTCGTGTCTAGTAAAGATTGTATTTCACTAGCTGTTCTTGCCACCTGAATTCGAAGATCTCATGAGCTGACGCGAGAGCGACTTCTTGTTGAAACAATAGCGCTTTGAGTCTGCTTAGCTTATTGAAATCTGTTTTCAAAGTCGGAATGGAAGGCCACAGTGAACTATCTACACTCCCGTGTGTGTGTGGGGGGGGGGGGCGGGTGGGGAAGGACATTGCTGCAACAAGTATTGCATTGTGAAACTGTTACTATATATGAGATGCCTGCCCGTAAACCACAGCAGTACTGACTGTTAAGAATGAGATGACTGCAGTTAAAGAGCAAAGTGAGAGCTTGAATAATAGCAGAAACCGGTGTTCCTTTTAAAAAACAAGCTAAATTAGGTGCTGAAACGTTGCAAGCACCGTAGAGTTTTACTTGTTGACAAACAAGGGAGTGTCCGACTGTAGAGTCACAATCCTCCCCTGTAAGGAAAATCTCCTTTCCTGCACGCTGACAACGGAAAGCGAACGGCAAGGACCACAATTCATGTATGAAACTGCTCCCGACGGGTTCATATCTACCGACAGGATAATGTTTCATGCAAGCTGTAAACTGAAAAAGTGAGATGGGCAACGAAATAACCCCATGTATTAACCATACTGCTGAATTCAATTCTGCCACAGTGTATGCTAACTATTCTAGTTTCTCAATGTGTAACATAGTGTAAGTTGCATCTTTCATAGACATCATTTTCTGTATATCTGTCAAATTGATGGTAAAAAACAGTGCAGTAGAATTAAGACAATCCCATGGTACTCTCCCATTTTTAAGTGTCTGTAATGTCCAACCAAATTGCATAACAGAACATAACTGATTTTGGCCATGATACAAGGTGGATACCTCACTCTGCACAATATCAATAACAGATGACACAATATTGTCTAATGTATAAATACGAGAAGACAATGTGTTTATGCTGTTATTAACCACAGTAAGAACTTTGTCCAAATTATCCTGATCAATATGGCGTAACTGTAGTAACATTCAAAAACGTAAATGACAAGCATCAGTGTTTGTAGGCTACAATACCAAGCCCTCCGGATTTATCATAGATGAGTTAAAAGAGCCAGTATGTATCATCAGAGTCAAGTCCTCAATAGTATAATTGGTGTGTATGCTCCACGACTCATATTGAGCTAACAATTGAATAGAAGGAGCATTCAAATTTTGTGCAGTGGCCAAACCGAAGCAGGTAGTTTGTTGCACCGTCTGATTTAAAAATAATATTTGAGACGGTATTAAACATGCACATTGCAAGGATTCACTCCCCTGCACTTGCCAATCTTTTTCTGTGTAACAGAACTGATTTTAGAAGGTGTTGGACAATGTTCCCATTGTGTATAATTGAAAGTGGGTCTTTGAGTACTGGACTTGTGAAGAAAGTGATGGCCATAATGTTGGTAACAAGATAGATATGCACAATTTGCTAAATTCAAATGTAGATCTTCTGTATCAAAAACAGTATAATATTGTAAATCAGAAAACAAAGAATTAACAGCACTGACATCCCAATCATCTGAATGCATTCCAGGCAAAATGACATCTCCCAAATAAACACGGAAGACGTATGGAATTTGGAGGGTCTCCGTCGGACCATATACATCGAAAGGCACTTTGTCCCAAACAATGCCATCAGCGATCGGGAATGCTGAAATATTAACTAATGTTTGGTCTATTTTTATTTTATGCGAAGTATACGGGGCCAGTACTCCGTCGACCAGTTCCACAGCAGAGCGTTCAGGTAAGTAGTGGCCATTAATCAAAAGGAAAAAGACAACAAATCTAATCCACATTAAGAGAAACACCATCGAAAACACGATCCAGATGTAAGTGCATGGCGGGACTAGGTATGTGCTCTTTAACCACGAGATGAAGACACAAATTCGATTAGGAGGCACAGCAAGAGACGAAGATGTATCCGAAGAAAAGTTATCCTGGTCAAGATAATAACCGGTGGAGCAGAGTTGAAACAGTGGAGGTTGTTCTCCTTTAGAAGTTGAATGTATTACAAGTTCAGGGACATCAACCATAAGTTCAACTGGTGGGGAAGTATACTAATTTTCCACAATTGCAAGCGTTGAAGGTAAAACAGGCAATAAATCAATTGAAGACTCCATCTCCCCTTCCACGTGTTGGAGAGACACAGGAGAAACAGTATTCATTTGCTGGAGGGAAACATTCCGGCTTGGAACGCTTCTAGGCATACTATTGAGAATCGGCCACATGGTGTAGTTTAACATGTTCAACGGAAACAAATCGGTTATGTTTGCATCCAGGCAGTGGTGGTAAAATGACAGTTCGGGTTCCCTTCAGACCAGGGACCGGGACCGGAGCACGGTAGGAGGATCCAAATTATTTTTTGTTCACCACTATTTCCCAGACCAGATCTCCAACTTTCGGAAGCCAGCCAGAAACAGGGAAAAGACTGCTGTATCCGTCGGCGAGGGCTAATGCGATTTTGCTAGAGCATCTCGATTCTTTTGTAGATCCTGTAACATAGCAAAATGGTTATCTACGTCAAATGCTGCGGCAGCCGCCACAATGTCTAGACCATTAAGGTCAGGCACAAACATATAAATGCCAAAGAGCAGTTCGTACGGGGTCCGCCCAACCAGAGATCTTCGAGGGAGATTATTGAGTGCATGTTGAACCCCATATAGTTAAGTTAACCAGCCCAGGCCCGTACCTAATACCCTCGCTGTTAAAGATTGCTTTAAGTCATGGTTTATCTGCTCCACAACTGAATTGCCCTCAGGCCGATATGGAGACGAAAAATGCACCTGCACCCCCATCAACTTCATCGAATCATGGTAAGCCTTAGAGGCAAAAGCCGGACCCTGGTCAGAATGGAAGGTGCTACAGGTATATGTCCCAACAAAGACATGCAAATACTTTATAACCGTACTAGCGTCAGCACAGCGCTGCAGCCAAACCCAGAGGAATCTAGTGCACGAATCCACTGCAACCAAAATCTATTTGAAAGCATTGTCGGAGGTCAAGTCACAGCAGTGATCGAGATAAATACAACCGAACGGTTGATTAGAAATGAAAAGTTGAGTGTGTGGTGGACGCGAGAAAGTGGAAGGTTTAATCTGTTGACAAATGACACAGGAAAGTACATATTTCCGCGTTTGCTGATATAATCTGCGCCACCAATAACGTTGCTGTAAAAGAGTAAATGTGGCTGTCACTCCTGCATGCGCAGAAGCCATTCCCTCATGGGCAGCCACAATAAGCAAAAGCCTGCGGCCCTCGTTGAGAATCAAGCAATCACCAACTGAAGGGATGGATACAAACGGAACCTGATCAGTAGTCAAATGATAGTTATAACGAGCTGGGAAACCCTGGGGAAAAGGTGTCCCCTCCCTCGTCGCTGCAATAGCAGCCAAAATTACATCATCAATTTTAGTCATGGACCTTGTAACAGCTGCTACAGTGCATGTGACTATTGCAGATTTGGCTGCTTCATCAGCCATGGAATTGCCAACAGCATGTGTTCCCACACGTTGATGGCCCAATGTATGATTTACGTGTGAGTGGCAAACATTCCTTAAGAGCAGCCACCCGGACCCAAAGTGTTTTATGCTTCATTGCGCTACCTTTAGAATCCCGAAAGTTATTCTGTTTCCAAAAGAATAGGTGGTCATTAAAGGATTGTACACAGTAGAAGGAATCGAATACTACAAGAGTAGGCACTTCAGGATCAGCAAATTCAAGCGCTAATAATAAAGTGCGTAACTCTGCCAATTGCGCCGTACAATCGCCAAGGGATTGTGTGTGAACCAGGGAGGATTTGAAATCACCGTCCACTATCATGCCTGCTACAATAGCGCAGGCTGCAGAATAAGCATGTTTAGAACCAAAATCTGGGTGTGCAGACCCATCAGTGTAAATGATACATTTATACTGATCAAGAGGTATTAGGGATAAAGGAAAAGGATGAACATTTTCATATTGTAAAAACTCTTGTGTCTGCAAAGAAGGATCAAAGATGAAATTGACAT
This sequence comes from Calotriton arnoldi, assembly GCA_963921515.1. NCBI lineage: Eukaryota > Metazoa > Chordata > Amphibia > Caudata > Salamandridae > Calotriton > Calotriton arnoldi. The sequence continues at coordinate 233,076 of CAWUFW010002082.1, read as the reverse complement.
CAGCCGATGTCAATGAGCTAGCCCATTGTATCCAACGAGGATGCAGCGCTTTAGAATTGGGCACGCTCGCCTTGGTGACAGCTTCCAAAGCGGGCACAGGCGACACCATGAAAATGCGTTTGCCCTGAGCCAGACAGCGTTCTTTTAGAACTGCCATCTGTACTGCTGTCAAACAATTTTCAGTAGAAGAAAAACGCATTTCAGCAGGAGTATACAAATGCGATTTAGAAGCTATGGGAACTGTGTCCCCTTCATTAAAAGTCACATAAGTGAAACCAAATGTCCCTGGTACAATCCTTATGACCAAATTCGTAGTATTATCTCGCATCAACAAGAATTGAGTAACAAGCAGATCAGACTGCAAAGACCGCAGAACAGCAGTATGTTCCGGAAGCCAATAGGAACACGAAAAAGAAGGTTGTATCAAAGCGTATAGCGGTTTGATACGCTGGGCATAATCTGGAATGTAGGTTCTGCCAAAATTCAAGAAACCCAGCAAAGATTGTAATTTTTTGAGGGTAGATGGAGGTTGTAATTGAGCACATTTCTCCAAAAAGTGGGGTGCTAAACCCCTACCCTCATTATTCAGTTCATAACTGAGAAAAAGAACTGCCAAAAAGGCAATATGGGATTCCGCAAAGTTGAATTTGTAACCTAAAGCTGAAAAATGTGTGATGATGCGGTCTACATGCATGAGATGCAGATTTAATTCATCATCCGTCAAGTAAATATCATCAACATAAGAAAATGCATCTGGGTCAATTTCATGTAAAATAGACACTATGCATGCAGCAAAAACCCTGGGGCTATTCTTATACCCCATAGGCAATTTCGCGTAGCGTCTCGGATTGCCGAGAGCGCTGAATGCGGTCAAGTCACATCTCTCCGGAGCCAAAGTGTGACTGAAAATTCCACTGGAAATATCTAGTGTAGTTTTGAATTTCTTACGAACTATGTTATTTTCTAACGCAGAGCTGTGTGTGTTCTGTACTGCAAAGGTACGAACATGACTGTTCAAATGTCTGCAGTCTAAAACTATACGATATGAACCATCCGGCTTCAATATCGGAAAAAGAGGATTATTCATTGACGAAACACAGGGCTCAATAACACCCTGATACTCAGCATGTCACTAACTGGCGCTTTAGTGTCACGTTTAATGGGATATTTTGGTTGAGGCTGAGGTGTAGATCGCAAAGGAATTACATGCAAATGTGAATCCCTATCCCAACCCGCCTGATTGCGATACAAAGCAGGAGCTAAGACCAGAGCCCACTCCGAAGCATAAGCTTGTTTAGTCTCCTCTGGGACATATTTAGAGAAAGACGTAAAATTATTTCCTCGCCTCTAGAAGAAGCGAGGACAAAAGGGGAGGCCAATCAACCTCCGCCAGCAAAATGTCATAGGAAGAAGTCAAATTGTCCCAAAAGACAGCATTTATGATGCATTTAATATCTCCTTCAATTTGAAGATCAACATGGTAAAGTCTATCAGGCGGAGCTACGCGGGTGTCCGCGGTTTCAACAGTAATAAAAGTGTCAGTTGCTTTCGCCTCCAGAGGTGGAGTGTCTGCCAAACTATGGTAACTTCCGCCGTGCTGCAGAGGAGAGTTACCGCCAAACTCCTGTCCAGGAGGAGGGTTCTCACCATCTGGGGCATACTTCCTTGCAGTCAAAGCGGCAACTTTTTTCTTCTGAAACGGGGCACGATACTGAGGTGGTTCCTCCCGTTTGACTTTTACGCCAAACTGGTGCTGCGGGAGCCGCCTTTGTGGCGTGGACTCGCCCGGTCTGCGATCCTGTCACCCCCTCCGCCAAATGGTCGATCCGACAATTCCAGAAAGGAATGAGGAGAACAGGGATCAGGAACCTGGAACCTCTCAGGTGTCTTAATTTTAGAGAAGTCACGTAAATCATATCTACGCTCAGAAGCGTCCAGTAGAGGCGAACCCGCACGGGACCTAGGCTTCTGTTGTTGCCAATTTTTGTTCCAGCCTTTCTTAGGAAAGACCGGATGACCCTCTTTGTCCGGAGGGGGTTTCGTTTGTACTTGTGTAAATGGCCTGACTCCCAAATTACTACGACCTAGGGATGTGTAGACATCCACAATAATAATCGGCAACTGTCGCTCCCGATCAGCATCCGCCACGAGGCGTTGGCGCACCTGCAAGCAGACTGCTCCACCTTTAATGTTAGCCAGAATCATATCGGATACAATAGCGAACATTCCCACTAATCTCATCCCCACATCCAGGGCTGGGCCAGCCCAGTGTTCATCCTGTACTCGTTTTAGAACACTCGGTAGAACGCTCATGGAGGGGGTGCCAAAGCGCAGTGTATACACCGAGGCAAACACCGTCCCCCAGGTGTTGCAATCTGCTAGAGAGGAATCAGACCACTTGGCAAACACATAGTAAGGGATCCTGTATTTCTACACAGGGCTTGTGTGTGGTAAAACTGCTTCAATCTGTTCAATTTTTTGGGCTATCCAGAAGGGAAGATCCTCACAATTCTGAGGACGTTTGCCCATCACCAAGTTAATCATGACGGACTAATCCCAAGACCCTCGCCTTGTACAGGTGCCGGAGGCCCAGCTCCAGTCAGAGCCACTTGAATGGTAAGAGAAATGTATTGTGTTACCCGTCTATAGAGTTGAGTCACCTGTGCACAGAGCTGACGAAGCTCCACTATAGTAACATTTAAAGTTTGGATGCGGTGTAAAACCAGCCAAAACCGGCCCAGCACCCCCATCTATTCTTAAGGGGCCCATACGAACAAAAGATATAGGGTGAGGAAGGGCACCATTTAACCAAATCGTATGCTCCCAGGAAGTCAACGGAACTTCAATCAGCCGCCGGAGGAGGAGCAGCGACCGTGTAAGCATGAAAAAAATCATCATTTGCATCAACTGCAGGAAATATAACCTAGGAATAAAAAAACCTCGAAGCGGTATGCTGGATCCGCCTCGACCACCATGATAACGTTAGCCCCCGTATCGGGGACTCCATGCAGTGTCAAATGTTGTGTAACCGCCGGCCGGCTATGTGCCGGATTCGTGACCGGTTGTGCCATATGTTATGGAAAGTCAAAGAAAACGGTAGCATAAAAAGGGGTCGAAGAAACCGTTTACAATTCAAGCTTGAAAACCCTAAAGAAACAGGTGTATCCTACAACTGTAGGAGGCAAATCCCTTCTGCCTCAGGCATCCCCGGGAATCGGCAAAAGGGTATTGTGGACGAGTACAAGCGCTACTCAGGGGTCCCGTGAATAAGTACCAGACCAAACATTGGCTGCGCCATGTTGTAGGGATTCTGCGCAAACACAGAACTATGCGTAGGATTATTGGACCTTAGTATATAGGGACTGAGTCATCCTACCACATTAGTACCCATGAGCCCAGGACCGACTAGCTATAGTGTCTCACTTGCCCTCCTACTCACTCACAGAGTAACAAGTGTTTAGACACCCCAGAACATAACACTCCCGACTTTCTCAGCAATCGCAATTACAAGACACACCCTTTCGCTCACACTCTTGTACTTGTCCACAATAAGATCTGACAGAGACACAAACCAGTTTAAAATATTTTTTTAACTAACGTGCTCTAATGCACAAGTTACTAACTTGTGTAACGATATATCTGTAAGAGACAGTAGTTAGTGACAGATTCCTTACCTTAGAATATCCCCAGGCGTCAGGCTGGATCCGGAAAGTTTTGCGTAGCAGTACCCTTGCGAGTCGGTAGGCGGCGTCGTGCGGCTCCGCGTCCGTCGTCGGCGTCGTGATCGCCGGGATGACGTCGCGGGCAGTACTTAGGCGCCGCCCCTGCGCGCTGACGTCAGTTCTGTACACGACTTTCCGCGCCAGGAACGCAGAGCCATGCAAGAAGCTGACATAGGTGTCTGAAAAATACTAGGGCCCTGAAAGGGATGTCCTTAACCCTAGAAATCAGTTCGCAGAACGGGGAGGATGGGTGGGCGGTAGGAATCTGTCACTAACTACTGTCTCTTACAGATATATCGTTACTACAAGTTAGTAACTTGTGCATCTGAAAGAGACACGTTAGTGACAGATTCCTTACCTTAGAATAGATACCCCAGCAATACCAACCCCGGTGGTGGGTCTGCGAACAAAGATCAGACAAGGAAGTCCCGGAGGACAGAACGGCCAAAGAAGCCGTCCCTCCGGACCTGGCTGTCAAGGCAGTAATGCTTGGTAAACGTGTGCAGCGAGGCCCACGTAGCTGCCTGACAAATAACCGGCAGCGGAACACCGCGGCCCAAGGCCGTGGTAGCAGCCGTTGCCCTGGTGGAATGGGCACGCAGCCCAACAGGAGGCTCCTTCTTAGCCAAAGAATAGCAGGTCTTGATGCACAAGGTAACCCAGCGGGAGATGGTTCGTTTGTGCACCGCCCGACCTTTTTGGCGCCCACGTAGCCAACAAAGAGCTGGTCATCCACCCGGAAGTGTTTTGTGCGGTCGATATAGAAGGAGAGCGCACGTTTTGGGTCCAGACGGTGGAGCCTCTCTTCCTCTTTGGAAGGATGCGGAGGCGGAAAGAAGGTAGGCAAAGTGATGGTCTGCCCAATGTGAAAGGCAGTAACCACCTTTGGCAAGAAGGACGGACGCGTCCGAAGAACAACCTTGTCTGGATGAACAGACAGAAAGGGAGGTTTGCAAGATAAAGCCTGGAGCTCACTCACCCGCCGAGCGGAGGTGATGGCCACCAGGAAGGCTGTCTTTAGAGTCAGAAGACGAAGAGGACAGTTATGCAGAGGCTCAAAGGGAGCGCACATTAAAAAGGTAAGAACCAAGTTCAAGTCCCACTGAGGCATCACAAATGGAACAGGAGGAAAGAGGTGTGTAATGCCTTTTAAGAACCTGTTAACAACAGGGGACTTGAAAAGGGAGGGCTGATCAGGAGCCTGAGGAAGGCCGAGATAGCACAGAGATAACCCTTGATGGTACCCAGGGCAGAACCCTGTTGGGCCAGAGAAAGAAGGAACAGAAGGACCTCAGAAAGAGGGGCAGAAAGGGGTTCACAGCCTTTGCTGTGCACCATGCCACAAATTTGTTCCACCTGCAGGCGTATACCACCTTAGTGGAGGGACGCCTGGCTGCCAGAATCACATCACAAACTTCGGGAGGCAAGTCGAAAGGAATCAACTGCCGCCGCTCAATCTCCACGCAAGCAGGTGTAGACTGGACAGGTTCGGGTGGAGGACCGTCCCCTGCTGCTGCGACAGAAGATCCTCCCGAAGAGGCAGACGGATCGGGGGATCTACGCTCACACTGAGTAGCTCGGGATACCAAACTCTTCGAGCCCAGTCCGGAGCCACAAGAATGACTTGGGCCCGGTCGTGCCGAATCTTCTTCAACACTCTGGGTAGAAGTGGTATAGGCGGAAAGGCGTACAATAGACCGCAACTCCACTCGTGACGAAAGCGTCGCCGAGCGAGTGCCGCCTTGGAAATTCCAACGCGCAGAACTGATGACATTGCGCGTTCTCTTCGGTGGCGAATAGATCTAACCAAGGCTCTCCCCACTGTAGAAAGAGTCCTTGCGCCACTTCCGAGTGAAGACGCCATTCGTGATCCATCATGCACCTGCGGCTGGAGTTCGTCCGCCCTGGCGTTCAGGGAACCTGCCAGGTGTTGAACCATCAGGAACATGCCCTGATGTTCCAGCCATGTCCAGAGGCGCAGAGCCTCCTGACAAAGGGTCCACGACCCCACCCCGCCCTGTTTGTTGCAGTACCACATGGCGGTGGTGTTGTCGGTGAACACCTGCACTACCTTCCCTTTGACAGAGGGAAGGAATGCCTTGAGTGCAAGTCGGATCGCCCGGAGCTCCAGAAGGTTGATATGGAGCCGGGACTCCGCCGGAGACCAGAGGCCTCTGATCTCCGCCTCTCCCATGTGACCGCCCCATCCCAGAAGGGACGCGTCCGTCACAACTGTATGCTCTGGCTGGGGAAGGGAGAGGGATCTGCCCATGACCCATTGCCGGTTCGAGAGCCACCACTGCAACTGTGTTGCAGTCCCCTCCGAGATCTGGACGTGATCGGACAGGTTGCCCTGGTGCTGCGTCCACTGGAACTTCAGGTCCCACTGCAGAGCCCGCATATGCCATCTGGCATGATAGACCAGCAGGATGCAGGAGGCCATGAGGCCCAGCAGCCTCAGGGTCATCCGTACCGAAACCCAGGATAAAGGCTGAAAGATCGGAATCATAGCCTGAATATCCCGGACTCGCCGTTCGGGAGGATAGGCCCGAAACTGCGTCGTGTCCAGAACTGCTCCGATGAAAAGGAGCTGTGGAGAAGGAATCAGATGCGACTTCGGCACATTGATGGAGAACCCCAGCGAGTGCAGGAGTTCGGCCGTAGTCTGGAGGTGGGAGACGACTGCCTGGGACGAGCCCGCCTTCAGCAGCCAGTCGTCGAGGTAGGGGAAGACTGAAACCCCTGCCCGGCGCAGATGAGCTGCGACCACCGCCATCACTTTCGTGAACACCCGAGGGGCACTGGTAAGGCCAAAGGGGAGCACGGTGAACTGAAAATGCTCGAGGCCTACCGTGAACCGAAGGTAACGCCGGTGGGCCGGCAGGACGGGGATGTGGAAATAGGCGTCCTGCAAGTCCAACGCTACCAACCAGTCTCCGGGGTCGAGGGCAGTCAAGACCTGAGCTAGGGTGAGCATCTTGAACTTCTCCTTCCGGAGGAAGCGATTGACGTTCCGGAGGTCCAAGATAGGACGCATGTCCTCCTTGTCCTTTTTGGGCACCAGAAAGTAGTTGGAGTAGCAACCACGCCCTACTTCTGGGGTCGGAACATGCTCGATGGCCCTCTTGGCCAAGAGGGCCGTGACTTCCTTCTGTAGAAGCACCAAGTGATCCCCTGACATGCGGTGGAATTGAGGTGGCATGGCTGGGGGTGGTCTCGAAGGGGAGGGAGTAGCCCCTTCGGACAATGTCCAAGACCCACCTGTCCGAGGTGATGGGACGCCAGCGGTGAAGGTGATGGCGGACCCTGCCCCCGACTGACGTACTGTGCACCTGAAAGGAGGGACTAGGAGGGCTTGGAGGCCGCGGACGGGTTGGAGGTGGTGGCCTGACCCGCACGCTGGTTGCCCGAACCGCCACGGCGGTATCCACGTCCCCGGCCACGCGAAGGCGCTTGCTGCGCGGGCCGTTGGCCGGGCTGTGGACGTGACTGGGCGCCCCTTCCGTGGCCACGAAAGGGGCGAAAAGCAGACGTGAGCGGAGGGCGCACAACAGCAAGGCCCAGGGACTTAGCAGTAGCCCGTGAGTCCTTGAAACGCTCCAGCGCATGGTCTGCCTTCGAACCAAAAAGACCGACTCCATCAAAGGGCATGTCCATGAGTGTATTCTGGACATCCCCTGAAAAACCAGTGGTTCTCAGCCAGGCGTGGCGACGCAGCGCCACCGTCGTTGCAAGCGATCTGCCCAGCGAGTCGGCGGTATCAAGGCCACAGCGGATGGTATATTTAGCCGCATCACGCCCTTCCGCAATGGCGCGGGTCAGCAGTGTCTGGACCTCCTCAGAACACTGCGGCAAAACAGTTGCCACCGAATCCCACAGGGAGTGGGTGTATCGGCCCAAGAGGCAAGCGGTATTAACAGACCGCAAGCCAGCACTGGAGGAAGAGAAAGCCTTCTTCCCAAAGTGATCCAGGCGCTTGGATTCCCTATCCGGAGGGGCGGTAGGGAAGGCGGTTTGGGAGGCAGAGGCTTGGACAACCAAGCTCTCAGGGGTGGGGTGTTGGGAGAGAAACAGGGGGTCGCCCGGAGCAGGGCGATGGCGTCGGGCCACGTTCCTATCCACAGGAGCCCCTGTGGTGGGTTTGGACCAGGCACCCAAAAGAACGTCAGTCAGTGCCTCGTTGAACGGCAGCACAGTCTCCGCAGAGGAGGCCGCCGGCTGAAGCACTTCAGTCAGGATGTTAGACCTGACGACCAATGTAGGCAACTGGAGATTTAAGGCTCCAGCAGCTCTACGCAACACCGTTGCAAAATTAGCCCCCTCCTCCGTTGCCACGGGAGGAGACAGCATGCCAGAGTCAGGGGAGGTATCCAGACCACTGGCATCCCCAAGTTCCTCAACCCAGTCCGGGTCAAACTCGCACTGTTGTGTGAGAGGGTCCTCAGACCCCTCCCAGCTCTCCTGGTCCTCCTCAGGTTGAAAATATGGAGGAGGAGGGACATCAGGGACCCAAGGTCTCATCGGCGCCGGAAACGGCGTCGGGCGACGCCGGTCCGGCTCCATGTCCGGACCCGGAGAGAACCGGGGAACGACGCCGCCCGGAGCCCCGGACGGCGTCGGAAACGGCACCGGGGACATCGGCGTCGGCGGAGGCGTGGTTAGGTCAACCGGCGTCGATGGGGGTTGCGGCACCACTGGAGCCGGGGTCGGGGCCGGAGCCGAGGCCGGGACGAAGGCTGGTGGGACAGGCGACGCCGGGACCGGAGTCGACGGCAACGCCGGAGCAACCCCATCAGGGCCCGCGGGGCCCGAAGGCGCACCGGAGGGACCTTGAGGCCCGAAGAGGCGGGCCATGGCCGACAGGAATTCCTGTATATCGGCCAGAGTCGCCCCCGAGCCCGGGTAGGGCGGGTACTGCGGGGGTAACTCGACAGGCACGTCCGGGGCCGCGGGGACGGTGCCGACAGGGACCTCAGCCGAGTCGCGAGACCGGCGAGGCGAAGTCTTAGAGCGATGACGCCGCTTAGACTTCTTGTGCTTCGACTTACCGGAGGAGCGCGAAGACTTTGAATCCGACGAACGGCGGGGACTCCGCGTCCGGCCCCTCGACCTCTCCCGGGACCGGGGCTTGGTGCGGCGCGGAGCCGAATGCCGGACTTCGAGGAGCTTTCGAGACCGCTCTCGCAAAGCCTTAGGATGAAGTTTCCGGCAGTCAGGACACGACTTCGTGTCGTGGTCTCGGCCGAGACAAAAGAGACACTCGAGGTGCGGGTCCGTGATCGACATCATGCGACCACATTCCTCGCAGGGCTTAAAGCCGGGCATCCCTACGACACCTTAGGAGTCGTGAAGACTCGTTGAAGAAACAGTGAAAAAATTCACCAAAAAAGATAGTCAAAAAGTGACTAGGGCACTGCTCTTCCCGGATCTGCGCTTACTGGCGCGGAAAAAGAAGAACTGACGTCAGCGCGCAGGGGCGGCGCCTAGGTACTGCCCGCGACGTCATCCCGGCGATCACGACGCCGACGACGGACGCGGAGCCGCACGACGCCGCCTACCGACGCGCAAGGGTACTGCTACGCAAAAACTTTCCGGATCCAGCCTGACGCCTGGGGATATTCTAAGGTAAGGAATCTGTCACTAACGTGTCTCTTTCAGATATGCAGTATACGTGCCACAATAAGCAGAAAAATGCATAACATAAATACGGTCAGCATAGCAAGTAGTCCGTAAATCATAAAAGGAGCTGTCATAGTGAGAGACAGGGTAGCCTAACCTCCCTCCCCTTGCACAGACCCAGGATGATTATATATTAGAAGATCTCTGGGTGTTATCTGCAGACCCCGTACTTCAGTCTATAGACGGTAATTCTACATCATAAGTGCTGTCATGCTCTTCTCCCTGGAAAGGTCCCTCTCCAAGTGTGTGCTACCTATCCGTGTTTTCCAATAAGACCAAAGTACGTATTCCCAAACAACAACAGCATCTGTATGTTTTGTCTAGGTGTTAGGGCCTAACCAGAACAGAATAACAAGGGGCATTGTTGTTCGATCTTGTTCACAATGTTCAGAATAAATCTCAGGAACCTAGAAAGCGTGAATACAACAGTAGGTTCTCATGTGAAAATATCAAAAGAGGCATTTGCAAAATAAACTCATGTAGTAATGTGTGCAAAGCAGCGGTCCGTCTGCAGCGTGCTCATTCTAACTAAGGGAAGACGACAATGTCCCCACGGGCCACGTGACACACTGTGTTGTCGATACTTGGCTGTTACTTCATCAGGAAGTTCTAGACGGTGTAGCGACACTAATCTGCCAGAATATTGGAAAGCGCATCTGTTTGATTATTATAAGGAAAACTTGCTGGCGGCGCTTGACATCAAGGTGGCCATCTTTGATGGGTCCTAACTATGCAACCTCATTCCTCACTTGTTATTGAAGCAAAACCCCAATGCGTCCATGACTAGATAACCTCCAGTATTCCTTAAAACATTTATTGCAAATAAAGGAAACTTTTTTTTTGTTAGTTTTTTTCAAGAAAGTATCAACGGGAAGAGGACAGGGAATTGGCGGCAAGGTCAAAAGGAGGGAGTGAAGGGGGGTGACATGGGGCACACTAGGAAATATGGTCATATCCATGTACTGCCTGCAGTGTACCTGAAGCCTCTAATTACAATAGATAACACCCACATAGCTTTAGTTTAATATCAACTGCTTCACTGGTCCATGTTACCCAGCTGCTCTTTCAGATGTGATTCTTTCAGATAGATACCCACACCTGACATGAATGTCCGAGAATTCATTTAGAGCAAAACACACAGACTACCTCTGGCCTGAAATGTCTTGTGTTTCACTGTCAGAACTGTAACCATCCCTGCATTCTTCTGCCAGCTCACTGTAATCCTCTCCCAAAGACAATATGAAAAGTGTGAGGTGGGAATAATACTGGCAGTATGGTAGCCTCCTCCTTCACTCCTGGTTGTTCTCCGAGGGTAATGTCTGCAGTAGTTGACCATTCCATGTAGGACACAGTGCAAGCACACCAACCTTTGAAAAGTTTCCATCCTGTGAGCTTTTATCAGATATAGGGGTGGCAGGGTTTCAAGGAGGCAATGTTTGAGTGCAGAAGTGGAGCAAGGACAGCACCACTGCCAAGTCCTCACAGGAAAATGACTATATACCAAGTAGAGCAGCACGCAGCCCACAGAGGTTACTACCTGCACATTTTCTCACTGCATCCCAGTTTGTTTTGACATTAACTACATTATATGATGGCAAAAGATTGTATTGTTGAGGCTTTGAGTGCTGCTGAGCTCTAACCTCGCTAATACAGGCACATAAGCTTTGTTCTGTGCCATTGACAGATCATCTTCCACCCAATGGTTTAATTCTATGGCCGCTTCCTCCTCAGAGTCTGGGACTGGTAGATGTTCTTCTATCATGTCCACCTGCTCCCATTGATTATAAACCACAATGGAGTCTCTTCACTTTGCCCTGGCACACCCTTCTAATCAACAAGGAGTGATCATCAGTAAACTGAAAATGTAAAGAGAAATATGAAGAAAAATAAAGCATTTAATGAGGCAATCAATGCATTTAAAGAAGACAACAATATGAACATACAAAGGGCAATTAAAGGAGCGATGTCCAATAAAACTAGCATGGGCACTAAGAAGATTCTTTGTCAGTCTCATGGAATGACACTTCGTATGTGGATTGGGGGAGTCATGGGGGTTAATACAGAAAATATAGAAAATCTTTACACTGAGAAGGTGATAAATTAGGGGCACTTGTCTTGGCTGTTAAAAAGGGAGTTCTAGTGCACATACATACTCTCTATCCGGGACAAAGATGATGTGTAGGTGTACACCCCAACAGCCATAAATACAGTGCTCAAGGACTACCTAAATGATCTCTATTTCAAGCAGGAATTACCCTGGCGTGGACAGTGCATCTGTGACCCAGCACAGATGCCAAACAGACTCTTCTTTGAAGGGGAAACACTGGCAACTCCTGATTGAGTATTATTTGCTAAATCCATTCTTCTCTTAATGTTTGTGGTCTAGGAAAGGCTGGGTGAATTACAGATATTACTATTAGGCTGGGAATACTTGGGAATAAAAATCACTACTTCTGTGGTACACCCAAACCAGGGGAAGGTTCTAAATCTGTCAATCGCTAAAGATCCACTTGCAATAAAAAATTGACCTGCCCATGTTCAGGGGAGGCAAGATGGCCGACTGAGCAAAGATAGCCTTGTGTAGCTCGCTGCAGCTAAGCCAGATGCTGAACTCCCCCAACCCCCTCACTCCACCCCAGGCACCTTTGAATTACAAAAGTAATGCCAAATGTAGCGTTGATCCCCTGTATCACAATACCATCGTCTGCTGAGGTACCGGGCACCTGCGCGCCGAGAGCCCTGTTGATTCTGCACTGGAAGCGAGGTGGACTTGCTGTGGACTGGTAGACCTGGGTGCTGCAATGTTTTGTGGGTGGTGAGCTGCTGCGCTGAGTGGAACTTGGAGACATTTCTTGACGGGTGCCCGACCACGGCTGTGGACCCCCTGCTGCAAGTCAACACTGCCTAGGAAGGATTGAGCCACCCTGGGAGTGGCCGGGAATTTGGTAGGATTGGGCACTGCATTGGTTGGATTGGCTGTGAAGTGGGCCTCTTCTTCCTAGCCAACTGAGATTTGAACCACCCATGTGTAATATTGCTGCCTGCCCAACACACTGCAACACTGGCTGTCTCCACTGACGGCTCCCATGGTTTTGATGGCAGAAGGTGGCTCCTCTGGGCAGATTTGCAGCGAAACTGCGGCGGGGAGGAGCGGCCCCATATATTCCTCGGGCCTCCCCCTGGATACCATGCAGCAGGAGGGCTAAGGGACTGGTGTGGTGGCAGCTGGTGGCCTATTCCCTGCAGCTGATGATCGTGTCAACAGGACTGATGAGCACACACAGGGGGGAAATGTAACTAACCTCTGTTCACTGAGATTCCGGCAACTCATTTAAGGGCAATTATACAACTGGGGGATCAAGGGGGCAGGAGGAGCACTGGCATGCGAGGTGAGATGTTTTTATGTTCTTTTTGAGGTCGCTGTGCCACGGCAACGAGCACTTCATGTGAGCGTATTGTAAGGCGGAACTGCAGCTGAAGTTGACTAACTTGGAAGGATCCCTGCACCTTACAGACCAAAAAGAGAAATCTTTGCCAGATTAGCACAGACAGACTAGCAGACCCCAATCTCGAGGTGGGCTAAAGGACAAAAAATCCCCACATGGGCTAAAAACACAAACGAGGGGCTAGCCATGATGGCACAGGGTTCATCTAACAGGGAACAGACCCAGGATGTTATCAATGAAGTGCCCCCACCCTCCAACACCGACTTAAAGAACAAGTTACTTACCTTTGGTAACGTCTGATCTGGTAGAGACTATATCTAGCCGCAGACTCTTTACCTTACAATTTCTCCAGGTGTCCGACTGGATCCGGAAGATTTTTCATGAGCAGTATCCTGCACGCCAGTAGGTGGCGCCGATCGGCTCCACTTTCTATGTCGTCGGCGCCATAAGTGCATTTGCACTATCTATATAGGCACCACCAAGGCATGCTGACATCAGTTTCTTTTCACGACTTTCCACACCAGAAGCGCGGAGCCATGAAGAACACTGACCACTGGTATGTCAAAACTAGGGCCCTGAAATGGTGTCATCCCTGTCCGTAGAAATCCGTTCATAGAACGGGTAGGATAGGCGAGTCGGTAAGGAATTTGCTGATAGATATAGTCTCTACCAGGTAAGGGGTTACCGAAGGTAAGTAACTTGTTCATCTGATGGAGACTTCTAGCCGCAGATTCCTTACCTTAAAATTGATACCCAAGCAATATTATCTTCGGATGAGGATCTGCAAAACAATTTCAAATGAGAAAGTCCTGCAGGATCGAACAGGCAAAGTGCATGCGCACCAGAATATCCAGACAGTAATGTTTGTTCAACGTGTTCAGGAAAGCCCACATTCCTGCCTGGCAGATATCCAGGACCGGAACTCCGCATGTTAACACAGTAGTGGCCGCCTTGGCTCTGGTGGAATGAGCTCGCAAACTTTCAGGAGGTTGCTCCTTGGCCAGTACATAGCAGATTTTGATGCAGAGCATGACGCATCTGGAGATGGACCACTTCTTCACTGCCCGACATTTCGTTGCACCAACATACTCCACAAAGAGTTGGTCATCCAACCGGAACTCTTTCATATGGTCAAGGTAGAACGTCAACACTCTTTTTGGGTCTAGATTGTTGAGTTGCCCCTCTTCCTTAGACGGATGTGGAGGAGCAAAAAAAGTAGGCAAGGTGATGGACTGGCCTACATGAAAAGGAGTGACTACTTTTGGCAGAAAGGAGGCACGAATGTGAAGCACTACTTTGTCAGAATAGACTGAGAGGTAAGGCAGATGTAATCCCCACAAGGAAGGCTGTCTTCAAGGTGAGATACCTGAGGGGACAATTAGGTAGAGGATCGAAAGGAGCGCACATTAAAAAGGCAAAACCAAATTAAGGTCCCAATGAGGCATAATGAATGGTGAAAGAGGGAAGAGATGAGGAAGACCTCTAAGGAACCTATGTACAATTGGAGACTTGGACAACGAAGAATGATCAGGCAACCCCAAGAAGGCACAAATAGCAGAGAGATAGTCCTTAACAGTGCCCAGAGCAGAGCCCTGCTGGGCATGAGACAAGACAAAAAGCAGAATCTCAGAAAGATGGCAGAAAGGGGAACAACAGATTTTCATGCACAGCATGCCACAAATTTCTTCCAACGTCAGGTGTACACCGTCTTGGTAGAGGGACGCCTGGCTGCCAAGATAACAATACAGACTTTGGGAGGAAGGGCAAAAGCTGTCAACTGTCGCCGCTCAATCTCCACACAAGAAGGCAGAGAGTGGAAAGGTTAGAGTGAAGAACCCTCCCCTGCTGCTGTGACAGAAGATCCTCCTGTAGGGGCAGCCTAATCGGAGGATCAATGGCCATGCTCAGAAGTGTGAAATACCAGACTCTCCATGCCCAGTCTAGAGCCACAAGGATGACTTAGGACTGGTCATTTTTGATTTTCTTGAGAACTCTGGGAACGAGTGGTATATGAGGAAAGGAGTACATGAGGTCTGAGCTCCACTTGAGACAAAAAGAATCTCAGAGCGAGTGCCGCCTTGGAATCTCCAGGGCGCAATACTACTGACATTGCACATTCTCGGCAGTGGCAAACAGATCTAACCAAGTCTCCCCACTGCTGAAAGAGACCTTGCACCACCTCTGGATGGAGAAGCCATTCGTTATCTGCTAGGCATTTTCGGCTGAATTAGTCTGCTCCAGCATTCAGAAAACCGGCCAAATGTTGAAGCACCAAAGAGACACCCTGGTGTTCCAGCCATGTCCAGAGGCGCAGGGCCTCTTGACAAAGGGTCCACGAACCCACCCCGCCTTGTTTGTTGCAGTACCACATGGCTGTGGTGTTGTTCATAAACACTTACACTAGCCTTTCCCTGATGGAGGGAAGAAAGGCTTTCAAAGCCAGTCGGATCACTCGGAGATACAACAGATTGATGTGGAGTCTGGATCCCGCCGGAGACCAAAGTCCTCTGACCACTCCCCGATGGCCGCCCCATCCTAGGAGTGACGCATCTCTCACCACTGTGAGATCTGGTTGGGGAAGAGAGTGGGGTCTGCCTCTGACCCCCAATCACGGTTTGTGAGCCACCATTGTAGATCAGCAGTTCCCTCCGAGATCTGGACCAGGTCAGAGAGATTCCCCTGATGCTGTGCCCACTGGAACTTCAGGTCCCACTGCAGAGCCCACATATGACATCTGGCATGTGTCACCCGCCAGCAGCCTCAGAGTCAGTCACACCGGAACCCAGGATATAGGCTGAAACATTGGTATCATAGCCTGAATATTCTGGACCCGTCACTCAGGAGGATTAGCCCAAAACTGTATTGTGTCCAGAACAGCTCAGATGAAAGGGAGATTCTGAGAGGGACTCGGGTGTGACTTCGGCACGTTGATAGTGAACCCAAGTGAGCGCAGGAGGTTCGCCGTAGTCTGGAGGTGGGAGATGACAGCTTGGGATGAGACAGACTTCAACAGTCGTCGAGATGGGGGAAGACTGGCACCACAAATCTCCGCAGATGAGCTGCAACCACCACCATCACCTTGATGAACACCCGAGGGGTGCTGGTAAGGCCAAAAGGGAGCACGGTGAACTGAAAATGCTTGTGGCCAACTGTAAATAGAAGATACGGCTGATAGCCAGGCAGGATGGGTATTTGAAAATAGGAGTCCTGCAAGTCCAGCGCTACCATCCAGTTTCCAGGGTCCAGGGCAGAACAGACCTAAGCCAACGTGAACATTTCGAATTTCTCCTTCTTGAGGAAGAGGTTGAGAGTTCAGAGACCCTTGTCCTTTTTGGGAACCAGAAAGTAGCAGGAATAACAACCACAGCCTACTTTTGTTACCAGAACCCTTTCCATGGGTCCCCTTGGCCAGGAGAGCCGTGACCACCTCGGGGAAAAGGGACAGATGATCCTCCATCAGCTGAACGGGAGATGGTGGCATGGGGAGAGAAGCAGTCTTGAAGGGGGGGTGGGGGGGGGGAGTAGCCCCTTCGGACGATCTGCAAAACCCAGCTGACAAATGTTATGGACTGCCATTGAGGCAGGTGATGGTGAATCCTGCCACCAACTGGATGCACACGGTGGTAAAAGGGCAGAATAGGAGGGTTTGGAGGCTTTTGCAGTGGCGGTGGGGGGTGGAATGAGTGGACCGCTGGCCACCTCTCCCACGAGCTCTGTGGGTAGTGCGCCCTCGGCAACGCAGAGGCTGGGGAGCCTGCGCGACGTGGTGGCTGGGCTGGAATTGGCACAGCTGGAAGCCCCATCCAAAGCCACGAAAGATGCAAAAGGCAGATTGGGGTGGACGTGGGGCTGCAGAGAGGCATAAGGACCTGGCCCTAGCACGGGAATACTTCAATCGTTGGAGCGCCGAATCTGCCTCATCTCTGAAAAGACGGGTGCCATCAAAGGGGATGCCATGAGGAAAGCCTGGACATCCCCCGAGACGTCAGTCGTTCTCAGCCAGGCGTGGCGCCTAAGGGCCACTAACGTTGAAACCGCTCTGCCCAGCGAGTCGGTCATGTCAAGTCGCATCGAATCCTGAACTTTGTTGCGTGTCTTCCGTCAGTAACAGCTTTAGAGAGTACAGCCAGGGCCACCTCCGGGACCTGTGGCAATACTTGCGCAACTGTATCCCACAGAGTGTGGAAATAACGTCCCAAAAGGCATGGCGGTGTTCACGGACCACAATACTCCGGTTGCAACACCTCCGACAAAAGATTAGTCTTGACTGCCACCGTGGGCAACTGAAGGTCAAGGACCTCAGTTGCCCTACGCACCACTATTGCGTATGATGCTCCCTCCTCCATAGCCACAGTAGGGGAAGAAAGCAGACCAGCATCCGGAAAAGTGTACAGGCAGCTGGCTTCACCCAGGCCCTCACACCAGTCCACACTTTGTTCATAACAGGGCTGGTATTTTAAAGGGTCCAGCGACCTCTCCCAGCCTTCCCTGAGGCCTAGCCGATAAAAATATTGGGGAGGCACAGCTCCTGCAGGAGTCTGAGTTGGGCGACGTCCCTCCGGCTCTGTGTCAAAGTTGAAGATGACGATGGGGACGGCGCCCCAGGGGAGGTGGGGGGTGGGCGCTGGGAGCATTGGTGTTGGCAAGGGAAAGGAACCAGAGGGGGTCCCTTCTGACCCCATGGGGCCCAAAGGCACGTCATCTGGTTTGGACCACCCAAAAATGAGACACAAGGACTTGGGAAATTCTGGAAGGCGCAGAGTTGGCCCAAGCACAGGTTCTGGAGAACAAGGCCTAGAATGCAGAGGCTCGCTAGCCTCATTACCTGATGGATGAGAAGTCGAAGAATGCTTTAACTTCTTACTCTTTTTCTTATGCCTCCTACCTGACTGTGCCGACGATTTGGAGCAGGATGAAGAGAACTATGGGCTCTCGCAAACAATCCCGGGACCTTCCCCTCGATCGGGATCTAGACCGTCGCATGTCGGACGTCTCCCTCACAGCCTACGATGCCAAGGCCCAGCAATCGGAGTAAACTTTGGTGTCGTGGTCACGCTACTGACACCCAAGGGAGACTAGGTGCGGGTCCGTCGTTGACATAGGCCGGTGACAGGCGATGCAGGGCTTAAAACCTGACTTGTGCAAGGACATCCTAGACACACCAGGAGGTAAATCTTAAAAGATGTCGACAAAATGCAAAAAAAAAAAAACCTGTCAAAAAGTGACGGAGGGGTATCTCTACTCCGGATCAGTGCTGGCTGACGCGGAAAGAAAAGAACTGATGTCAGCATGCCTGGGTGGTACTGCGACGTCACTTCCAGCACAGATGACACTGACAGCGGACGTGGAGCCAACCGACACCACCTACGGCGAGCAAGAGTACTGCTCACAAAAAATCTTCCGGATCCTGTCTGACGCCTGAGGGAATTCTAATGTATGGAATCAGCGGCTAAAAGTCTCCATCAGATACAGTTGACACTGGAAAGGAGAAGAGCCACCATTGAAATATTGACGGCATTGCCGTCACTGTAACCCTTCTGCGACAAGACATGGACAAGATAAGGGACCACACAAAGGAAGTTGAAACAAGGGTGGACACAATAGAGGACTTGGGTCCAGATACATGGCCGTTTTTTGCGATCGCATAAAACGGATGCACAATGTACTAACCCTATTTTGCGAGTCGCTAATCTATTAGCGACTCACAAAATAGGGTTAGCGACTCGCTATTAGGAAGGGGCGTGCCAAGGGCGTCCCCTTCCTAATAGCGACTGCAAATCCCATGTATGAGTGTTTTGCAACCGCGTTTGCGGTCGCAAAAAACTCGCAGTTTACCACCTACTTCAAGTAGGTGGTAAACCATTCGCAAACCGGAAGGGGTCCCCAGGGGCCACTGCCTGCCCTTAAAAATGAAACTACAAAGTTTAATTTCTCTTTTTAAATGCATCCCGTTTTCCTTTAAGGAAAAAGGGCTACATTAAAAAAAAAAAAAAACTGCTTTATTGACAAAGCAGTCCCAGACATGGTGGTCTGCTGACCCCAGCAGGCCACCATCCCTGGGAGTGCTAGCCATTCCCAATAGGGTCGCAAATTGTGACAGCCTCATTAAGATTTATGAGGCATGCAATTTGCGACCCCATTGGGAATCGCATACAGTGTCCGAGACACTGTTGTACATTGAATTTTGCAACTCGCAAATTGCGACTCGCAATTTGTCGCAAATTCGAGTCGCAAAATTCAATGGTCGTACATCTGGCCCTTAGTGCCTGAATATGCCACTTTGGAGCGTGACTGAAAATGAATGAGGATAAACTGGCTGATTTAGAGGAGAGATCAAGATGGAAAAATGTTTGAGTATTAGGACTGCCAGAGACACACAAATGCAACAAACAAACGTAAAGAGACACTGTTGCCCTCGCTCCTGAAACATTATGAGGAAATGAAGGAGATCCAAATTGAGAGGGTGCATGGAATGTCGGGTGGAGTCCTCCTGGGGCTCCACCCCAGATGATTATGGCCAGTGTACAGCAATATCATGGCAAAATATGCATTATGACAGCAGCAAGGGGATATTGAGTACAACAGGAACCACATCTCTCAAATACCCAGATTACGGCGTAGCAACACCACTTCTTTGATCATCCGGAAGAGGCTCTGAAATTTACAACTAGGGCTGGTAGTAGTGGTTAAGCCCGAGTAACCCCCCCCCCCCCAGCTCCTCCGGGGAACCAAACTCTGCAACCCTATGGTGCAAATAGTTAGATCGTTGGTTTCACTGAAGGGGGGGAAGGTAGACACAGATGGTGCTACTTGTTAGGGCTGAGTTGAAGTTGGTCCCATGGGAGGTGGGCAGTTGGGAACGTGAGGGAACAGGGAAGCTCACTGCCATGGATACTAGCCACTCAGATTGAGACCTAGTGTCCCATGCTCAGATTGATATATACACCGTATGATGGGGTCATGATAGAATCCTAGAATGTTAGTGGAATACAGGGAGTTATCAAGCATCCAACTGCAAGAGATACCTTTGATACCAGACGAACAAGTGCAATTACAGATGAAATATGAAGGGAAACTGTGGCATGCACGTTTTACGTCCTCCACACGAGGTGTGGTGATATGGATGCGTCCATGGTTCCTTTCAGGGAGGAAACAATATTTAAAGATGCTTACGGTATATATGTAGGGGTAGTAGGCATTATGTATCGGAAGCCAATTGTATTATTAAATACATATGCACCAAATATAGATACTTCAGCTTTCATTGAGAACACAGCTGAACTACTGAACCCATATGTGCATTACAATATTGTATGGATGGGTGATTTCAATTGCTTTTTGGACAGGTATCTTGACAGCTTCAAAGCAAAGGTTTGACCCTGAGTAAATCCAAAACTGTGATGGATACCGTGAATGTATTTGAGATTTGGAGACCACAACACGGAGACACAAGAGGGAACTCCTATTCGCCACCTGATAACATATTCCCGATTTAGATTTGAAATGATACACCCAAATACATAGTAGAATTCGGAGAGGCGGGATATCTGGATAGATCATGGTCAGATCACACCCTCACACCCCCTATCTCTGACTCCTGGAGGGGCGAGGTTTGACCTCAAGGGCGTCTGCTAGTCAGAGAACTACAGGATAGTCCCAACCATGAGGAAATCAGGGACGCTATAACGGACTCCTTTGCCACCAATACGAGCACAGTGGCCTCTGGGAAGCCTTTAAGGTAAAAAGAAGACCAAAATGTATAAGTGCAACATTGGGGGGTCAGGAAATTTTTGATAACTACAATAGAATCATTGGAAAGCCAAATAAAGGAACTGGATGAGCAGATAGTAGTGGGACAGGAACCCTGGGACGACTGAATTGTACTCATGGAAAGGTTGACACAAGCCTGCGACCCCTTTAGTAAACGTGATTACAGAACTTATACTGAACTGACGCATGAACAGGGAGACAAAGCAGTACATTTGTTGGTGTGCTTATCAATAGAAAAAGGAATTAAAAGGTGGCAGCAATCAGTAATGACTGGTCAAATATTAACAGATTAGGCCTCCATAACAGGCTTTTCATGCCGCGCTGCTCATAAAACATATTTAAGGATGATGCAGAAGTAGAAGTTCTACTGAAGGAAGCCCAACTGCCAAGACTGATGGACGACCTAAAGGAGGGATTTAATGCTCCGTTGGATAGTGTAGATATCAAATGTACAATAAAGGACATGGACCTGGGAAGCCATCTGATGGTGTCTTACTGAAATTCTAACAAGAAAATACTGAACTCCTAGCTCCAATACTATTAGATATGTATAATGAAGAGCTGGCACAGGGGACACTTTCGGACCCTCTAAGTGAGTCGCAAATCATGGTAACGCAGAAACTGGGTAAAGATATATGTGAATCTTACAGACCACTGTTGATAATGAATGCTGACACAAACATTTTGGGAAAGATTTTAGCTAAACGACTAGCCATGGAAGTTGAAACTCACATTCATGCAGATCAGACAGGATTTGCACAATAAAGGGACATATTGGGGCGTACATTGGAACGTATGATGGTTGACACTAGGTGGCTTGTAAAAGGTTGGCAGATTACTAGGTCTTCTTCAATTCTGCATCACATGGGAGATTTGGACTACACATTTCTTGATGTATGATGGACTTGCTGCCACCATTAGGACAAACTGGGTCAACTTTCTACAGAAACCAGAAATACACAAGGTGAACCAGGAGATACTGGGGCTGTGAGACGGTGGGAGGTTGGTCTCTAGGCTGTATCAGGTGATGTGTGACCACAGGTAACTAAAAAATTGGATTATCTGAAGATACACTTGAAAAGAGATAGAGGGGAGGAAATTGTCGACAAGCATTGGTATACGTTTCATAACTGCAGTAAAGTTATCCAGATTGCACACCTGCAATTGATTTTCTATAAATGCATGTACAGGACTTATATAACCCTGCAACTCTTACATACAATGAATCCTGAGTTTACTGAGTCTTGTCCTAAATGCTGATTAGCAGTTGGAACTTACATAGAGATGTGGTGGGAATGTCAGAGTAAATAGGCGGATTCTGAAAAGAGGTGGTAGGGAAATAGTCTGCACTAACTGCTATAATACTGAAATTAAACATGAGAACATGACTACTGGGTTTGGGACCTAGAACAAAAGCCATCCAGCAGATGTCTTGAATAGCTGAATTAGGATTAGTGGTGGCCAAGAAATGTATTGCGTTTAGATGGATAAAAATAACAGCCCCAACGAGACCACAATGGGACACTGAAATGATTAAGTGGGTGAAGGCAGGATGTGGTAAAGTGGTAAAAAACTGTAGAACCAAATGGGAGGTCAGGTCAGGGTGGTATTTTAGAATGGGATTTGGTCGATGCTGCATTTGAAGAGAGTTAAATGAAGAGGACCGGGGAGAATACTCAGAAGAACAAAGGACCCTGACTAACATTCTTTAGCACTGTAATTAAGGCCTTAAGTTGAACAGTATAGGCATTTTGCAACATATGGTTTTAAGCTGTGATTTCTGTGCACTAATGTATATATATATATTTTTTAATACACATTTTATTAACTTTCCTTAAAGTATGCCTTCTTTGGTTTCACCTGTACACCTTTACCAATAGAGAAGTTATACATGAACAGAATAATACAGGGAATACAATTACAGCGGCATTTGCAGGTTGCGTATGATACATTAAAAGAAGACACTATCATTGTCTACCTCCTATAATTATATCAACAGTCGCATCATATTCCGGGATCCTATGTGGTGCTCCTTATTTTATTATACCTAACATTTGTAAAACAATCAACTGATACCCCCACCCCCCAACAAAAGACTAACTGGGCAACACAAGGAATAAGTCTGCTAGTATATGCATACCATGTATATCCACCTGCGAATAAGAGTTATATAGTATATATGGAGCGCTTTTACATTTGTTTTAACACACACAAATATAGATATCAACCCATTCTGAACTTTTCCTCACTGTGTGTCTAGTGCTGGGTTGCATGTTATCTACTCCTACATGTTCTAGTGGCATAGCTAGGTCACATGTCCGACTGGAGGGCAGACTCTCCGGACGCCGCAACAGCTCGTTCCTCCCCCTCCCATGCTTTGAAGGCCTCCATCAGCATATCCCAGGACATAGCTATGGGAATCTTACGAAGCCCTCTTGCTTCCTCTCTTCGGATTTCCCCACTTTCGGCCAGGCCCCAGCGCTCTACCTCCTCCCTCCATGTAGCGATCGTTGGTGGTTTTGCCGCTTTCCACAGTCTAGTTATCAATCTCTTTGCAATTATCATAGCCAGGACTGCAAAATGACCCTGTACCTTAAACCCTTTCGGGTGCGGCTAGATCCCCAACAAAGAGCTTTTTACTGTTTGCCATATTTGACCCCCCACCACTCCAGTTAGTATCTGTGCTATTTGTGCCCAGTAGTCTGCTAGCGTGGGGCAAGTCCCGAGCATATGGATAAAGTTTGCGTCCGTCTCCGAACACCTAGGGCAGTTCGGTGCAGTTGTAGGGAACATCTTGTGCAGTCGGTGCGGGGTAAGATATGCTCGCTGTGCAATCATGTATTGAATGAATTTAAAGCGTGCATTACACAAGACCACTTTTGGATAGGCTATGAGGGATGCCGATTCGCTATCTGTCAGTTCTTCTCCTAGGTCAGTGTTCCACTTTGCGTGCAGGGGGGGCAAGAGGGGAGGGCATTGTCGCTCGTATACTTGTGTATAACCACTTCGTCAGGTGCCTATCTGACCCCTTTAAGTGTAGCATGTGTACCAGCTCATGTGTTGTGGGTTCCACGCCATCCAGGACCCATGTATTTTTAACGAAGTGGGTAATACCAGCATGTAGCAGGAACAAGGTGTTCGGCAGGCCCTGAGCGTGTATGAAGTCTGTGTGGGACAGTATGGTGCCCTCATTGAATAGTGCTCCTACTGTAGTTATTCCCTCCTCAACCCATTTTGTTAGTTGATTACGAGTTGTGGTTCCCGTGGGGGTGGGAAGTCCCAGTAGTGGAATGTTTGGCGCGTATGGTAGTCTTGATGCTGTGCATCTCAATGCTTGCTTCCAATAATGCAGGGCAACCTGCAATAACGGCACAGGGCTCCTGCAATCGATTGTGCATTATGTAACAAGGTGTGCAGTTTCCCTTTGGCTATCGTGTTGGGTGAACAGTCGATTTTATGTAGATTGCGGCCGGCCAGCCAGTACGAGAGCCACTGTATCTGGCTCGCCATACAATAAGCCCTGAAGTCTGGGGCCCCTAATGCACAAGTTACTAACTTGTGTAACGATATATCTGTAAGAGACAGTAGTTAGTGACAGATTCCCTACCTTAGAATATCCCCAGGCGTCAGGCTGGATCTGGAAAGTTTTTGCGTAGCAGTACCCTTGCGCGTCGGTAGGCGGCGTCGTGCGGCTCCGCGTCCGTCGTCGGCGTCGTGATCGCCGGGATGACGTCGCGGGCAGTACTTAGGCGCCGCCCCTGCGCGCTGACGTCAGTTCTGTACACGACTTTCCGCGCCAGGAACGCAGAGCCATGCAAGAAGCTGACATAGGTGTCTGAAAAATACTAGGGCCCTGAAAGGGATGTCCTTAACCCTAGAAATCAGTTCGCAGAACGGGGAGGATGGGTGGGCGGTAGGAATCTGTCACTAACTACTGTCTCTTACAGATATATCGTTACACAAGTTAGTAACTTGTGCATCTGAAAGAGACACGTTAGTGACAGATTCCCTACCTTAGAATAGATACCCCAGCAATACCAACCCCGGTGGTGGGTCTGCGAACAAAGATCAGACAAGGAAGTCCTGGAGGACAGAACGGCCAAAGAAGCCGTCCCTCCGGACCTGACTGTCAAGGCAGTAATGCTTTGTAAACGTGTGCAGCGAGGCCCACGTAGCTGCCTGACAAATAACGGGCAGCGGAACACCGCGGCCCAAGGCCGTGGTAGCAGCCGTTGCCCTGGTGGAATGGGCACACAGCCCAACAGGAGGCTCCTTCTTAGCCAAAGAATAGCAGGTCTTGATGCACAAGGTAACCCAGCGGGAGATGGTTCGTTTGTGCACCGCCCGACCTTTTGGCGCCCACGTAGCCAACAAAGAGCTGGTCATCCACCCGGAAGTGTTTTGTGCGGTCGATATAGAAGGAGAGCGCACGTTTTGGGTCCAGACGGTGGAGCCTCTCTTCCTCTCTGGAAGGATGCGGAGGCGGAAAGAAGGTAGGCAAAGTGATGGTCTGCCCAATGTGAAAGGCAGTAACCACCTTTGGCAAGAAGGACGGACGCGTCCGAAGAACAACCTTGTCTGGATGAACAGACAGAAAGGGAGGTTTGCAAGATAAAGCCTGGAGCTCACTCACCCGCCGAGCGGAGGTGATGGCCACCAGAAAGGCTGTCTTTAGAGTCAGAAGACGAAGAGGACAGTTATGCAGAGGCTCAAAGGGAGCGCACATTAAAAAGGTAAGAACCAAGTTCAAGTCCCACTGAGGCATCACAAATGGAACAGGAGGAAAGAGGTGTGTAATGCCTTTTAAGAACCTGTTAACAACAGGGGACTTGAAAAGGGAGGGCTGATCAGGGAGCCTGAGGAAGGCCGAGATAGCACAGAGATAACCCTTGATGGTACCCAGGGCAGAACCCTGTTGGGCCAGAGAAAGAAGGAACAGAAGGACCTCAGAAAGAGGGGCAGAAAGGGGTTCACAGCCTTTGCTGTGCACCATGCCACAAATTTGTTCCACCTGCAGGCGTATACCACCTTAGTGGAGGGACGCCTGGCTGCCAGAATCACATCACAAACTTCGGGAGGCAAGTCGAAAGGAATCAACTGCCGCCGCTCAATCTCCACGCAAGCAGGTGTAGACTGGACAGGTTCGGGTGGAGGACCGTCCCCTGCTGCTGCGACAGAAGATCCTCCCGAAGAGGCAGACGGATCGGGGGATCTACGCTCATACTGAGTAGCTCGGGATACCAAACTCTTCGAGCCCAGTCCGGAGCCACAAGAATGACTTGGGCCCGGTCGTGCCGAATCTTCTTCAACACTCTGGGTAGAAGTGGTATAGGCGGAAAGGCGTACAATAGACCGCAACTCCACCCGTGACGAAAAGCGTCGCCGAGCGAGTGCCGCCTTGGAAATTCCAACGCGCAAAACTGATGACATTGCGCATTCTCTTCGGTGGCGAATAGATCTAACCAAGGCTCTCCCCACTGTAGAAAGAGTCCTTGCGCCACTTCCGAGTGAAGACGCCATTCGTGATCCATCATGCACCTGCGGCTGAGTTCGTCCGCCCTGGCGTTCAGGGAACCTGCCAGGTGTTGAACCATCAGGAACATGCCCTGATGTTCCAGCCATGTCCAGAGGCGCAGAGCCTCCTGACAAAGGGTCCACGACCCCACCCCGCCCTGTTTGTTGCAGTACCACATGGCGGTGGTGTTGTCGGTGAACACCTGCACTACCGTCCCTTTGACAGAGGGAAGGAATGCCTTGAGTGCAAGCCGGATCGCCCGGAGCTCCAGAAGGTTGATATGGAGGCGGGACTCCGCCGGAGACCAGAGGCCTCTGATCTCCGCCTCTCCCATGTGACCGCCCCATCCCAGAAGGGACGCGTCCGTCACAACTGTGTGCTCTGGCTGGGGAAGGGAGAGGGATCTGCCCATGACCCATTGCCGGTTCGAGAGCCACCACTGCAACTGTCTTGCAGTCCCCTCCGAGATCTGGACGTGATCGGACAGGTTGCCCTGGTGCTGCGCCCACTGGAACTTCAGGTCCCACTGCAGAGCCCGCATATGCCATCTGGCATGATTGACCAGCAGGATGCAGGAGGCCATGAGGCCCAGCAGCCTCAGGGTCATCCGTACCGAAACCCAGGATAAAGGCTGAAAGATCGGAATCATAGCCTGAATATCCCGGACTCGCCGTTCGGGAGGATAGGCCCGAAACTGCGTCGTGTCCAGAACTGCTCCGATGAAAAGGAGCTGTGGAGAAGGAATCAGATGCGACTTTGGCACATTGATGGAGAACCCCAGCGAGTGCAGGAGTTCGGCCGTAGTCTGGAGGTGGGAGACGACTGCCTGGGACGAGCCCGCCTTCAGCAGCCAGTCGAAGAGGTAGGGGAAGACTGAAACCCCTGCCCGGCGCAGATGAGCTGCGACCACCGCCATCACTTTCGTGAACACCCGAGGGGCACTGGTAAGGCCAAAGGGGAGCACGGTGAACTGAAAATGCTGGAGGCCTACCGTGAACCGAAGGTAACGCCGGTGGGCCGGCAGGACGGGGATGTGGAAATAGGCGTCCTGCAAGTCCAACGCTACCAACCAGTCTCCGGGGTCGAGGGCAGTCAAGACCTGAGCTAGGGTGAGCATCTTGAACTTCTCCTTCCGGAGGAAGCGATTGACGTTCCGGAGGTCCAAGATAGGACGCATGTCCTCCTTGTCCTTTTTGGGCACCAGAAAGTAGTGGGAGTAGCAACCACGCCCTACTTCTGGGGTCGGAACATGCTCGATGGCCCTCTTGGCCAAGAGAGCCGTGACTTCCTTCTGTAGAAGCACCAAGTGATCCCCTGACATGCGGTGGAATTGAGGTGGCATGGCTGGGGGGTGGTCTCGAAGGGGAGGGAGTAGCCCCTTCGGACAATGTCCAAGACCCACCTGTCCGAGGTGATGGAACGCCAGCGGTGAAGGTGATGGCGGACCCTGCCCCCGACCGGCGTACTGTGCACCTGAAAGGAGGCACTAGGAGGGCTTGGAGGCCGCGGACGGGTTGGAGGTGGTGGCCTGACCCGCACGCTGGTTGCCCGAACCGCCACGGCGGTATCCACGTCCTCGGCCACGCGAAGGCACTTGCTGCGCGGGCCGTTGGCCGGGCTGTGGACGTGACTGGGCGCCCCTTCCGTGGCCACGAAAGGGGCGAAAAGCAGACGTGACCGGAGGGCGCACAACAGCAAGGCCCAGGGACTTAGCAGTAGCCCATGAGTCCTTGAAACGCTCCAGCGCATGGTCTGCCTTAGAACCAAAAAGACCGACTCCATCAAAGGGCATGTCCATGAGTGTATTCTGGACATCCCCTGAAAAACCAGTGGTTCTCAGCCAGGCGTGGCGACGCAGCGCCACCGTCGTTGCAAGCGATCTGCCCAGCGAGTCGGCGGTATCAAGGCCACAGCGGATGGTATATTTAGCCGCATCACGCCCTTCCGCAATGGCGCGGGTAAGCAGTGTCTGGACCTCCTCAGAACACTGCGGCAAAACAGTTGCCACCGAATCCCACAGGGAGTGGGTGTATCGGCCCAAGAGGCAAGCAGTATTAACAGACCGCAAGCCAGCACTGGAGGAAGAGAAAGCCTTCTTCCCAAAGTGATCCAGGCGCTTGGATTCCCTATCCGGAGGGGCGGTAGGGAAGGCGGTTTGGGAGGCAGAGGCTTGGACAACCAAGCTCTCAGGGGTGGGGTGTTGGGAGAGAAACAGGGGTCGCCCGGAGCAGGGCGATGGCGTCGGGCCACGTTCCTATCCACAGGAGCCCCTGTGGTGGGTTTGGACCAGGCACCCAAAAGAACGTCAGTCAGTGCCTCGTTGAACGGCAGCACAGTCTCCGCAGAGGAGGCCGCCGGCTGAAGCACTTCAGTCAGGATGTTAGACCTGACGACCACTGTAGGCAACTGGAGATTTAAGGCTCCAGCAGCTCTACGCAACACCGTTGCAAAATTAGCCCCCTCCTCCGTTGCCACGGGAGGAGACAGCATGCCAGAGTCAGGGGAGGTATCCAGACCACTGGCATCCCCAAGTTCCTCAACCCAGTCCGGGTCAAACTCGCACTGTTGTGTGAGAGGGTCCTCAGACCCCTCCCAGCTCTCCTGGTCCTCCTCAGGTTGAAAATATGGAGGAGGAGGGACATCAGGGACCCAAGGTCTCATCGGCGCCGGAAACGGCGTCGGGCGACGCCGGTCCGGCTCCATGTCCGGACCCGGAGAGAACCGGGGAACGACGCCGCCCGGAGCCCCGGACGGCGTCGGAAACGGCACCGGGGACGTCGGCGGAGGCGTGGTTAGGTCAACCGGCGTCGATGGGGGTTGCGGCACCACCGGAGCCGGGGTCGAGGCCGGGGCCGGAGCCGAGGCTGGGACGAAGGCTGGTGGGACAGGCGACGCCGGGACCGGAGTCGACGGCGACGCCGGAGCAACCCCATCAGGGCCCGCGGGGCCCGAAGGCGCACCGGAGGGACCTTGAAGCCCGAAGAGGCGGGCCATGGCCGACAGGAATTCCTGTATATCGGCCGGAGTCGCCCCCGAGCCCGGGTAGGGCGGGTACTGCGGGGGTAACTCAACAGGCACGTCCGGGGCCGCGGGGACGGTGCCGACAGGGACCTCAGCCGAGTCGCGAGACCGGCGAGGCGAAGTCTTAGAGCGATGACGCCGCTTAGACTTCTTGTGCTTCGACTTACCGGAGGAGCGCGAAGACTTTGAATCCGACGAACGGCGGGGACTCCGCGTCCGGCCCTCGACCTCTCCCGGGACCGGGGCTTGGTGCGGCGCGGAGCCGAATGCCGGACTTCGAGGAGCTTTCGAGACCGCTCTCGCAAAGCCTTAGGATGAAGTTTCCGGCAGTCAGGACACGACTTCGTGTCGTGGTCTCGGCCGAGACAAAAGAGACGCTCGAGGTGCGGGTCCGTGATCGACATCATGCGACCACATTCCTCGCAGGGCTTAAAGCCGGGCATCCCTACGACACCTTAGGAGTCGTGAAGACTCGTTGAAGAAACAGTGAAAAAATTCACCAAAAAAGATAGTCAAAAAGTGACTAGGGCACTGCTCTTCCCGGATCTGCGCTTACTGGCGCGGAAAAAGAAGAACTGACGTCAGCGCGCAGGGGCGGCGCCTAAGTACTGCCCGCGACGTCATCCCGGCGATCACGACGCCGACGACGGACGCGGAGCCGCACGACGCCGCCTACCGACGCGCAAGGGTACTGCTACGCAAAAACTTTCCGGATCCAGCCTGACGCCTGGGGATATTCTAAGGTAGGGAATCTGTCACTAACGTGTCTCTTTCAGATCCCCCGGTATTTGTTGGAAGTTGTAGTTTTTTCAGACCAATCCTACGTCTTCCATTACCCCATATTAATTCTGTCAGTAACGAGTCCAACAATTTAAATACCTTTGAGGGGATTATTATTGGGAGCGTAGTGAAATAATACAGCACCCGCTGTAGCATAACCATTTTTGCTATTGCTAAACGGCCTGCAACAGATAGCGGGAGAGTGATCCAAAACGCTGTTTGGGATCGCAGCGAGGCAATCGTGCACTGCACATTGCCATCCAACGTGTCTTGTCGTGTTCTAGAGTTATTAAAAATATCCTCGGCCAACTGGATAGCATCCTGAATCAGGGTAAAATGGGTCACTCTGAAATGGAGATAGGAGAAAGGTGGCATTCCACTTAGTTACCAGCAGATTTTTTGAAGGGCCAAGCATAGTCGGAGACCTGCTTTCGGAGGAGTGAAATCTTAATGATTGCTTTTCTGCACCAACAAAAGCAGACAACACGCAATGGGTCTTGATAATATACGCAGTGTAACAATGGCAACAGGCAAAGAGATGCAAATGTAATGTCACCCCATGCAACAGGGGCACCACCGTGAAGATTTCCTACCTTTTGCAGAGGGGGCTGTGAAATACCTGTTAAAACATGGAATGATGGACATGAAACTGATCGGAAATTTAGAACTTTAAAGGAAGCACAGAAGACATTTGGAATCAAGCAAACCAGCTCCTGCAATATGGCAGCCTGCTCACGCTGCCAAGGATACCTGGGATATGTTTCGAGAAACACTAACAACATTGTATCCAACACTACTAATCTGCACACTCATCTCAGTTTCTCCCTTATCTCCGGGTGCAGCTAAACCGGGCAGGTAACTTTTGGAGATTGACAACTACACGTACAGTGTGACTGGCATGGGTGGCATCCTCTCGCTCATTTTTTTTTTTTAAACAAACTTTTATTGGGTTTTACAATCTAAAAGTGTACATTTTATGAAATGAGCTATGCCGAGGTACACACAGGTCAATTAACGAAAACATCATTGCATGTGATATAAGTATAGTAGCTCGGTTACATATAGAGTACCAACACCCTGCTAACAATTTAGGAATTATGTACACAGCAATAATCATTTGGAGCACATTGTGTCAGCATCATGTACCCTAAAAACAGTCCTATCTCCCTAAAACCTCCCTCCACCCATCCCTCCCTCCAGGTGTGTCACATACAATCAGTAGATGATTTACATACTGGGGTTACTGCAGGTTAGCTTCGCAAATGTAACGAAAGTAATGCTTAGGGATCTAACCCTGATCGGGGGCGGGGTTGTCTTGTGTGCAGTGTCTAGTTCCGCCTTTTCATACAGTGCACAGGGGTAAACTATCTAATCCATCTCACCAGGATCGTCAGCCGCGGGATCTTCGTCGCTATCAGAGTCCAGGATCTTTAGGAGCACCACTAATGTTTCCCATGCCCTTGCTGCCTCCAATGCCCTTTCACTGCCCGCTCGCTTCGCTAACTGCAAACGAACTATGCCTTCGCACTCCGCCCATTTGATTAATTCCGCCTTCCATCTTTTTACATTTGGGCCCCTCTGTGCTTTCCAATGCATAGTGATATCTTGTTTAGCTAATAATAGACCCATATCCAGGAATTTGCTTGTAATCTTATTTTTGGCCGTGTGTGGTAACCAATGTAAGAGGCAGGGTCCCATAGCTGGTTCCAGTTCTCTGTCGGTGATCTCAGACAGTAATGTGACCACATCTACCCAATAGCTATCCAGTTGCGGGCAATCCCAAAACATATGTCGAAAGTCCGCCCCCTCCTTATTGCCACGTGGACAGGCTGCTGTTCGAGTGTCAAAATATTTGTTAATCTTTGCCGGGGTGAGATATGCTCTATGTAAAACATAAAAGTGCACCAGTTGGAATCGGGCATTCCTGGAACTCTTCCATGCCGGTTCCACAAGATCAGCCCAGGTCTTGTCCGGAATTTCCTCCCCTAGATCCTCTTCCCATTTTAGCCTCAATGCAGTCAAGGGAATTAGCATTTCCTGTGTCATGCGCTTGTATAGACACATGACCACCTTAAAGGTTCCTGCAGCCGTCACTATGTATTGACACCACATCGATGTCTGTGGTTCATTTAAGCCCTCCCTCCAATGCTGCCGGATAGCCGCGGTAAACGCCGAATGTAATAAAAAGTCCCCTCTGGGCAGGTCATATCGTTCCTGCAAGTCATTGAAGGGAATAATAGTACTGTCCTCATGTAAGTCTCCCATAGAGGTCAGTCCCTGCTCCCTCCAGGTTGCCAGCCCCTGCCAGGTTGCCGCATGGGGGTACACATGGATAAGGGGATTTCAGGCGCATAGGGATATGTAATCCGCGCTCGCTTCAGGTTCCTATTCCAGCATTGGCGTGCTGTTCGTAGTTCTCCCGGTATAGCATGGAGCTGGATGGGCAACTTCAAAACAATTTGGGACAGTACCCGCAGCGACGGGATCCCATCCCTGCGCTCCCCCATGCCCCTAAACCCAGGCGCCACCTCCTGTGTGAGCCATTGTAACTGAGCAGCCAGGTAATAAGCCTCAAAATCAGGCACTGCCAGACCCCCCTCTGATCTTGATCTCATAAGGACTCCTAGTGCTACCCTCCGCCTGCCCGTTCCCCATAAAAACCCTGTGACCATTGTCTTAAGTTGAGTAAAGAATCTCGCCGGTATCCAAATCGGTAGTGTCCCAAAATAGTAGAGCAGTCTCGGGAGGGCCACCATTTTAAGTAAGGCCACCCGCCCAGCCACTGACAGAGGCAGCGCCCCCCAAAAATCAAAGTTGCCTTTCATCCCCTTAATGGCTCTACCGATATTGCCCTCCAACAAATCGCCCTGCGTGTGATATATTTGGGTCCCAAGGTATGTCAAACATCTATACTCCCACTTCACTCCGTCAGTTTCGTGCGGGCCAGTGTTGACTTCGGTTGTTGGGAAGAGGCAGGATTTTGTCCAATTAACTTTGAGCCCTGCTACTCTTCCAAGATCTTGGAGCAGGTTCTTCGCTCCAGAAAGCGCTTCTCTCGAATTCGCTAAAAACATTAGCAAATCGTCCACATAGAGCGCAATATGGTGAGTCTGCCCATATACATCAAGGCCTCGATAATGTAGACCCGTCCTGGCCTGAGCCACGAGTGGCTCCATTGCCAGGGCAAACAAGAGGGGGGATAACGGGCATCCCGGTCTCGTTCCCCGGCCCACTGTACAGATGTCAGAGATCAACCCACCCGTTCTAACCCTTGCAGTAGAGTTTTTATATAATAGGGCTGTCCAAGCTACGAATGCATCCCCTAGTCCAAATTTACGCATCACCTGGAACAAGTAAGGCCATTCTAGACTATCAAATGCCTTTTCTATGTCCACTGCGAAAACAGTTGCAACATCTTTCTGATAAGACTCAGCCTGTAAGACCCGCAACAGGCGCCGTACGTTAACAGCCGTGTTCCTGGTGGGGATGAACCTGGATTGATCCCTGTGTATTAGGGTCGTCATATAGGGAAGGAGACGGGTAGCCAAAATACGACTTCGGATCTTGTAATCCGTATTAAGCATAGAAAGTGGGCGGTAGGCGGATCTGCCCCAGGGCGGTTTCCCAGGTTTTAACTGCGGAATAATGATTGCCTCCCGAGTTGTTGCGGGCAGGTGCCCGCTTGCTTAGCATCATTATATAGTTTAACCAGCCTAGGGGCCAACAGTTCAATGTATGCTAAAAAGAATTCAATCGGTAGGTCAGCTGTCCTGGCGTCTTGTTCCTAGCCATGTGTTTATAGCCCCCCTCACTTCTCCGAGTTCGATATCCCTACCTAGTGTGTCCGCTTGTTCCCCATCTAGGTGTGGCAGGTCCTCTGCATTTACAAACCTATTAATGTCTTCTACTAGGGTCAATTTACTCTTATACAAATCTGCATAGTAAGCAAGGAACCGGTCATTAACCCCTTGTGTGCACGGGACGGCCCCCGGCCGTCCGACGTCACAGTGGGCGTGTGCAGAGGACGGCCAGGGGCCGTCCAAACCCCGCCCACCTAATAAAACTCCAGCACCGCGGCGGAATTCGCGCTGCGGTCAAGGGGTTAATGCCTTGTTGGGTATAACAGACCTCCTCATTCCGTTCCTTAAGCTCCAAAATTACCATTCCCCTCCTGGCCGGGTTAGCCAGCCAAGCCAAAAGGGCCCCGGATTTGTCTCTTTCAGTGTGGGCGCAAGTGATGTACCGTTTATAGTCAAAGCAGCGCAGACGCTCTACTTGCACAGCAACTGCCTCTTTCGCCTCTATAAGTTCCCCCTGCTTATCAGGCTTCTCAGGACTTTCCCGCTCTATCTCTCGCAAGCGCTGGTCTGCTTCCTGTATGTCTCGCAATAGCACTTTGCGCACTCCCACCATCTCTGAAATGCAGCGTCCCCTAATGACTACTTTAAAAATTAGAGCGTGTGAATGTTGAGATGGGGAGTTAGTAGAAGAGGGGAGAGGAATCTATGAGTAATTTGGAGAGGTTTGAATGTGCGAGTAGGGAGATTGCAGGGCGGGTGTTGAAGACGGTGAGTGAGGGTCGAGTTGGGTGGTTCGAGATGACTAGTGGTGAAAGAATGAGTACGATCAGGTTTGCATGAATGAGGGAAGTTGAATGGTGGGTGAGGAACATGTAGTAAGCTTATTCGGAAGAGGGGTTTGATATGCGAGGTGTGAGTTGAAAGTGTAGAGTGTGAGTGATAAGATTGGACGGATAAGAGAAGTACGGGTGACAGTAGAGATTATCAAGGAATAAAGATTTTCATGTTAATTGGGTTGGTGAGGGTTTAAGCGCACATATAGAGGACAGTATGAATTATTGAAAATGCGTAACAAACAAAGTATAGTGCAATAATGGTGATTTTTGAATTGTTGTTTGCAGTTACCCTCGAAGAAGGGCTTGCTAAGCCCGAAATGCATTGGGTTACAATAAAGAACACTGCGTTGGATGAATCATACGTTTCTATCGTGTTCATTATAGAGGCCTGGATGGGCACATTCTGAGCATTAGAAGCCGTTGAAACAGTATGATACCCTGCATGTGGAGATAAGATGATTAAGCAGATTTTCAAACAAACATGAACAAAACATTGAGTAATTGAAGAAAAGATAATGATTAAAAAATGGAGTTACTTTGCTAAAAATTCGCTTTTTGCTGTGCAACTGGGCTGGGAGTGAAATGTCGCTCCTCACAGTATGTTACTTTAAAAGCGTCCCATTCCACTGAGGAAGCCGTCGCTGTACCAGCGTTCTGTTGAAAATGTTGGGCAACGCCTATGCCCACCCCTGCACAGAAAACCTGATCCTCCAAGGATTCAGGGCGTAGGCGCCATGTAGGTATTTTAGGCCTTGTGCGGGACCATTGGACCCTCAGCAGGAGCGGGTTATGATCCAAGATAGTCCTAGTGAGATATTTACTACTCTGTACCCCTTCGTGCACATCAGGGGAGCACAAAATAGCGTCTAACCGGACATGGAGGTCATGTAAAACAGAGAAAAAGGAGTAATCCCGAACCTCTGGGTGCTGCGCTCTCCAAGAGTCCACTAAACCCCATCGCCTTTGCCACTCTCGTCGAGCTGCCGCTATTTTATGGATGGGTGCATCAGGAAGTGGGGGATGGGAGCGGTCAAGGACCACATCAGGAATACAATTGAAACCGCCCCCTAGTATTACTGAACCTATTAGTATGGGCGCTAACTTCCCAGAGAGCTGGGAAAAAAAGGCAGGTTGCTCCTTATTGGGGGCATAAATGTTACCCAAAACTATATCTTTACCATCTAGTTTTCCAGTCACTACTACATAGCGGCCTTCCGGGTCTGTGATTTGCTTGGCGCATTGGAAGGGTACCCCTGCTCGTACCCAAATCAGTACTCCCCTGGTGAATGCTGAGTAATTGGTGTAAAACGCTTGGCCTCGCCATTGGCGCTGTAGGGCCGCCCCTTCCTGTGCCATTATACGAGTCTCCTGGAGCAGCGCTATTTGAACCCCCCTGCAGACTAAGTATGCGTGTATTTTATGGCGCCGCAACATTGAATGCATCCCCCACACATTCCATCAAATACATTTTAAGTCAAACGGGGTACCCATCCCTTTAAGTGAGACATTCTCCCAGTCATTGCTTCTAGTGTGACACGCCTGTTCCCAACTAACAACCCGTCAAAGAAATTAAACCCCCAACTCCCCCTCCCCAGCACAGGTACTGCAAAACTAGTCCCCATCCAAACTGTGTTGAAATGCACAAAGTCCTCTAGTGGCTACAGAAGTGTAAGGGAGCGCGGTTGCCACCAAAGGTGTCCCTACAGTGGTTCCGGCAATAGCCCAAAGTGCGTCGGACTTGAATGACCAACTCCACCCGCACCCAGGGGCGCACCCAGCCACCCCGCCCATTTCCCCCAGTGTCCCTCAGTCACAGCAGAGAGAAGAGAAATGTGAGAGCGTGGGATAACACATATAGGAGGGGAGAGAGGGTAGCAAGGGAAGGAGTAAAACAAAATGAGAAACTAGCAAGAGACCAATCATGCAATCTCATCAGCAGTGCCTGGGGTCACATGTGGCATCTTAACACTGCCGCTTTGAGATGTGTCTGAGTCCGACTCACCAGACCCTCTCTCCGAGCCAGTGCCTCTCTCCATAGGCGTTCTGAGTCCCTGTAGCATGGTCGCCACCACTTGTAGAGCCTCTGCTCTCTCCTTCTCCGTCTGCGAGGAATTCGGTTTCCCTGAAAGCCCTCGCCGCGGCCGCCACCGACGTTTCTTCTCAGACTCGTGGCCTCCGGGAGGAGTTGTTCGATGTTGCGTTGCGGGCAGGCTACCCTGCTTTGTAGCCCTCAATCCAGCCCCATGCTGCTTTGGGATCATCGCAGAAGTGCGTCTGCCCATCCAGGATTATTCGTAGTCGGGCCGGGAACATCAACGAATACTGAAGCCCTTCTTCTCGCAAAGCTTTTTTAACCTCGAGGAAGGAGGTGAGACGCCGCTGAACTTCGAAGGTGTAACAGGGAACAGCGAGACCTTAATGATATCCACCGTGAAGGGCCCATCCGTACGTGCTTTTTGCAACAACATGTCCCTGTCTTTGAAATGGAGCAGTCTAGCCACCACGGGGCACGGAGGCCTTCCCGGGGCCGGTGGTCTAGCAGGAACTCGATGCGCCCTCTCTAAGGTGTAAAACTGGGACAGGCCCTCCGGTGCCACCACATCACGGAGCCAAGTCTCTAGGTATGCAATCATGTTGACGCCCTCCACTCCTTCCGGCAGACCCATGACTAACATTGTTCCTCCGGTTTCGCCCTTCGGCGTCTTCGGCTCTCTTTTCCAAAATATGGACTCTGTGGGATATTTCCCCCATCTGTTTAGTCAAGGTCAGTTGTGCCGGAACAATCTCAGCCAGTGAGGTCTTAGTCTGTGTCACTCTTTCTGCTAGTTTTGTGTGCTCTGCTCTTAGGAGACCCAGGCCCACCGCCACATTACTTATGTCCTGATGAAGTGTCTCCTTGGTATCAGCAATAGCCTCCAGGATTGGAGCCAGCTGCTGTTGGACGGGATTCTCCAAGGACGCCTGACTAGGTTCCAACTGTTTCTGATCCGGTGTAGTTTCCTCTTGCTCCGGGGGGACTCCCGGCTGCTTACCTCTGGGTTTCCCCATCATCAAGTGGTGGTAGTGACCTTCTAAAGGTCCAGGGCTCCTCTTATCATCCTACCAGAGATCAATTGGAAGGGTTGCAGCTCAACTGCACTCTTCGTACCCCTTTGGGCTAAGTCTGTGCCCGTCACAGCGCCTTGCTGCGTTCACACCCCCTATGTCGTTCATTCAGGCACCTCCAGAGCTTCCGCGAGGGACCCGCCAATCTTCCTTGTCGATGCCCCACCACAATAACACATGTGAGCAGCACCTGACCGCAGTCTCCGTGTTTCCAGCCGGTCTTATCCCTTCCAGTGGGGTGCAAGGAGGATGGCACGCCACAGCAGCACCGTCCCGATCTGCCCAGCGCGGTCTCACAGCAGCCACCCGGCCAGGCCACAACCCACAAGTCCAGAAGTGAGTTCCCCACTGGTCAGCCTCAATCTCCTAGGGCCGCTGGCTATTTCAGGGCTCCTCTGTGTGTCAGGATTTGCTGGCCTGGTCACCCCAGTCTCCCTGCAGTGGGATATTACGGACCGCTTTAGTAGCAAGGAGGTTTGAGGCAGTGCGTCCCTAGAGCGGCGTCCACAGGTATGAACCAGTCCACTTGGTGTCTAGAGCGCTGTATGGTGCCCCTGCCGTTAGAGGTCGTGCTCAGGGCCAATCTGCTCGTCTTTCCAGCCCTAATGCACAAGTTACTAACTTGTGTAACGATATATCTGTAAGAGACAGTAGTTAGTGACAGATTCCTTACCTTAGAATATCCCCAGGTGTCAGGCTGGATCCGGAAAGTTTTTGCGTAGCAGTACCCTTGCGCGTCGGTAGGCGCCGTCGTGCGGCTCCGCGTCCGTCGTCGGCGTCGTGATCGCCGGGATGACGTCGCGGGCAGTACTTAGGCGCCGCCCCTGCGCGCTGACGTCAGTTCTGTACACGACTTTCCGCGCCAGGAACGCAGAGCCATGCAAGAAGCTGACATAGGTGTCTGAAAAATACTAGGGCCCTGAAAGGGATGTCCTTAACCCTAGAAATCAGTTCGCAGAACGGGGAGGATGGTAGGGCGGTAGGAATCTGTCACTAACTACTGTCTCTTACAGATATATCGTTACACAAGTTAGTAACTTGTGCATCTGAAAGAGACACGTTAGTGACAGATTCCTTACCTTAGAATAGATACCCCAGCAATACCAACCCCGGTGGTGGGTCTGCGAACAAAGATCAGACAAGGAAGTCCTGGAGGACAGAACGGCCAAAGAAGCCGTCCCTCCGGACCTGACTGTCAAGGCAGTAATGCTTTGTAAACGTGTGCAGCGAGGCCCACGTAGCTGCCTGACAGATAACCGGCAGCGGAACACCGCGGCCCAAGGCCGTGGTAGCAGCCGTTGCCCTGGTGGAATGGGCACGCAGCCCAACAGGAGGCTCCTTCTTAGCCAAAGAATAGCAGGTCTTGATGCACAAGGTAACCCAGCGGGAGATGGTCCTCTTGTGCACCGCCCGACCTTTTATGGCGCCCACGTAGCCACCAAAGAGCTGGTCATCCACCCGGAAGTGTTTTGTGCGGTCGATATAGAAGGAGAGCGCACGTTTTGGGTCCAGACGGTGGAGCCTCTCTTCCTCTCTGGAAGGATGCGGAGGCGGAAAGAAGGTGGGCAAAGTGATGGTCTGCCCAATATGGAAAGCAGTAACCACCTTTGGCAAGAAGGACGGACGCGTCCGAAGAACAACCTTGTCTGGATGAACAGACAGAAAGGGAGGTTTGCAAGATAGAGCCTGGAGCTCACTCACCCGCCGAGCGGAGGTGATGGCCACCAGAAAGGCTGTCTTCAGAGTCAGAAGACGAAGAGGACAGTTATGTAGAGGCTCAAAGGGAGCGCACATTAAAAAGGTAAGAGCCAAGTTCAAGTCCCACTGAGGCATCACAAACGGAACAGGAGGGAAGAGGTGAGTAATGCCTTTTAAGAACCTGTTAACAACAGGGGACTTGAAAAGGAGGGCTGATCAGGGAGCCTGAGGAAGGCCGAGATAGCACAAAGATAACCCTTGATGGTACCCAGGGCAGAACCCTGTTGGGCCAGAGAGAGAAGGAACAGAAGGACCTCAGAAAGAGGGGCAGAAAGGGGATTCACAGCCTTTGCTGTGCACCATGCCACAAATTTGTTCCACCTGCAGGCGTATACCACCTTAGTGGAGGGACGCCTGGCTGCCAGAATCACATCACAAACTTCGGGAGGCAAGTCGAAAGGAATCAACTGCCGCCGCTCAATCTCCACGCAAGCAGGTGTAGACTGGACAGGTTCGGGTGGAGGACCGTCCCTGCTGCTGCGACAGAAGATCCTCCCGAAGAGGCAGACGGATCGGGGATCTACGCTCATATTGAGTAGCTCGGGATACCAAACTCTTCGAGCCCAGTCCGGAGCCACAAGAATGACTTGGGCCCGGTCGCGCCGAATCTTCTTCAACACTCTGGGTAGAAGTGGTATAGGCGGAAAGGCGTACAACAGACCGCAACTCCACTCGCGACGAAAAGCGCCGCCGAGCGAGTGCCGCCTTGGAAATTCCAACGCGCAGAACTGATGACATTGCGCGTTCTCTTCGGTGGCGAATAGATCTAACCAAGGCTCTCCCCACTGTAGAAAGAGTCCTTGCGCCACTTCCGAGTGAAGACGCCATTCGTGATCCATCATGCACCTGCGGCTGAGTTCGTCCGCCCTGGCGTTCAGGGAACCTGCCAGGTGTTGAACCATCAGGAACATGCCCTGATGTTCCAGCCATGTCCAGAGGCGCAGAGCCTCCTGACAAAGGGTCCAAGACCCCACCCCGCCCTGTTTGTTGCAGTACCACATGGCGGTGGTGTTGTCTGTGAACACCTGCACTACCTTCCCTTTGACAGAGGGAAGGAATGCCTTGAGTGCAAGTCGGATCGCCCGGAGCTCCAGAAGGTTGATATGGAGCTGGGACTCCGCAGGAGACCAGAGGCCTCTGATCTCCGCCTCTCCCATGTGACCGCCCCATCCCAGAAGGGACGCGTCCGTCACAACTGTATGCTCTGGCTGGGGAAGGGAGAGGGATCTGCCCATGACCCATTGCCGGTTCGAGAGCCACCACTGCAACTGTTTTGCAGTCCCCTCCGAGATCTGGACGTGATCGGACAGGTTGCCCTGGTGCTGCGCCCACTGGAACTTCAGGTCCCACTGCAGAGCCCGCATATGCCATCTGGCATGATTGACCAGCAGGATGCAGGAGGCCATGAGGCCCAGCAGCCTCAGGGTCATCCGTACCGAAACCCAGGATAAAGGCTGAAAGATCGGAATCATAGCCTGAATATCCCGGACTCGCCGTTCGGGAGGATAGGCCCGAAACTGCGTCGTGTCCAGAACTGCTCCGATGAAAAGGAGCTGTGGAGAAGGAATCAGATGCGACTTCGGCACATTGATGGAGAACCCCAGCGAGTGCAGGAGTTCGGCCGTAGTCTGGAGGTGGGAGACGACTGCCTGGGACGAGCCCGCCTTCAGCAGCCAGTCGTCGAGGTAGGGGAAGACTGAAACCCCTGCCCGGCGCAGATGAGCTGCGACCACCGCCATCACTTTCGTGAACACCCGAGGGGCACTGGTAAGGCCAAAGGGGAGCACGGTGAACTGAAAATGCTCGGGGCCTACCGTGAACCGAAGGTACCGCCGGTGGGCCGGCAGGACGGGGATGTGGAAATATGCGTCCTGCAAGTCCAACGCTACCAACCAGTCTCCAGGGTCGAGGGCAGTTAAGACCTGAGCTAGGGTGAGCATCTTGAACTTCTCCTTCCGGAGGAAGCGATTGACGTTCCGGAGGACCAAGATAGGACGCATGTCCTCCTTGTCCTTTTTGGGCACCAGGAAGTAGTGGGAGTAGCAACCACGCCCTACTTCTGGGGTCGGAACATGCTCGATGGCCCTCTTGGCCAAGAGGGCCGTGACTTCCTTCTGCAGAAGTACCAAGTGATCCCCTGACATGCGGTGGAATTGAGGTGGCATGGCTGGGGGGGTGGTCTCGAAGGGGAGGGAGTAGCCCCTTCGGACAATGTCCAAGACCCACCTGTCCGAGGTGATGGTACGCCAGTGGGGAAGGTGATGGCGGACCCTGCCCCCTACCGGCGTGCTGTGCACCTGAAAGGAGGGACTAGGAGGGCTTGGAGGCCGCGGACGGGTTGGAGGTGGTGGCCTGACCCGCACGGTGGTTGCCCGATCCGCCACGGCGGAATCCACGTCCTCGGCCACGCGAAGACGCCTGCTGCGCGGGCCGGTGGCTGGGCTGCTGACGTGAAGGGGCGCCCCTACCGTGGCCACGATAGGGGCGAAAAGCAGAAGTCAGCGGAGGCCGTGTAGCAGAAAGTCCCAGGGACTTGGCAGTAGCCCGTGAGTCCTTAAAGCGCTCCAACGCATGGTCTGCTTTGGCCCAAAAAGACCGACTCCATCAAAGGGCATGTCCATGAGAGTATTCTGGACATCCCCTGAAAAACCAGTGGTTCTCAGCCAGGCGTGGCGTCGCAGCGCCACCGTCGTTGCAATAGACCTGCCCAGCGAGTCGGCGGTATCAAGGCCACATCGTATCGTGTATTTGGCCGCATCCCTTCCTTCCGCAATGGCGCGGGAAAGCAGTGTCTGGACCTCCTCAGAACACTGGGGCAAAACATTCGCCACCGAATCCCACAAGGAGTGGGTATATCGGCCCAAAAGACAAGCGGTGTTGATGGACCGCAAGCCAGCACTGGAGGAAGAAAAACCCTTCTTCCCAAATTGATCCAGGCGTTTGGATTCCCTATCCGGAGGGGCGGTAGGGAAGGCGGTTTGGGAAGCGGAGGCTTGGACAACCAAGCTCTCAGGAGTGGGGTGGACAGAGAGAAACAGGGGTCGCCCGGAGCTGGGCGATGGCGTCGGGACACGTTCCTATCCACAGGAGCCCCTGTGTTGGGCTTGGACCAGGCGCCCAAAAGAACGTCAGTGAGGGCGTCGTTAAACGGCAGCACATTCTCCGAAGAGGAGGCTGCCGGCTGAAGCACCTCTGTCAAGATATTAGTCTTGACCGCCACAGTAGGGAGTTGGAGACGTAAGGCCCCAGCCGCCCTACGCAACACCGTTGCAAAATTGGCTCCCTCCTCCGTAGCCACGGGAGGTGACAGCATGCCAGTGTCAGGGGAAGTATCTAGACCACTGGCATCCCCTAGACCCTCTGTCCAGTCCTCATCGTACTGACACTGTTGTGTCAGAGGGTCATCAGACCCCTCCCAGTCCTCCTGGTCCTCCTCTGGTTCAAAATAAGGAGGAGGAGGGACATTTGGGACCCAAGGTCCCATCGGCGCCGGAGCCGGCGTCGAGCGACGTCGTTCCGGGTCCATGTCCGGAGCCGGAAGGAACTGGGGGACGACGCCGCCCGGAGCCCCAGGCGGCGTCGAGAACGGCACCGGAGACATCGGCGCCGGCGGAGGTGTCGTTAGGTCGACCGGCGTCGATGGGGGTTGTGGAGCCGGGATCGAGGCCGGAGCCGGGATCGAGGCTGGAGGCACGGGCGACGCCGGGGCCGGAGCCGTCGGCGACGCCGGAGCAACCCCATCAGGGCCCGCGGGGCCCGAAGGCGCACCGGAGGGACCTGGAGGCCCGAAGAGGCGGGCCATGGCGGACAGGAATTCCTGTACTTGGGCCGGATCCGCCCGGGAAGGACGGGTATTGCGGGGGCGACTCCACAGGCATGTCCGGGGCCGCGGGGGCGGGGACGGTGCCGGGAGGGGCCTCAGCCGAGTCGCGAGACCGGCGAGGCGAAGTCCTAGAGCGACGATGCTTTTTGGACTTTTTGTGTTTGGACTTACCGGACGAAGAAGACTTCGATGCCGACGACCGGTGTGGACTCCGCGATCGACCCCTGGACCTCTCACGCGACCGGGGCTTGCGCGGAGCCGAATGCCGGGCCTCGAGGAGCTTTCGAGACCGCTCTCGCAAAGCTTTCGGGTTGAGGGCCCGGCAGTCGGAACAAGACTCCGTGTCGTGGCCCCGGCCGAGGCAGAAGAGACACTCCCGATGCGGGTCTGTGATGGACATCATCCGAGCACAGGCGCCGCAACGTTTAAACCCGGGCATCCCTACGACACCTTGAAGTCGATTCGAAGAAAAACAGTGAAAAAATTCACCAAAAAAGTTAGTCAAAAAATGACTAGGGCACTGCTCTTCCCGGATCTGCGCTTGCTGGCGCGGAAAAAGAAGAACGGACGTCAGCGCGCAGGGGCGGCGCCTAAGTACTGCCCGCGACGTCATCCCGGCGATCACGACGCCGACGACGGACGCGGAGCCGCACGACGCCGCCTACCGACGCGCAAGGGTACTGCTACGCAAAAACTTTCCGGATCCAGCCTGACGCCTGGGGATATTCTAAGGTAAGGAATCTGTCACTAACGTGTCTCTTTCAGATGCCATGCCCAGTAGTGACTCAGCCGGCACTCCTCCTGTCCCCAGTTTACCTCCTCAAGGTGCAGCCTGTCGTGGTTCAGGCCCGAGTCATCCCTGAGGACACAAGCCGCCATCTTGAGCAGGGCCCAACACTCTCCACAGCCACGTGGCTCTGGTCCCCCATCGGCAGGAAAGGAGGATCACGCTGCCAGGAACCTCCGATCAGCAGAATTCGGGCTCCCCAAATACGCCCGCGCACACTCGGCCGCCTACCAGCAGCGCGGGGTCCTCACTCACAATTCCGCCTCCCGGAGCTATCCTCCGCACTCTTAGCTCCAAGTCGGGATCGCGCGGTGACTCAGACCTCCAAGGCTGCACGTCTCCTTGCTAGGTCCGTC
This sequence comes from Calotriton arnoldi, assembly GCA_963921515.1. Lineage (NCBI taxonomy): Eukaryota > Metazoa > Chordata > Amphibia > Caudata > Salamandridae > Calotriton > Calotriton arnoldi. The sequence continues at coordinate 188,678 of CAWUFW010002082.1, read as the reverse complement.
GCGATCAGTCGGGAGCGCCCAGTTGCTGCCTCTCTCTTCCTCCAGTAGAGCCTCGGAGCTCTAAGGCGCCATCTTGCTCCGATTGCGACGGCACTCCACTCCGAGTAACTCTGCTCGCCACATCACACCAGGCAGTCGAAAGCACCCAGGAATGTTCTGAAATACTTCCAAGACTCAGGGGTCCCCTCGGTGCGCCCCCAGGCCCGGGCCGACACGGTAACAATCAGGATAAATGCTCAGGCCAGTGCGGAGCTCTCGGCTCACACGTCCGCCATCGTTGGCTGACAAGCCACGCCCCCCGTGGCATCCTCTCCCTCATGATGTAGACTCCTCTTTTTTAGATCACAGGAGCGACTGCCACAAGAGGGACGCTCTTCATAGGCCTGGCTCTGAGGGCAGCTTATGTAGTAGGACCAGTTTTCGGCAGCAGCAGCTGCAAACTGGCACTTCAGTGTGCTGAAGTTGCGGCTTCTAGACACAGTCTTTTTTGGGGTGTCTGGTTCCAGGTGCAGTCTCGGGTTGGTTTAAGGCTTCCAGCTTCATCTGCAATCCAGCCTCCTCCTTCAGCAGCAGCACCTGTAACAAGGCCTATGGTAGGCTGCCAGGCAATAGACCGACGCTCTCTGGTGCAGTTCTATATACAGCTCCTGAAGAACTGCGCAGAGATACCGGGGGATACCTTCACAGCATGAGTCACTCCTTGATCGTTCTTTCAGGATTGTCAGCTTCCACTGGGTGCTCCACACCCCATGAGCATGCTAGGGCTCCTGCAGGCAGTCTGTACTCCAAGTACATTTCCTTATGTTTCTAAGCAGGCAGGGTTCCAGTCAGAGCCACAGCTATTCCAGCAGAAAGTATTGACTTCTCCCCTCAGCTCTGGAAGGCTGGTTTTGAGACCGAGAACAACCCAGGATACCCAGTAGTTATTTGAGTACTCAGCAGAACTCTCTTTCTTGGTCAAGAAGAACTAGGAACTGGAACAAAGTGAGGTGGTTTGGATCTTGGATATATACACATTTTTCAGAAACGGGATGTGGTTCAACTATCTCATGCTGTCGAACAGGCCTGTGCTGGTTCCCTTTCAACTGTTGTTTTCAGTCTACCCTCCAGATAGAGCCTTTGTGCAAAGTGATGGCTCACCGCGGAGGCAGCAATGAGGCTGACTCCAAAGAGAAGTAACAACAGAGGCACAATGAAGTGTGTGATCACTGCATTTAGCAGTCATCAGCTTTCGAAAATTTGTCATCAGAGACAGACACAAGCATAGGCCCTGCCTCATTTTCCTTACACGAACAACAAACTGCAGTTCCACACTTCACCCCTTCCATTTACCAAACTGTAGTAGTCAGGGAGAACTAATCAGCAGCACCCTGCTAATGACTGTTTGATGGAATTTTCGAAGGCAGATCCATCTTAATCCTTTATCATTAGCGCGTTAAGATCTCCATTCTCCATGAACAGAAATGCAGGCAATACACTGTCTGGGAAAGCTATCCTCATCCTCCATTTTGTCTCATGCTACAACCAGGGACATCGAAAATGGATCCTACTGGCCTTGATACTTAGACTTTCTCTCAAACACACACACACACACACATACACAGACCATAAGTGTCTCGCTTGCTCACTGTACATGCACACACACACACACACACACACACACACACACACACACACACACACACACTCGACATGCGCATGGGATGTCTGCACTAGATCCTGGGTTTCAAATTACAGTGGAGCTTTACTCAACAGTTATCAGTATACCAAGCTCCCACTGACACACACCAAATTGTCTGGTCATACAACAAATCACTAAACACGGTATGATGCCAATACTGTTTATGTGATACATCCCGGAAAGGGACAGTAATCCACTCTATACTTTTAGGGGACGCTTAGTGCACACTCCCAGGTCACAAGTCCTGGACCTCATGTATAAAGCAAAAGGCCTCGACCTATGCACTCACAATAGATTAGCATGACACCACAGCCAAAATAAAAGCCAGGATACCAGTTTCACATGCACCCAGGCACTCAGAGTAGAGGTACACATCCATATACCATGCAGGGGACATTCCTAACCCAACAAAAACCAAAAGCCCTTAAACCTAAAGGGCAAATGGGAGTTAGACTGCAGAGAAGATGTTACCCACAAGGAATGGGACAAAGTGCTCCCAAGTTCAGATTTACATTATTCCACTTGCCTGTGCTACACAACACCTTTATGACCCCAAAGCTGCAGCACAAGATAGACAGTAATAAAAACTGGGACTGTCCAAATGTGTGGCACACACTTTGTTCTTTCATCTGAACTTGTCCAAAAGTAGAGATGTAATGAAATCAGGTTGGCTTTAGATATGCATGACAAATGTCCCCAGAGGAGGGTATACTGGGCACATGGGCAAACCTGTTCACCGCTAAAACCAAGAAGCACAAAAAGTGTGCAACATTAACCCTGCTCCTGGCTAAAAAACAGTAGCTATTGGATGGAGTAGTAAACCTGTGCCAAGACAGGTAGATGGCTGAAAGACTTGGAAGAATGGATTAATGTATGTGAGGTATATCTGAAAATGTAACAAAAGAATGACAAGTTGAAGGATAATGCAATAGAGCCTATGCACAAGATTTGCCATTTTTGCTGGACATAACTCCACATAATTTACTATGTAGTTAGTGTTTGCACAAATATAGACACGCTTACATAATATTTACAGCACAATCTAGAAGTGTTACCTATCTACTTGAAGACTTGACATGTTTATATGTGGAAGGACAATAGAAAAATATGTTTTAATGTGTAACAAGTTAATACACTGTCTACCCACTAAACTAATTCTGTGCACATGACTTGAGACTAAATTTGGTTTCAATAAGGACTGAAGTCTATATGTAGGTTTACTGTCTGGATAAACAATAAAAAGATTTTCTTTGTATACAAAAGTGGTAATGCATAGGCACATACTGATGGAGTGTAAAAGTTAAACAACGGTTGCCTCTATCAATTCTCACCGTCAAAAGAGATTTATGATAATTAATTCTTGATGGAATCGTGTAAAATGGTTGAAACGAAAAACGTGAGATTTCATACTGCATCGCAAATGCATGCAGAAGTGTTTAAAACATGGAAATGTGAAAACGTAAACAAAGAGAGAAACCAATATTATTTACCTATGTATGTAATCAAGTGGTTTGAGAAACTAAACTTAATTAACACTGAAAATGTGATGACGATAACTTTTAAGAGGTGTCAAAATGAAACAATGTCTACATAATAAAGCCTCTGAAATGATCAAAATGCTTAATTTGGCAATGACCGATAGTATGAATGCTTACAGCCTATTCTAGTATTGAATGATAACAACTCGTACTTTAGAATGGAAACTTAAATATGGTTTTGAAAATGGTAAACATGCCAATAATTTTGGTAGTGCCTAATATTGACATGTAACTTCTAGAAGAAGAATAATGATTGAATTAAGTAAGAAAATTGAAATACTTATATTAATGTGTGCTTTATATTAATCATAACATGGTAATGATTCAGCTAATTTTCATGTAGGTCTCAGATGCTTTTCTTTCCTTGTTCGAAAACCAGATTCTACCTGAAGTGTTCATTTTAACGCTGTGAGAACTTTTCGTGAAGTTTCTTTCTTGTGCTCTAAAGACAAAGAACTCTCTCTTGATTCAGCAACACTTTTGAAAGAAATGTATCGATAAAATTGCAAACCCAGAGAGAGCGTCTGTGAGCGGACAGACTGTGAACAAAGTGAATCTTCTTACTTCCGAGGAAAGGATGGAAATATAAAATAATTGAATTTGATGATTTTGCAAAAGGATTACTTAATGCGTCCGGATTTTTCAGTGAGGTAGTGATCGCACCATGAACAGCCCACTGTGGATAACCAATGGAAGTCATATGGGATGACAAGAACGGATACTTCGTGGGCGTAAACTAAAACTTTACGGAAGTATAAATGCTCCTTGGAGGAGGAGTCAGGGCTGGCTGTCAATCTATTTCCCTGCCTGGCATGCTGTCGGACTGAACTTGGATTTCTCTTTAATGCCAAACCCATTTGAACTGAACTTTCCCGAACTGACTCGAAACTGCACTTACCGGCTGGTATAATGTGCAGGAGGTAACCTTTCGGCTGAAGGGTTTATGGACTCTTTCCTGTGGCACGTTGAACTTTGACTTTGCATTATTTTGTTTGTATGATCTAAATGCTGAATCTCGATTTTCCCCAAGTTTCTCTCCCATTTCCTTCCTGGGCAACCAGCAAATGTTTTCCTTAATTGAATCTGTATGATATTGTGTCTAACTTACTAATTGACTGTTATTAAATCTGATTAAGAAATGCGATTTCATGTTTCCTGACCATTCAAATTGAGGCTTCAGATAAATGATTTTCATGAACAAATCTTATCGTATTCGAGTCATTCTTGGAGTGAACCTCATGATTTTATGGTTTATATTTGTTGGTAACAAAGGTGGATTGGTACATGGAAATTAGCATGTTTTTGGCATTTCTTAATCCAGGTCCTCATAAGGAATTGCCTCACATTCTCTAAATATCCAGGTTCCTGTTAGCTCATATAAAATATCAATTGGAGGACCAGTTAGTTTAGTAGGTTATGTTATGGGCTCAGTGAGTCAAAATGATCAGATTGGTAATTTAGTAGTGAAGAGAACATTTTGCTCAGTCTTCCACTGCAACAATACCAAGGACCCTGGACGACCTTATACTAGAAGTCATCAGTCTAAGTCGCTTATAAAGTCAACAAATTCACCATGACAAAATCACTGCAGAGAGCACCAAACCTAAATTATAGCAATATGCATATTAATGTATAAACTCCTACAATTATTGTGTGAATATTTTAACTCTGTATATGTTAGATGGAGTGACTCCAAACAAACATTAATTACAAATAATTTGTGATCATCCTGACTACAAGTGAAGCTAACATCTCACACTCCGAGTGTCTTTGTTCAATTTAATTTAAATTGCGGCTACCTAAAAAGATAAAAATTCATCGAGTCAAAAATCTAGGACCCAGTGCTTGATATGTTGAGTTTTAAGGGCACAAACACATCTCCCAGTCTTCAATTCATCAGCTACATTCAAAGTATGCCTTTTTTTGGAACATGCACTATACAATGTCAGCGATCTATGTGTCACATATGCATGTGACACACCAATGGGTGGCACTGATTAGTGCAAGGTCCAAAAGAAAATTTTCTCCAGCAGTCAAGTGAACCTGTTACAGCACAAAGTCAAAAATGTTTGACTTTAGTTAATATAAGGGATGATGAAGAATGCAATTTTATCAGAGTGACATTTACTTAGCTGAAAAATAAAACTATCTGCTTGTTTCATTTGGGGCCAACTATAAATACTTTATACATAACAATAGGAGAGGAAGGGAAAGTATAGGACACTCCTACTCCCCTCAAACTAAGTCAAGTAAACAACAAAGGAGTGTGACACTAATACAAGAAGAGCACGCATGTATCCTTCTTAACTGTAGTGTTAACTGGTGGGAAAAAAACACTTTAGGTTTTTCTGAAGGCCCTCACTCACCAACCTGTTTGGTGACATGCTTCATCATCGGGCCCCACCAGGAGTGGCCGAATGCCACCCTAGTGTGCTGCAACGCCAGTGTTACTGCGGAGCTGGTTGAGTGATTAGTGAAAAGTGAGATGAGTGAATTTAAAAAGTCCAAATTGTATCAAAAAAATCTTTTATTTATTTTGCCAATTAGACATAATTAAAAACAGGTGTAGGATAAAGGACCAAATTAAAAGTCCATTTTTATCCCCAGGTGTAGGTCAACATGTTTCTGCCTTTGAGTGACAATTCGTCAGGCATTCGTCAGGACCAGTGTGTGTAGTGAATCAACCCGGCGGTATGGGCGCGCTAAGGCCCACCCTAACCAGGGGTTACTAGTGTAAAAAATCAGAACACTAGAAAGATTCCCTCAATTTAAAGAGAAACCGAGTTTATTCTGCCAAGATGAAAAAAAGACAAAAACAGGTAGGAGACAAAGAACAACATAAAGGTTATTTCAATATGCCCTGGATAGATGTCATAACAAGACAGAGGGGCAGGAGGGGAAGGGGCAAGAGGAGAGGGCAAACAGAAGTACGGTGGGAACAAGTCGACGTAGTGGGCAACCACACTCGGAGCAAACAACCACAAGCAGGCACGAGTGCGCAGGGAGTCTGATTGTGAATCTTTCAAATGTGACTATCGGATGCAGAAACCAGAGTACTAGAAAAGGGTCTGGGTTTTGTTCCCACAGCCCGTCTGGACAAATTTCGCTTGCATTGCGAACTTTCGAATTTTTTCCGCAAACTGAAGCTGAGAGCTTTTTTCGAAGGGAAAGAGATGGATACCCAGAATCAGAATGCAGAGGACACTACCCTGAGAATAAAATCTTCTTTTATTCCTCCGCCTCACACTGTACCAGCAGAGATTACTGCCTTTGAGCAGGCAGTCTTCAATGAAATCGAGAACCTAGCAGAACCAACCACTTTTAAAAATCTGAGTGCAATTGAGTTTCAGGCCCTCGAACAACTAAAGAGCAACACCACTATTACCATCAAACCTGCGGACAAAGGCGGTGCAGTGGTAATTCTCAATACCACTGATTATGAGCAGGAATGCCTACGGTTGCTGGGTGATACAAAAACTATCAACCACTAACCTCTGATCCATCTGCAGAACTAAAAAAGTGCATTAAAGATCTGGTCCTGGAAGCAGTGGAGGACGGTCACATTTCGAGACATGAGGCAGACTTTCTGACGGAGGGCGATGGCATCGTACCATATTTTTATACGCTGCCTAAAATACATAAAGACAAGATACCTCCGCCGGGTCGGCCCATTGTCTCAGGCATCGGCTCCCTTCTGGAGCCTTTGTCACGTTTTTGTGACCATTTTTAAAACCTCTAGTCCAACAAACGCCAACTTATCTGAGGGACACTAAAAATCTGCTGAATCTCTTACAAAACTTACAATGTGACATGGATCAAACAATACTGGTGACATTAGATATTGAGAGCCTCTATACTAGTATTCCCCAGGACGATACCATCAGAGTCCTGGGGGAAGCTCTAGATGCCATCATTTGGGAGTACAATACACCTAAGGAATTCATCCTTAAATGCGCTACCCTGGCCCTTAAGAAGAACTTTTTGAATTTAAAGGGAAGTTGTTCCTCCAGTCTACCGGAACTTCAATGGGCAGTACTTTTGCCCCAAGTGTGGCAGGCCTGTATGTTCATGATTTTGAACACAAGTATATCCAGGATGCCAGTAACCCTTTTATCTCTTCCATAGGCCTATGGAAGAGATACATTGATGACGTACTGATAATTTGGCAAGGATCAGAGGACTCACTTCAGGCCTTTCTCCTTTGGATCAATACGCTCGATCTAAATTTAAAGTTTACCCATACTATTGGTAGACAAGAAGTCATCTTCTTGGATGTGGTGATTTCGAAACTCGATGGTTATTTCTCGACTAAGACTCACTATAAACCGACAGCTAGAAATAACCTCTTGGAGTTTATTAGCTTCCATCCAAGGGCCTTGCGGGAGAATCTCCCGTACGGACAACTTTTGCGTTTAAGGAGAAATTGTAGTCAACTGGCTGATTTCCGTCAACAGGCTACTGACCTCACTACGAAACTGAAGAAACGTGGTTACCCTGATAAGATACTTACCAAGGGTTACAAAAGAGCAAGGCATCAGCCCAGGGAAGTACTCCTCGAAGAATTTCCGAAAGAGCCTAGTGCAATACCTTTGACATGTGTCACCACTTTTAGTTCAGCATCTAACGCAGTCAAGAAAACCATAAACAAACATTGGCGCATCATAAACAGCAACAACAGAAGCTGGGAGAAACCAATGTTTTCGTTTAAAAGAGGCCGTAGCCTTAGGGATACATTGGTCAACACACGTCCAAGAGAAACTACAGTGAGAAATTTTCCTTCTGTAACCGACGCTTGGGGCCTACCCAGAGTAACAGGTCACTACCCGTGCTCCAACTGCAGTATTTGCCACCTTACACGACACTCAAAAACTTTAGACCTTGAACCGAATAAGGTGTGGACACAAAGAGCACACACAAATTGCAACTCCACCAATGTGGTATACTTAATAACTTGCCCTTGTGGGTTGCAATATGTGGGAATGACCACGCGTAAAATTAAATTACGCATATGCGAACATCGCAGTAATATTAGGTGCAGCCGAGAGACAACCAAACTGAGTGAGCATTTTCTGCAACATAATCACACAACTAATGATATGAGGTGGACTGTGATAGAACAGGTCAACAGTAAGAGAAATACCCAGAAAGCCCTGTTTGAAAAAGAACAAAGATGGGTTTATCGCCTTGGGACAAATACAATTGGCTTGAATGATCATATTCCCTGGGCAACTGTCATGCAGTACTGATCCTCTGTAACCATCTTTGAATTTGGATTTGGTCACGAGTCCTATCGTGGTCATGTGAACGTTTTTTGGCCTTCTCCACGCAGTAATGTGACATCTCTCACACCTCTAAAAGACAGCTGTTCCCCTTGTTATGATGAAATTCTTCTTCTTTTTTACTCTCTGTTTATTACAGTGCATTGCAGCATGAACCTACTGCTGTTTTGAATGTTTCTGTTGTGAATTTGTTGTGGCTTTTCCTTAAGCGCCCAACATTGGGCTCCCATACTCTCGTCTGCAAAAACTCTTTAAGTCTGGTTTCTGCTATTGAGTTTATCTCGAGTGGTCCATTGCGTTTTCTTAAAACCCTACACTGGACCCGTGTATTCCTGTCAAAATTTTAAGTTTGTCTTTATGATTGTGTTCATTCTGAGTGGCTCATTGGCCCTATAACATGTTGCCGATTTTCTTATGTTGAGTATGAATTATGTAATCGACTCACATGGTGTCGGTCTTTCTGTCAATATTTATATTTACAGTTATATTTATATTTTCTTTGCGGTTTTGCGAACTTTGCCTTGACAACGCATGCGTTAGCCTAGTCATTTGGAGGTTTCATGCTCCTCCCGTTTGGAGAGCTGTGGCACAACTCTTCCACTATTCTCTTCGCCTGGCTTATTATCATTTTCTAGACTCTTTTTAATATTGAGTCCATTCCGAGTGGTTCATTGGCCGAACTAACTTGTTGCCGATGCCCCTATGTTGAGTATTAATTATGCTAGCCACTCACATGAGGTCGGTCTTTCGGGTTATATTTACATTTATATGCATATTCCTTTGTGTTGTCTGTGACCTCGCGAACGTTGCCTTGACAACGTTCGCGTTAGTCGAGTCACTTGGAGATGCTATCCTCCTCCTGATTGGAGAATTGTGGAACAACTTTTCTACTATCCCCACTGACTGGCTCTCACACAATTATTTTCCAATGATATTGTCATTGGCCCTTTTTTACCTCGCAACCTAACTTTGATGCCGAGGGGGTTGGTTCGGTTCACGGCTTTAACCACGCCCACCCCGAGCTTCGCGCTCGTTCTATGATGGGTTCCTTCCCTCCCGGGGCTTTATTAACAGCGTCCACTCGGACCACGGACGTTCTTCGGGGTCCGGTTAGAGAGGCTTCTCTTAGGTTCCAAACGGGTGCCTGGCGGATAGGGCGTGAGTAATACCCTCCATAAGATAAGTACGATCTTGTGTTTTGTGGCTTCCATTACGCTTTTTCTTTAAAATTTCTGTTCTCATTTATTGTTTGTCTCTTAGGGTGTGCCAAAGCGTCATCACCCTCCTCCCGAGACCTATGGTGCATTGAGTGCTAGCACCTTTTGTAAGATTCTTTACTCATTAATTATTAGTGCTACTTTCTTTGCCCTACGAGCACTATTTTGCTTATCGGACCAGCTAGGTATAGTACACGTATAAGTCAGTAATTTTTACAGGGCATTTGAACACTCCTTTGCCCACCATTTGGTTTTTATAATTCACGCCATCTGGCGCGACGAGGACTGTGATCCTTTGTCGTTTCACGGGACTCATGTTAATTGAGTAGGCGCACGAGATCACTAATTTTGACACTCGTGTCCATGTTATGGCTACCTTAGCACCCCGACGAGCACCTAAGCATGTTATTCTTGTTATGACATTCATCCAGGGCATATTGAAATAACCTTTATGTTGTTCTTTGTCTCCTACCTGTTTGTTTGTCTTTTTTCATCTTGGCAGAATAAACTCGGTTCCTCTTTAAATTGAGGGAATCTTTCTAGTGTTCTGATTTTTACACTAGTAACCCCTGGTTAGGGTGGGCCTTAGCGCGCCCATACCGCCGGGTTGATTCACTACACACACTGGTCCTGACGAATGCCTGACGAATTGTCACTCAAAGGCAGAAACATGTTGACCTACACCTGGGGATAAAAATGGACTTTTAATTTGGTCCTTTATCCTACACCTGTTTTTAATTATGTCTAATTGGCAAAATAAATAAAAGATTTTTTTGATACAATTTGGACTTTTAAATTCACTCATCTCACTTTTCACTAATCACTCAACCAGCTCCGCAGTAACACTGGCGTTGCAGCACACTAGGGTGGCATTCGGCCACTCCTGGTGGGGCCCGATGATGAAGCATGTCACCAACCAGGTTGGTGAGTGAGGGCCTTCAGAAAAACCTAAAGAGGTTTTTTCCCACCAGTTAACACTACAGTTAAGAAGGATACATTCGTGCTCTTCTTGTATTAGTGTCACACTCCTTTGTTGTTTACTCAACTATAAATACTTTCTTTAACCTAGGGATAATTTTGAGCCGTAGTCAATTTTTTGTTTCCATCGTGAGTGGAGTGAGTGGGTGGTTGGGGGGGGGGGGTGCTTGTGCAGGGAGGTAATGGGTTGGATGATGCCTTAAAAAGGACATTTAAATGGACGCGCCCCTTTCTCAACCACTCTGTAAACGCGCCTCCTTGCGCACTACTAGTAGGGGGATGAAGTCCAACCACCCCTCCTGCTACCTCCAGCAAGTCCCACACAGTGGGTTTGCTGACAGGTTTTCGGTGGCCACGCCCTCCTTCTCCTCCACTGTGCAAACGTGCCTCCTGGCACAGTACTAGTTGGGGGTTGAAGTCCCTTTGGCTGCTGAGGGGCCTTAGGGGCCAACAAGACCTCCTGTTGCACAAGTTACTAACTTGTGTAACGATATATCTGTAAGAGACAGTAGTTAGTGACAGATTCCTTACCTTAGAATATCCCCAGGCGTCAGGCTGGATCCGGAAAGTTTTTGCGTAGCAGTACCCTTGCGCGTCGTTAGGCGGTGTCGTGCGGCTCCGCGTCCGTCGTCGGCGTCGTGATCGCCGGGATGACGTCGCGGGCAGTACTTAGACGCCGCCCCTGCGCGCTGACGTCAGTTCTGTACACGACTTTCCGCGCCAGGAACGCAGAGCCATGCAAGAAGCTGACATAGGTGTCTGAAAAATACTAGGGCCCTGAAAGGGATGTCCTTAACCCTAGAAATCAGTTCGCAGAACGGGGAGGATGGGTGGGCGGTAAGGAATCTGTCGCTAACTACTGTCTCTTACAGATATATCGTTACACAAGTTAGTAACTTGTGCATCTGAAAGAGACACGTTAGTGACAGATTCCTTACCTTAGAATAGATACCCCAGCAATACCAACCCCGGTGGTGGGTCTGCGAACAAAGATCAGACAAGGAAGTCCCGGAGGACAGAACGGCCAAAGAAGCCGTCCCTCCGGACCTGGCTGTCAAGGCAGTAATGCTTGGTAAACGTGTGCAGCGAGGCCCACGTAGCTGCCTGACATATATCCTGCAGCGGAACACCGCGGCCTAAAGCCGTGGTAGCAGCCGTTGCCCTGGTGGAATGGGCACGCAGCCCAACAGGAGGCTCCTTCTTTGCCAAAGAATAGCAGGCTTTGATACACAAGGTGACCCAGCGGGAGATGGTTCTCTTGTGCACCGCCCGACCTTTTTTGGAGCCCACGTAGCCAACAAAGAGCTGGTCATCCACCCAGAAGTGTTGTGTGTGGTTGATATAAAAAGAAAGCGCACGTTTTGGGTCCTGACGGTGGAGCCTCTCTTACTCTCTGGAAGGATGCGGAGGCGGAAAGAAGGTGGGCAAAGTGATGGTCTGCCCAATGTGGAAGGCAGTAACCACCTTTGGCAAGAAGGACGGACGCGTCCTGAGAACAACCTTGTCTGGATGGACAACCAGAAAGGGAGGTTTGCATGATAGAGCCTGGAGCTCACTCACCCGCCGAGCGGAGGTGATAGCCACCAGAAAGGCTGTCTTCAAAGTAAGAAGACGAAGAGGACAGTTATGTAGAGGCTCAAAGGGAGCGCACATTAAAAAGGTAAGAACCAAGTTTAAGTCCCACTGAGGCATGACAAACGGAACAGGAGGGAAGAGGTGTGTAATGCCTTTTAGAAACCTGTTAACAACAGGGGACTTAAAAAGAGAGGGCTGATCAGGGAGCCTGAGGAAGGCCGAGATCGCACAAAGATAGCCCTTAATGGTACCCAGGGCAGAACCCTGTTGGGCCAGAGAAAGAAGGAACAGAAGAACCTCAGAAAGAGGGGCAGAGAGGGGATTCACAGCCTTTGCTGTGCACCATGCCACAAACTTGTTCCACCTGCAGGCGTATACCACCTTAGTGGAGGGACGCCTGGCTGCCAGAATCACATCACAAACTTTGGGAGGCAAGTCGAAAGGAATCAACTGCCGCCGCTCAATCTCCACGCAAGCAGGTGGAGACTGGACAGGTTCGGGTGGAGGACCGTCCCCTGCTGCTGCGACAGAAGATCCTCCCGAAGAGGCAGACGGATCGGGGGATCGACGCTCATACTGAGTAGCTCGGGATACCAAACTCTTCGAGCCCAGTCCGGAGCCACAAGGATGACTTGGGCCGGGTCGCGCCGAATCTTCTTCAACACTCTGGGTAGAAGTGGTATAGGCGGAAAAGCGTACAACAGACCGCAACTCCACTCGCGACGAAAAGCTTCGCCGAGCGAGTGCCGCCTTGGAAATTCCAACGCGCAGAACTGATGACATTGCGCGTTCTCTTCGGTGGCGAATAGATCTAACCAAGGCTCTCCCCACTGTAGAAAGAGTTGTTGCGCCACTTCCGAGTGAAGACGCCATTCGTGATCCATCATGCACCTGCGGCTGAGTTCGTCCACCCTGGCGTTCAGGGAACCTGCCAGGTGTTGAACCATCAGAAATATGCCCTGATGTTCCAGCCATGTCCAGAGGCGCAGAGCTTCCTGACATAAGGTTCACGACCCCACCCCGCCTTGTTTGTTGCAGTACCACATGGCGGTGGTGTTGTCTGTGAACACCTGCACTACCTTCCCTTTGACAGAGGGAAGGAATGCCTTGAGTGCAAGTCGGATCGCCCGGAGCTCCAGAATGTTGATATGGAGAGGCCTCTGATCTCCGCCTCTCGCATGTGACCGCCCCATCCCAGAAGGGACGCGTCCGTCACGACTGTGTGCTCTGGCTGGGGAAGGGAGAGGGATCTGCCCATGACCCATTGCCGGTTCGAGAGCCACCACTGTTTTGCAGTCCCCTCCGAGATCTGGACGTGATCGGACAGGTTGCCCTGGTGCTGCGCCCACTGGAACTTCAGGTCCCACTGCAGAGCCCGCATATGCCATCTGGCATGATCGACCAGCAGGATGCAGGAGGCCATGAGGCCCAGCAGCCTCAGGGTCATCCGTACCGAAACCCAGGATAAAGGCTGAAAGATGGGAATCAGAGCCTGAATATCCCGGACTTGCCGTTCGGGAGGATAGGCCCGAAACTGCGTCGTGTCCAGAACTGCTCCGATGAAAAGGAGCTGTGGAGAAGGAATCAGATGCGACTTCGGCACATTGATGGAGAACCCCAGCGAGTGCAGGAGTTCGGCCGTAGTCTGGAGGTGGGAGACGACTGCCTGGGACGAGCCCGCCTTCAGCAGCCAGTCGTCGAGGTAGGGGAAGACTGGAACCCCTGCCCGGCGCAGATGAGCTGCGACCACCGCCATCACTTTCGTGAACACCCGAGGGGCACTTGTAAGGCCAAAGGGGAGCACGGTGAACTGAAAATGCTCGAGGCCTACGGTGAACCGCAGGTAACGCCGATGGGCCGGCAGGACGGGAATGTGGAAATAAGCGTCCTGTAAGTCCAACGCTACCAACCAGTCTCCAGGGTCGAGGGCAGTCAAGACCTGAGCTAAGGTGAGCATCTTGAACTTCTCCTTCCGGAGGAAGCGATTGACGTTCCGGAGGTCCAAGAAAGGACGCATGTCCTCCTTGTCCTTTTTGGGCACCAGAAAGTAGTGGGAGTAGCAACCACGTCCTACTTCTGGGGTCGGAACATGCTCGATGGCCCTCTTGGCCAAGAGGGCCCTGACTTCCTTCTGCAGAAGCACCAAGTGATCCCCTGACATGCGGTGGAATTGAGGTGGCATGGCTGGGAGGGTGGTCTCGAAGGGGAGGGAGTAGCCCCTTCGGACAATGTCCAAGGCCCACCTGTCCGAGGTGATGGCACGCCAGTGGTGAAGGTGATGGCGGACCCTACCCCCTACTGGCGTGCTGTGCACCTGAAAGGAGGGACTAGGAGGGCTTGGAGGCCGCGGACGGGGTTGGTGGCCTGACCCGCACGCTGGTTGCCCGATCCGACACGGCGGAAGCCACGTCCTCGGCCACGCGAAGACGCTTGCTGCGCGGGCCGGTGGCTGGGCAGCGGACGTGACTGGGCGCCCCCCTTCCGTGGCCACGAAAGGGGCGAAAAGCAGAGGTTAGCGGAGGTCGCACAGCAGAAAGGCCCAGGGACTTGGCAGTAGCCCGAGAGTCCTTAAAGCGCTCCAGCGCATGGTCTGCTTTGGAACCAAAAAGACCGACTCCATCAAAGGGCATGTCCATGAGTGTATTCTGGACATCTCCCGAGAAACCAGTTGTCCTCAGCCAGGCATGGCGCCGCAGCGCCACCGTCGTTGCAAGCGATCTGCCCAGCGAGTCGGCGGTATCAAGGCCACAACGGATGGTGTACTTCGCCGCATCCCTTCCTTCCGCAATGGCGCGGGAAAGCAGTGTCTGGACCTCCTCAGGACACTAGGGCAAAACGAGCGCCACCGAATCCCACAAAGAGTGGGAATATCGGCCCAAAAGGCAAGCGGTGTTGACTGACCGCAAGTCAGCACTGGAGGAAGAAAAAGCCTTCTTCCCAAATTGGTCCAGGCGTTTGGATTCCCTATCCGGAGGGGCGGTAGGGAAGGCGGTTTGCGAGGCAGAGGCTTGGACAACCAAGCTCTCGGGGGTGGGATGTTGAGAGAGAAACAAGGGGTCGCCCGGAGCAGGGCGATGGCGTCGGGCCACGTTCCTATCCACAGGAGCCCCTGTGGCGGGCTTGGACCAGGTGTCCAAAAGAACGTCAGATAGTGCGTCATTGAACGGCAGCAATGGCTCCGAGGAGGTAACTGCCGGCTGAAGCACTTCCGTCAGGAGGTTAGTCCTGACAGCCACCGTAGGCAATTGGAGGTGTAAGGCTCCAGCCGCTCTACGCAACACCGTTGCGAAATTTGCTCCCTCCTCCGTAGCCACGGAAGGAGGAGACAGCATGCCAGTGTCAGGAGAAGTGTCCAGACCACTGGCATCCCCAAGTTCCTCTGCCCAGTCCTCATCATACTCACACTGCTGTGTGAGAGGGTCTTCCGACCCCTCCCAGCTCTCCTGGTCCTCCTCCGATAGAAAATAAGGAGGAGGGGGGACGTCAGGGACCCAAGGTCTCATTGGCGCCGGAGCCGGCGTCGGGCGACGCCGGTCCGACGCCGCGTCCAGATCCGGAGAGAACGGGGGAACGCCGCCGCCCGGAGCCCCAGGCGGCATCAGGAACGGCACCGGGGACATCGGCGTCGGCGGAGGCGTAGTTAGGTCAACCGGCGTCGATGGAGGTTGCGGTATCACCGGAGCCGGGTTCGAGGCCGGGGCCGGGAGCGAGGCTGGTGATACAGGCGGCGCCGGGACCGGAGTCGTCGGCGGCGCCGGGGCAACCGGATCAGGGCCCGCGGGGCCCGAAGGCGCACCGGAGGGGCCTTGAGGCCCGAAGAGGCGGGCCATTGCCGATAGGAATTTCTGTATCTCGGCCGGAGTCGCCCCCGAACCCGGGAAGGACGGGTAATGCGGGGGCGGCGCCACAGGCACATCCGGAGCCGCGGGGACGGTGCCGACAGGGGCCTCAGCCGAGTCGCGAGACCGGCGAGGCGAAGTCTTAGAGCGATGGTGCTTCTTAGACTTTTTGTGCTTCGATTTACCCGAGGAGTGCGAAGACTTGGACTCCGATGACGGCCAAGGACTCCGCGACCGGCCCCTCGATCTCTCCCGTGACCGGGGCTTGGTGCGGCGCGGAGCTGACTGCCGGACCTCGAGTAGCTTTCGAGACCGCTCTTGCAAAGCCTTCGGGTGTAAGGCCCGGCAGTCGGAACACGACTTCGTGTCGTGGCCGAGACAGTAGAGACACTCTAAGTGCCGGTCTGTGATCGACATCATTCGACCACAGGCGTCGCATGGCTTGAAGCCGGGCATCCCTACCGACACCTTGGAGCCTAGATGACTCGATAGAAAAGACAGTGAAAAAATCACCCAAAAAGTAGTCAAAAAATGACTAGGGCACTGCTCTTCCCGGATCTGCGCTTACTGGCGCGGAAAAAGAAGAACTGACGTCAGCGCGCAGGGGCGGCGTCTAAGTACTGCCGCGACGTCATCCCGGCGATCACGACGCCGAACGCGGAGCCGCACGACGCCGCCTACCGACGCGCAAGGGTACTGCTACGCAAAAACTTTCCGGATCGAGCCTGACGCCTGGGGATATTCTAAGGTAAGGAATCTGTCACTAACGTGTCTCTTTCAGATACCTCCAGTAAGGCCCACACAGCTAGATTGCTGAGAGGTGGTCAAAGGCCATGCCCTCTTACTCCACCACTCTGCAAATGCACCTCCTGGCGCACTGCTGCTTGGGGGAAGAGGGCCACTTTAGTCCTGAGGCTCTCAGGAGGCAAGGGGACATACCCCGGGGCCATGTATGTATGTATGTATGTATATATATATATATATATATATATATATATATATATATATATATATATATATATATATATATATATATATATATATATCTATATATATATATATATATCTATATATATATCTTTATATCTATCTATATCTATATATATATATATATATATTCTTTTTTTTTTTTTTAAAGGGGAGAGGGGCCGCGTGCCCGTCCTCCCCAAGTGGTTTACGGCCCCGGGGACCCTATCCACCGGGGCCCAGCCATTTTTTCTTTTTTTCCATACAAAGGAGAAGGGCCTTGTGGTCCCCTCCCGGGCCATTTTCGGCCCCGGGGACCCTATCCCCCGGGGCACGGCCACCTCGGTGGGGACCGTGGGGGGAGCCTGAAGGCCCCTGCAGTCCCAGCCGTCTCCCGCAGAGCGGCATTGCTTTTACACACAGAGAGCTGCTGACATGCAGCTCCCTGTGTGTAAAAGCAAAGTGTGCTCCACTTTGAGCAAGCGAAAGGAAAATGATCTCACTTGCTCAAAGTGGAGCACACTGTTTGCCATGCCATAGCAAACTGCTATGTCCCAGGGGTGGGCACCCCGGGACACTGCTGGGCCGTGGGGATGGTGGTCCCCAGGGCCATGTAGGACTCCTGGAGGAGAGCCGCACGGTCCCCCTCCCTTCTTTAAATTTGCCCCGGGAAGGTGATGGTCCCCAGGGGTCTGCATTGGACCACCTTCATTAGTGTATTTATGCCCCGGGGAGGTGTCGGTTCCCGGGGCTGCGGGAGAGGCTGTAGCGCATCCCCCACTTTTTTTTTTTTTAATATGCTTGTGCCCTGCGGAGGTGGCGGTCCCGGGGGCAGGGGGATTAGCAAAGCCCCCCCATATTGTTTAAATTAGCCCCGGGGAGGTGGCGGTCCCTGGAGCAGGAGGGGGTCCGCGAGGCCCCCCACATATAAGAGGCAATAGCCCCGGGGCTGCGGGCCGGTCCAGTGGGCCCACCCGCATTAATAATAATAATAATAGCACCCGTGCGCCCCCCTCCTATATTTATTATATGCCCCTGGGATCTGGTCCACCCGGGGGTCATTTTAAAGGAACCCGCGCTTGCTATTTTTAAAAAACGAAATTGCTGCAAATATCACGATATTGCGGCAATTTAAAAAAAAAAAAATGCTTTTATGCCGTGGCAGGGTCCCGGGAGACCCGAAGACAATGGCTTGGGGGTCAGGGTATTCCTACCCTGCCCCCTTTTCTTTATTTTCACTTTTTTGGGGGGCTCGGTGAAGCAGAGTCCCAAGATGGCTGCCAACACTGCCTAGTTGAAGTGTTGGCAGCCAATCAGAGCGGTGCATTTCCCTGCACGAGCTTGTCTTTGTTCGCGAAGGTTTCGTGGCCAGAGATATATCTATAATTTTCAACTTACATTTCTCAAGAACTACTGAACGGAATTATACAAAATAACAAAAAGCACAATCTGCGTAACATCTACCTTTCTGCCAAATTTGGTGTAATTCCGTCCAACGGTTCGGGCAGTAGGTTCAACAACGCGTTCCTATGGGAATTGACATTACAAACGCACCCTTTTTTCTTGCCCCAATTTCTTGGTCCCCACTGGACGGATCGCCCCCAAACTTTCCATGACAACCATAACCTACTTTGACACTTTTTTTGGAAACTTTCATGAAGGTTGGTCAAACAACGCCAAAATCATAGAAAAGTCAAAAAATGCTTTTCCTATGGAAACTAGGTCCTAACTAGAACTACCTACTAGCAACCGTCAGTAGGTAATATTTATTTAAAAAAATAAAAAGAGAGAGAGAGAGAGAGAGAGAGAGAGAGAGAGAGAGAGCGAGAGAGCGAGAGAGCGAGAGAGCGAGAGAGCGAGAGCGAGAGAGCGAGAGCGAGAGAGCGAGAGCGAGAGAGACACACCCACCCCATGGAGGAGGTTATGGAGGCACCAAAAATGATTGAAGCACTAAGCAACACCAGCGCCAAGGTCTGTGATGATGGGTATGTGGCAAGGCCAAGTAATACTGTGTCTTTTTTAGTGTCTTTAGGGAGAACATGCAGATTTAGGAAAGAAGATGAGGTAAGGTGACTTTGTCTTTATTTACTGATGCACACATATCTCACTCACACACTGACTTTTTTTGAACAAATCTGCCTTCTACATAGGATAGTGTTTTAGAAGGACAGTTTTAGCCAGTAGCAGACATGGAGTCTCAGTGGATGACTGATGCCAAAGCCCTAACTCGGGATATGGAGGACAGATCTGAGGAAGGATCAGAGATTGAGACGGCAGATACTGAGACGGCAGATACTGAGACGGCAGATACTGAGACGGCAGATACTGAGACGGCAGATACTGAGACAGCAGATATTGAGACAGCAATCCGACATCTGTCTGAAATTGAATGCTAATAAAACAGAAATCTTGATAGTGGGTAGAGCTCCTTCGATCTGGACTTCGGCCAGGTGGCCAGACACCTTGAAAACCAAGGAGAGGGGGCTCAAAAGATCCAAAGGGACAGAGCACCCAATAACTTGAAAGTTCAAAATAAATTTTCCCTTTGGAGAAAACTTACATAATATGTCCTCACTCAGCGTATACACCCACTTTCACACTTCACACAATTAATGCTCCACTCAGGATATTAAAGCACTTATGCACAAATTTAATAAGTATTGGAAATAAATTCACTATAAAAACATAATGTACAATTTAAAAAAAAAAATTCATGAACACTTAAAAACACAATAAATCACAGTAGAATAGAGCGAGCCAAGATGGTGGACGCACCTTGAGAGCGCTCCGGGACCCCTCCGCCATCCGCTCATAATCCTCTCGTCCTGCGGGCCATCCAGCCCTGAAAATCATCGCCGCCTCAGCGCTGGACCTCTGGCTGCGTCTCCAGTTGCGAGGAGCCCCGCGTCTTAATGCTCCACAACAGCTCTTGACTGGCCGGCCGGGACCCACATCTAAAATGGCGGCCTCCTCGTCCTGATCTGCAGCGCCTGCTGCCCCTGGACTGCGCCGCCTGGTCTCTCGCCAGAGTGCCTGAAGAGGCGGGGGCCCTCCTGGAGCCGGAATACCCCGGGGAGAGCCGCCAACTCCGGGATGTCGCCTGTGTCCTCCTCCCTCCCTCGCCTGACTGTGCTCCCGCGTGGGCGGTTGCCTGGTTCTGCCCGCCGGCTCTGGAGAGAGCGAGCCCGGTGCGGGGCTGTCCATCTGCCCGTACCTGCGAGACGGCTGTGGCTGCACTCTGGCCCCCCAGCGGTGCTGCCGCGGCATCCGCTGTCATA
The DNA here is from genome assembly GCA_963921515.1 of Calotriton arnoldi. NCBI lineage: Eukaryota > Metazoa > Chordata > Amphibia > Caudata > Salamandridae > Calotriton > Calotriton arnoldi. Next base: position 168,327 of record CAWUFW010002082.1, on the reverse strand, counting down.
TCGGGCGGCGGCGATCGATCCCTGCCTGCCGTGGAGCAACCCTGTGATCCGGGTCCTGGCACTCGGCGGACCTACAGACTGGTGAGTCCCGGCAGCGGAGGGGGTCTGGAGATATCTGGGGGGGGGGGGCCCACGCGCGCGGGCGACCGGCTGGGGAGGGGGACCGGCCCCAGGTGGTGTCGCCTGTCGTCTGGCCCAGCTGAGTCCCCTCCCCCCCTGAGCCCCGCAGCCTCTGAGCCGGCTTCCCTGGGCCCTGGCGATGTTTGGTGGTGGCGTCCTGAGGCCGACTTTGGACTCCTAGCTGGGGGAAGCCTGAGAGTGGTGCCGGCCGCGTCCATCGAGCAGCGAGGGGCCCATGGTAGGGGCCCTCTACCGCCCCCCTGCCCCCCAGCCTACTGCTGCCTGGCCCGAGGCGGTCCCGGGACTTATTGGTGAGGCGATCCCCCTGGCCTGGCCCTGGAACCCAATTTCTACTTCACCATCTCAGGGGCAGTGATACTGGCAGCGGGGGTACTCGGCCGCATTCACCGAGCGGCGTAAAGATCCATGTGACGACCTCCCTCACCGCCCCCCCACCCCCCCTGTTCAGTGCCTGCAGTGCCTGTTGGGGTCCGCGGGCCCGTCCTGCGGTGGCCTGGCTTTGGGTCCCGGATAGGCCCCCCACCGCATTGCCACTAGCTGGGGTTGAGGCCTGAGGGGGTGGAACCGGCCACAGACATCAAGCGGCGCGAGGCCCATGGGGGCGCCTCCCCCACCGGCCCCTCCGCTGTTGCCCTGCTTGAGTGATGCCCGGTGTAACCTGCGGGCCTTGAGTGCAGGTGCCTCGCCGCGGCCTTGGTTCGGAGCTTCATCCCTTTGCCATCGGGGCGCAGTCCTGCCTGGGGACGTGGAATCGGCCGCACATATCGAGCGGTAGCGGGTCTGGGTGGACCTCCTCCTTCGCTCTGGCTGCCCCCCCCCCTTTTGATCTCGGCCCGTCCAGGGTGGATCGCCGACCCCCTGCCGCGAAATCCTTCTGAGGAGACTCTTAGGATCCCCTGCCCTGCTGAGTGACATCATGGGCAGAACAGACAGACAGACCGTCCAAGACTCCTGCCACCCAGACCAAAATGGACCGTTTCACCACCACAGATTATGGGGGCGACCGGGGGAACTGCGGACAAGGAGCCTCCACCGCCCGCCGACCTGTCTACCATCCTACAGGCTATCCACGCTTCACAATCCTCTGTGGAGGGCAAGATCGCAGAAGTGCGAGTGGACATGACCCTCATCCGGCAGGACCTCCGAAGCGCCACGGCCCGGATCAAAGAGACCGAATCCCGAATTTCCACTGTGGAAGACGACGTCCAGCAACTTAAGGGGCAAGTCGCTCGTCTCCAATCGCACACCCAGGAATTGCACCGACGGGCGGAAGACTCAGAGAACAGGTCCCGGCGCAACAACCTTCGCCTGGTGGGCTTTTCCGGAGGGAGCGGCGCAAGGCCGTACTGTAGACTTCCTGGAGAAGTGGCTGCGATCATGGGTCCCTGAGGGCTCCCTCTCCCCATGGTTCGCGATCGAGCGGGCCCACCATTCTCTTGCCCCTAAACCACCAACCGGTGCGGCTCCCCGACCGGTTATAATGCAGGTTCTCAATTTTAAGGACCGCGACTCTATCCTGGCCGAAGCCCGCAAACAGCAACGACTCCGCTATGAAAATCATACAATCATGATCTTCCCGGACTACACTCGTGAGGTCCAGGGTCAGCGACGCTTGTTCGGCGAAGTCAAACAAAAGCTAAGAGTCCTTAACATCCAATATAGGCTCCTCTTCCCGGCACGCCTGCGAGTGGTGTTCTCCAACAAGACCCTGTTCTTTGACAATCCTACAGAGGCTTGGGCGACGGAGGAGCGTCCTCTACGGACCAACGACCGGAATCCACCGCCTGGTGAGGTGGAGGATGGGCCCGCCCATCTCTTGCCCTCTGCCCCCCATCCTCAGCGCAACCGCTCCCGCAGGCGTCGTGGCCAGAGAAGAGCCCGTTCAGACTCCCCGTTGGACCCCTCCCGGCAGCCAGCATTGCTTTCTGGAGAATCCTTGGCTGGGAAACGGTCCAGCTCATCCGGCCACTTGGATCACGGGGGTGTCTCGCCCCGGCCTTCATTGCTGGACCTCCCGGACACAGACCTTTCACGTAGCCCGACGCTTCTGAGGGACCCTGCTTGAACTTGTCTCTGCCTGCCGGGCCTGGCTCCGCAGCCGGAGACGGAGCATTAACTCACCATTGCTTTCCTTTCCAACGGACTTGATTTCGTACATCCTTTCATGAGGAGGGGTCCTCCACGCTTCCCCATTCCCAAGCGTTTTAGTTTGGTCTTTCGTTAAACTTGTTTACTGTTCGGGCGACAGATGCTTCCGTTCCTGAAGTGTAGGGTGGGGGTGGGGGATGGGGTAGGGCAGGGGGATCGTTGTCCCAAGTTCTGTTTCTAATTTGTTTTTGTTGTTTTCTTGTTTTGTTGCACCAGCACTTACATGGCACCCTGTTCCATTCCCGGGGGGACACAAGGACTCCTCTCTGGACACCCAACCAAGCCTCCGGGCGACCCAGCCCAGGACCGGGCCTCCCTCTGGGATTTTATCTCATCACCGAGACCCTCTGCCACTATGCCCGACACACCTCCGCTAGGGGCCTCCCTGCGCGTCATGTCCTGGAATGTCAACGGCCTCCTGGACCGTTTCAAGCGCATGGCGGTACTACGATATGCACAACGCCTTGGGGTAGAAGTCCTACTGTTACAGGAGACGTACTTACTGGGTAACCACTGCCCCCTTTTTAGCATGATATGGCTACGATAGGATTTGGCACTCAGGGTTCATTCGGGGCTCCCGTGGGGTGGCGATCCTGGTGAAACGTTCCCTTCCATTCGTGACTGCGCGTGTCACCCACGACGCCCAGGGCACCTTCGTGGCCCTAAGTGGCACGCTGAATGGTGGCCCCCTCAATCTTGTGTCACTCTACTCCCCTCCTTCGATGTTAACAACGACCCTAGCCAAATCTGCCGACCTCCTAGCATTCCTGCCCTTGGGTTCCACTTTCCTTGGGGGCGACTTTAATGCGGTCTCCTCACCTGATTTAGACACGACCAGCCCCCCTTCCCCTGGTAGACTTGTGCAGGCAAGACAGCTGACGACTTGGTCTGAATCACTGGGTTTATGCGATGCGAGGCGCATCTGGCACCCAAACTCCAGGCAGTTCACGCACACCTCAGCAGCTCACCATACGCAGGCGCGTATCGATACCTTTTTCGTTCCTTCGACGGATTGTCTTATGATTCAAGACGTTTCCATCCTCTCCCCCCCCCCCCCCCGAGGCATCTCCGACCACTCCCCGGTGATGCTTCACACAGGCCCCCCTCCCGCCTCAATGCGTCAAACGTGGAGGCTAAACGCTTGGTTCCTTCAAGACAGGGAATTCCGGAAGGTGGTGGGACAGGAACTTAAGCAATACTTTTGACCAACGAGGGATCAGTACCCTCGCCGGGTACCCTATGGGAGGCTGGCAAGGCTATGATTAGGGGGGTCGCCAAGGGTCAGCTCAAACTCCAGAGGCAGGCACAATTGGAGCAAATTACCTCACGTGAGGCGCAGGCGCTGCGCCTTGAACGAGCCTCCGCCCAAACCCCGGATGCACCTGAGGTGAGACTTCTTGCCCATCTTTGTTCGGAGATTAAGCAGCTTTCACTGGACGCGGCCAAACTCCTCTGGCGCTCGTCCGTGGCCAGGGTGTACGGTTGGGGCGACAAAAACGGCTCACTCCTCCACAGATTAGCCACCTATCCCAGGGCAAACCGCATAATCCCTGAAATCATAGCTCAGGATGGTTCGGTGTACCGCTCCCCAGCGGAGATGGCCCGCGCCTTTCATATTATCGCCAACTATATGCGGCTAAAACTCCAACTCTCTCTCTCTCTGGCCTGTTGGGGGTCGGGAACGGCCGCCTTCCTCGCCTGGACCCCATAGACCAGGAGGATTTGGACCGCCCCATCACCCAAGAAGAGATCAGGGAGGCGATCACCCTTGTTTCCTCCGGCAGGACGCCAGGCCCAGATGGTCTCCCTCAAGAATACTAAGCTCAATATCGTGAGACTCTCATCCCTCACCTTGCGGGCCTGTTTTGGGAGGCGGCTGAGAAAGGTTCCTTCCCTCCGGAGACGGACTTGGCCACCATAGTGGTCCTTCCCAAGTCCCAGCCGCCATCGCTACGGTGTGCGGATTACCGACCTATCTCCCTCATAAATACTGATGTGAAACTGTTTGCCACGGTCCTCGCCCTGCGGCTCAAACCCCACCTATCCGTGCTGGTTCACCCCGACCAATGCGGGTTCATGCCCTCACGTGGTACCCAGCATTGTCTCCGGAGATTGCAATCGGCCTTGGCCCACCGACACTTGCTCACCCCCTATCTAGCGATCCTCCTTGTAGACTTCTAGAAAGCCTTTGACTCGGTGGATTGGAGCTTTTTGGAGGATGTCCTCGCCGAGATGGGCCTTGGCCCCCGCTTTCGAGGCATGGTCAGGGTTCTCTACGCCCGTCCGAGGGCTCGTGTCCTGGTGAATGGGGTTCTGTCGGAGCCCTTCTCGGTCTGCAGGGGAACGAGGCAGGGATGCCCTCTTTCCCCCCTGCTCTTTGCTCTGGTGATGGAGCCCTTGGCGTCCTTGATACGATCGTGCGAACATGCGCAGGGTTGGAATTGGCCCAACACAGAGACCGACAAAATCGCCCTTTATGCGGACGATGTCCTCATTTACTTAGCGGATCCCGCCCGGTCAGGCCCACATTGTCTCCACATCCTACAATCCTTTGAACAGGCTTCGGGCCTCCGGCTGAACCCCGACAAATCGGTCCTGGTCCCTCTCCACTTGTCTCGAGAATGCTTTGATTGGCAGTCCAACATACCACTCCGTCGCCAATCATTCAAATACCTGGGGATATGGATGACTCTACTCCCCGAGCTCAGCTGGGCTCTCAACATTACTCCCCTAGTGAAGAGGGCTAAGGCAGACCTCCAGAAGTGGCAAACACTGCCCCTGAACCCCATGGGGAGGGTCGCCCTCTTTAAAATGATGATTCTCCCCAGGTTCCTCTACGTTCTTCAAAATACCCCCCTCTGCTTCCCCAGGACCTGGTTTCGCAAATTGGATAGCATGGCCAACAAGTTGCTCTGGGAGAAAGGTAGGACCCGACTGGCTCTGAACGTCTGTAGGATTCCTTCATTTGACGGGGGCCTGGGGATGACCCACTTATATCTGTACTACCTTGCCACGCGCCTTCTCTCCATACACGACTGGTTCAATGGGGGTTGGTCTGATCCGGCATATAGGCTTGGGTTGGGTCTGACCAAGGTCCAGTCTATGCTGTACGGGGCTCCTATCCCGTCCCCATTGCCAGAGGTGACGCGCTCCGCGCTGCTGGCCTGGCGGGCCGCACTACGACATACCAAGTGGACACATACACTGACCCAGTGCACACCCCTGTGGCAGGGGACCTGGCTCAAGGAGGTTAATGGGCTGTGAGGTTTCCGAGCCTGGGACCTTATAGGAATTTCACAACTGGGTGACGTATGGGTGGGAGATCACATGCGTTCCTTCAAAGACCTTCAAACTAGCCACTCCCTACATCAGTCGCAGTTCTACAGATACCTACAGTTGCGACACGCTCTCCACACACACCTCCCAACAGGCACACAGCTTCCTGACCATAGCCCGCCTGAGGCACAGATTATGCTGGGGGACCTGGGGAAAGGTGGCATCTCCCGCATCTACCGAGCATTGATCAATAACACCCCTACATCGATTACGTGCTCAATGGGAGGAGTGGGTGGGCACTCTAGAGGAGGAAGACTGCGCGACGCCCTTATGGCCCCTAGGACGGTCACCGCCTCCGCCAGGCTACGTATGGTACAGCTCTACTATTTACATGAAGCTTACCTCACCCCGGTGCGCCTCCATCGAGCAGGATTTAGCCCGACCTCCGCTTGCACTAGGTGCGGCCACGAACCAACTGATTTTCTCCACATGGTATGGGCCTGTCCTTGCTTGGCGCAGTTCTGGGGAGACATTGAGGAGGAACTCACCGAGATATTGGGGTGGGAAGTCCCCCGCAATCCAAAACACACGATCCTGGGTATTACTGACGGGCTGGATGGGTCTAGGAATGAGAAGTTGTTTTTCACTATAGCAATGGCGGTGGCTAAAAGGGACATAGCAGCCTCCTGGAAATGCCCTGACCCACTCCCCCCCCCCCCCCGCCCCCAAGTGTGGGACGCTGGCGGACTGGGGTAGATTGGTGTGCCACGCAGGAAAAAACCATGTATGAAGTACTTGGGTGTCCCAAGAAGTATCGTAGGGTTTGGGGGAAATGGTTTAATCTCAAAGGGAATGTCCAAATGTATGCTGCTTTGTATTCATAGGTATTTGTAGGTTGGGTCGCGCTAATCTTTGATTGTACTCCCGGATTTTCATGGTGTCGTGATGAATGGCTGGTGTCTTGTCAAATCAATAAAAATTTGTTTATCAAAAAAATCACAGTAGAATAATTTCATTACACAAAAAGGAGAACCCAAAAAGACAGTAATATTTGTCTCGCAGTTGTTAATTTGGAGAAATGGGCAGCACCTTGCACGGGCATAAATTCCCTGTCTAATTCTTATTGCTGACTTAAGCCAAATTTAACAAAAAAACACTCGGCGTCCATTACACAAAAAGGAGAACCCAAAAAGACAGTAATATTTGTCTTGCAGTTGTTAATTTGGAGAAATAGGCAGCACCTTGCACGGGCCTAAATTCCCTGTCTAATTCTGATTGCTGACGGCCAGACACCCTTGGCCAGCTCCCAGAACCCAAACTCAAAGTAAAAAACCAAGGAGTGTGGTCTGATTCCAAACTCACCTTTGAAAATCAGATCAGCAGCACTGCTGGTAAATGTTTTGGCATTCTTAAGGCCCTGAGGAAAATCCTGGATTTACTCCCGCTGGAGTCACAAAAACCATTGTTCATGCTCTTGTAACTTCCTGTGCCTAGGAGCCACCAAGGGCAGTTTGAATATGCTTCAAAGAGTACAAAAAGCAGCAGCTCGCCTAGTACTCAATCTTTACAGAAGATCTTCCGCATCAGCAGCTTTGACCCAACTTCACTGGCTTCCAGTAGTAAAAAGAATCAATTACAAAGCTATGTGCTTTTGTCGCAGAATTCTTCACCTGCATGGTCCTAAATATCTTAGATCCTTGATCCAACTTTATGCTCCTTCTCATGCTCTCACATCTCCCACAGCTAAGCTAGCCCGGGTGCCCAGGGCGTACAATGCCAGACTAGGGACACGCTCTTTTTCTTTTCTAACTTCAAAAATCTGAAACTCGCTTCCACTCTGAGAGCAGAACCCTCTGAGAAAATCTTCAGAAGCAAACTGAAAACTTGGTTATTCTGTTCATCCTACATCTTATCATTCACATAACTTTATCCCCTGCTGCCTACTCGTTATTGTCTTCCTCCGTTAGTCCTTGGTCTCAGCACGGGGACATACCGTGTTGGTGTAACCATGCGCTTAATCAATCACTTATTATTTATTTATTATTATATTGAGACAGCATCTGAGGGAGAAGAAAATGGAGCAGAAGCTGGAAGTGATTTTTCAGTCAGCGGAGTCCTATCCGCCGACTCATTTTCTGAGGGACACGATGATGACAGTCGCGCTGTCCCTTCGCAAGCACAGTCTGTGCACGGAGACGACCGTAGCAGGTTAGATCAACCCAGAGAGCTGGCACATGTGGCGGAAAGCACAGACAGAGAGCTCACTTGGCAGCTCCCCAATGTAGTTCAGTCCCAAATTCTGCCTTTCATTGGCAACGAGGGATGTAAAGCCGATACAGCCATTTTTTTGCCAACTGACTACGTCCATCTCTTTTTGGATGTTGACTTCCTTGAGCAAATTGTGCAGCAAACAAATTTGCATGACAATTAATTTCTGCAGGTGCATGGAGGTACTCTATCTAGCCTCATTCTAGGGCACACAAATGGACTCCCACTTCATTAGTGGAGTTCAAGAAATGTTTTGGCCTTACGCTTAAAATGGGGTTAGTGCATAAACCAACCTTGCAGTCCTACTCGCACGGTTTGGGTAGATACCATCCTTGCACTGTACATGAGCAGAGATTGTTTGCTATTGCAGCGCATGCTGCATTTTAATAACAATGCAATGGCATAACCCAAAGACCATCCAGACCATGTCACGTTGTTCAAAATTCGGCTTGTAGTGGGACATTTGTCTGCCAGGTTTCCAGAGATTCATACTACTGAAAAGAATATAGTTATCGAGGAGTCCTTGATCCTGTTCAAAGGGCGGCTGGTCTTCAGGCAGTACATTGAGAGCAATAGAGTTCGCTATGGCATCAAACTGTACATGTGGTGTCAGAGCTCTACTGGCTTTGTGTACAGCTTGAGAGTATATACAGGGAAGGGCTCCACTCTAAACCTTTTAGGATGCCCTCCCAAGCTAGGAGTCAGGGGGACGATTGTATGGGAGTTTGTCCAGCCACTCATTCACAAAGTTATAACCTTTATGTGGACAATTTCTATATGGGAGTAGAGCTGTTCAAAGAGCTGTACAAAGCTGGAATTGTGGCCTGCGGTAAAGTTTGTTGTCGCCACAAAGGATTACCGCAGGAGATTGTTTGTAAGAAGCTCCAGAAATGTGATGTGAAAATAAGTATCCTCTAAGTCCAGCGATACCATCCAGTCTCCTGGGTCCAGGGCAGACAGGACTGGCGCAAGCATGAGCATTTTGAATTCCTCCTTTCCCAGGAAGAGTTTGAGAAGGCACAGGTCTAAAATAGGACAAAGACCGCCGTCCTTCTTGGGCACCAGAAAATGCGGGAATAGCAACCATGACCTTCTTCTGATGTCTGCACCATTTCTAGAGCTCCCTTGGCCAAGAGATCTAACACCTCCTGACGGAGTACGGAGAGGTGGTCCATCTGCTGTTTGTCATAAGTAGGTGGCATGGGTGGGGAGTTGGTCACAAAGGAGAGGGATGAGCTGAAAAACCCAACGGTCTGATGTTACTGACCTCCAGTGGTCCAAGTGATCAAGTATCCTGCCCCCCCACTGGATGCCCAGGATGGTCAGAGGGCATACTAAAGGGGTTTGAAGGATGCGAAATGGTGGACTGACCCGACCTCTGGCTGACTGTCCCACGTGGTCTGTAGGAAAGTGCACCTTTTAGACATGGTTAGCCCAAACATTTTGCCTGGGAAATTATGTAATTTTAACTGGAAGTGCACAGGGTCCCTGCCAACCAGGTCCCCTATGTCAGAAGCTCTTTCCCTAAACTATACCTTTTGTTTCCAAATTGGTACAACTTCAGTACCCCTTCCAAGTACAGGGTACCTAAGGCATTGACACTGAAGAGGGATCCCAAGGGTAGCAGCAAGGATTGTGCCATCATAGGGTCCCCTCATCAAGGCCATGCACTCTGCCATAACAGACTGCGTGCCTTGATGCAGGCAAAACCGGAGAGGTGTGGTGCAGTGGCCAGGGCAGCTGACTTCGGAGCACAGGGCTCACGGTTCGATCCCCGGCTCCGGCGGCAGCTCAGCACCATGTGACTCCGGGCAATAGCTCACTTAATTTCCACGACGGCCCCCAGCGCCTTGAGACCTGTAAGGGTGAGTAGTTTGCGCTTTACAAATACGTATTTATTTATTTAAGAAGGCACAATGTGCCATGCCCAAAGACACTGCATGGGATATAAGCAAGACACCCCTCTGGCAGGCCTTACAGCCCTAAGGCAGGGTGCACTATAACTCCTGCGAGGACATATCTGCATGAGCAGATATGTCCCTGCAATATCTGTGTTGATTCTTGGATATTGTAAGTGAACAGGGAAGCAATAGAGAGTGCATGGGCTAGACACTAGTCATTACGAGTTCTCCAGTTCCATGATGGCTTCACTGTATTATGGGATGTTTGGCACCAAACATCTCGTCTTAATAAACCTGCACTGATTCCAGAGTCAGATTTATTAAAAATTGCACACAGAGGACCCCTTAGAGGGGTCCCCTGAAACCTACCAACCCTTAGGATGGTAACCGACTGGTCTTAGACAATCTGTCACCACCAGACAGTTTTGACCTCATGGAGTGAGCGCCAGCGCGCTCAGAGGTCAAGAACAAAGCCTATCCTGGGCGGAGGTGTTCACAACTTCCCCCGGTCAGGAAGAGCCATCTGTGGCAGAAAGCTTCATAGGCCTTGCGGCATTTTAAACACAACCACAGCCTCTGCTGATATAAGAAGCAGCCCCTCAGTCCTCACCCCCATTTGGCACGAAGACAGGTGGGAAAACTTAGAAAGAATAAGAGGGGTACCTCAGGTGCTGGAGGTGAGGTGAAGAACAGTTTCAGTGCCCACAATCTTGAAGATGGTGGGACTTCTCCAATCAGGGCTAGGGCTATGTCACCCTCCCACAGGAGGTGGGCATTATGGAGGGTGTAGACACCCCAGGTAAGGGGCCCATCGGCCACCACCTGTCACTCCCTTGTAAACGCCCCTAAATTTAGTACTTAGGTGGTATCCCCAGACCCTGAACTTCGATTCCACGGATACAAGAAGATGACGAATGAAGAAACGCTGTTAGACTGTGAACTGCAGAGCTTGTTTTGGACTTTGGGCGCAAACTCCTGCCAGCCACTACAGAACTCGACAACTGCCATCCTCCAGCTCGTCTCGTCACTGTGTGGCCTCCACAAACCCTGGGGTGTCATCAGCACTTCGCATATTTTTGATGCTACTTCTAACAGCAGATTCTTTACCTTATAAATATTCCACAGTAATCACACTGGATCCAGAAAACTCTAAAGCAGTACTATTGCATGATGGTAGGAGGCGTCGTGCAGCTCCGCATCAACATCGTTCCACTCCAGAAGTGACGAACGGAGCTGCATCTAGGCCCACCCATGGTCCCCAACACCACCTCTTTTCTTTCTACTCCTTCAGACGTGAATCCAGAGCTCTACTCCTTTCATCTGTGACAAGATGTTTCTAATTTTCTTCCCAAAATTTACCAGTGTGCAAGGGAGATGTCCCCTCCTAAAACAAAGGTTTAGTAACTTGTTTGCTTGCATTAGGTCTAGCCATTGCAGGTCAGGCATCTCAGTACCACGTTTTTGTAGCCCTTATATCGGGGTTATCTGTTTAACTTAAGTGTCCTTGGGTCCAAGACCTGACCACACCTAACAGCTACTACTCATAGGGCAGTTTCAGCAGTTATTCTTTCCAGAGTTATACCTAGGCTGTCCGGAAATCGGTTAAAACCGACTGTACCCGACAGTACCCTACCGGATGAAAATCAGCTGACCTGGTTTAAACCGAGTGTCACTGATTTTCATAATTGTCGCACCACTTGGCCACTTGATGGAGCCATCTGTGCGCCGAAGATCGGGAGCGAAACTCCGTGTTCACCAGGACCACTTCTGGGCCGGTAAGGCACATGGGGGAGCCGAGGTGTTAATGGCCCAAGCAACACCAGGACCCCTGCCTGGCTCACGTGGGGGGAGAGGAGCTGTTGTGGCCTGTGGCCTGCCTTACTGAGGCTTTGTTGTTCTTTCACCCGAGATTCAAAGCGAGATTCAATAATAACACCTCGTCTGGTTTATTGCCGGGGGTCACACATGGCAGCGCCTGCTGAAAACATGTGCAAGAGGAGCGTCACCGGTGTTCGAATTGATAATTGCTATCGTTGCAGTGTATTGTTTACTTCAGAATCAGGACACATTGTCTAAGCCCGGCTTCACCACGTTCACACGCTGTTTGGTCCTAGTCTAATCTTTATTATTGTTTGCGCTTTTATAACTGACAGCGCTTTGAAACAATTGGGAATTAAACCTCTTCCTCGTAGCATTTCTTAATGTTAGCCCTGTGTGAGAAGGGGCGGCGGAAGCAGTGTGCAGTACAGCATGTATTTATTCATTGCAGTATAAAGCGCCTCATGCTTCCTTCCTGCTGCTTCAAAGCGCCGAATGAGCACAATGAACTGCTCATGCCGACCTTGTTCACAAAAAAGTGCCACATTCATGCTTTTCTTCATTAAATTTGTTTTGTTACAGGTTTTGTGAAGAACCGAAGGTCTGGCAAAAAATCATGTGTTTATAAGATGAACTGGAACCTTTGGAGCTGATTGCCCTACTTACACACGCGCGTACGGTGAACAGGCACTGCACAGGCAGGAGCGGTGTAACCTCCCCATCATGCTGTAAATAGATACAGCGCAGGCAGAAGTGGTTAGTTTGTAAAAAAAAAAAAAGTGCCAGGGCTTTGTCAGGAGGCCACTGTAGCTTGCGCCACCTTATTGCCCCTGTGAGTCCAGCCAATGATAGTACCAGCAGAACTACTAACATCACATTGCTACAAGTGCGACTAGTCAGGCCATTCCAAATACCCAAAGCTGTTAGAATGGCTTGAGCAGAGGTATTAGTCGTTTATAATGTATATCATATTAATAATACACTTTTGTGCTCATTTCTAAATTAGACTAACAGCGTGGCAGATTGTCATAAGTGTCGATGTTGACAATTCTGCCGAGCGCCGAAAACCAACGGCTCAAATTAAGCACAGGCAGCCGCTGAACAAGCATCCCTCACACAGCTAAAACAGGCAAAGCACACTTTCCTTTCACAAGCAGAAAGTACAGCAGAGAGACACCAGAAAGTCACTCTTGTTGAGCACACAGAACAGCTACATAACAGGCGCTAGAACTGAAACAGTACACTCATTAGGTGAGCAAGCTTCCGCCACCTAGGGTCGGTAAAGAACAGACAGCAGCAGTGCAAAAGTCTATCAAACACACAATAGGAACAGCTCAGCCATGCACCTTCTGTTGGACGCACAAAAGAGGCACAGCTCAAGTACAGCACTGCAAGCCGTATGCACATTCACAGAACGTGTACACCTTGCAGTTGCAATAGACCTCACGCTCCATTCACTTCAGCATTATATAGCGGGAACTCGACCCGAAGGTATTGGAGCTATATGTGAGCTGGGGGAGGGTGGGGGGGGGGGCCAACCATATTTAGATATTGGCTCCTATGGCACAGGGGGCCAATGGTACCCACGCGTAAACAACGCAGAAAATGCAATACATGCGCTGTGAGCCATTCCTTTGAAAGACACTAAATGAAGTGCCAAACAGCGCTTCGCCCACACAACACGTGTGAGGGAGCTATATCAATGATACAATGCAACACTCTCTGAGCAGGAGAGGGGTAGCGACTCTGGAACACAGACAGTAACTTGCAACTTGCTGAGTGACCAATTCACGCTTGCATTAAAAAAAATGTTTTTCCATTTTTCTTCAGAAATTGTATACTGCTCTACATGCTCATGCCTTTTATTTTTGTTTTTAAAACATAAATAAAGGGCTTTGTCATTTACAATGCCAATAGCTTAAACTCGCATAAATGTGAGACCTATTGCATTGCAAATGCTTGTTAAATCTGAGCTGCAGAATCAAAGGACAATGGAAAGTATTTCATGACTGTATTAAGCTTCTGAAATGTAGAGCAGTATACAATTTCTGAAGAAAAATGGAAAAACATTTTTTTAAGGTTAAGTCCCTAGAGGTATTTATGTATATCAATGTTAAGCAAAATATAAAAATGTAGGAAAAAAAAAGAAAATAGAAAATATCCAGGGCCAGTTGCTCCGTGGACTAATACATCCATTGTAGGGACCCGTGTTTGACTTAATAAACCTAGTTCAAATCCTGGCACATCCATCCACTCAGCCTTCATCTTCTGAGGCTGAAAAAACGAGTGCCATAGAGTCGGGAAACAATAAATATCAGTTATTCAGCACTGTGGTGCTCTTGTTCTTTGGGGCGAAAATACACTTTCTAAATACACGTTCTGTTCTGCTCATCCAATGTGTCACTTTGTATTATGCTTGTAGAGCGTCATTCTGGTGGCACATATAAAACACTTGTAAACCATGTCGTCCAAAGCTCCCAGTGATATTGTAGGGTAAATTATGAAAAATTATCCGAACTGTGAGAAGGTGCTGGCTGCCACAAACGATTCTCTGTAATTTGTACCTATATACACTGCTTGGTCTGGTCAGATTGTGACATTCTGGCATTCATCTCCTCAGCACACATCATGATCGCCCTCTTATCTACTTTAAATGTCATACAGTGTGGTCCTTACCATGGCTGGGGCCTGATGAAGAAAGCAAGCAATAATAAAAGCAAAGCGTTCCATAAACACCGGTAAAACACTGTTTCAGTTGTTTTTTATGGCGCAAAAACGAGTAACCACTGAAAAGCACTGTTTTTTTGAGGTATTGAAATCACTCGAAAACACTGAAAAAACACCACCAGAATTTACCAAAAATAGAAACTGAAAACAGGAAAGCCTAGATATACCCCACTGATTTTGTGTTGTTTATGTTTCACTTCCAATCTGCAGTGGACCGTTTACAAACATCGTGGCTATATTAGCCTAAGGAGCCTTACAAGACTTCCAGTTCATGGCAATATTTCTTTTAGCAATCACTAAAGTCTGGTCCACAAACCTACGTACCCATTTGCTTTGATTTGTTTTGCGCATAAGACCCAGTAAGCACAATCTAAGGGTAGGTTCTAATTGTTTCCCAGTATATTTCCTAACATTATCAAGTGCATTTCCTAAGACTGTCAAGTACATCTGCCCAGTATTGCTTAATATGGTCGCATACCCACACCATCTGAGTGAAGTCAGCATTATCTGCTTGACATCTGGGCAGTCATCAGAAACCCCAGGGACACGACTCGCTACTCCAGCTGGAGAGAGATAGGACAGGTGGAGGAAGATAATTTGCGCAAACTTAAATATATTATTTCTAGAGACCATTTTGATGAGTTCCAGTCCCTAAAGATAGCTTTTTTCGAAACCACTAAGTCCACATAAAATGAGGGTGCTAGGGCCCGGTTAAGTTTAGTGACTACTTCTCTATGTATGCCATTTGGCAGCAGTATATTTAGGGCTTCCGATGGATAAGGTTCATTATTCTCTTCAGTTCAGGAAATCTTGTTACATATGCAATTTGGTACTGCACAAATACGGCACTGTAGGTGCTAGCCAATAAAACTAATTAGTGAAATGCTTTGGCAAATTAACAACAGAAGAATGGTAAATTAACCTTTTATTTTGAGGATGAGTAGGAGTCAAAGGAGAAGGTCTATGATCCAAATATTAATTACACAGCACTACCAGGTGTTTCAACCTTTCATTACAAAAAGAACAATTGATGGACAGAATGTTGAACAATGTCATACATTCACCCCAGTACAGAGATCTGGGCCTAAATCCATCGTCTTTTTGCTCGCCATGCCATTCCAGTTTGAACCCAGCCATATGCAAATCAGTCTTGATCCTGCGCCCAACGGGAACAGTCCAGCCCGAATTGCCAGGCTTGGTCCTCCCTGGACTGGACCAAGCATCCTAGGACCGGTTTCGGGGTTTCACCTTTACAGCTTAATAATACCAACGTCTAGTTTGGCATCATTAAATCTGAGGTCAGATCTTGCTTTAACCTTATTGCTTGAAGAGGAGTAGTATTCCGAAGGTCTTTGGTCTGACTTCAACATGTGTCCACTACCAGATCCATTGTGTTTCCATCTTCTTAGATAAGAGTGCCATAATTAAGCAGGTGCATTGGACCAGCCACTTCTGAACTTACCCGCTACCAGTCTTCCAAACAGTCAAGGCCCTTATGGACCCAGCTCCAGCACCTCCGGGCACCCACTTAGTCTCTCTCACCTCTATCTCTTTCTGTGACTTTTGTGCTACTTCTCACACTCTTTCTGCCTTTTCTCTCACTCTTATTGCAACTTTTGTGCCTTTTTTTTTACTTACTCTTATGCCTTCTCTTTCTATTTGTGCCTTTTCTGTTTTAGCCTTTTCTCTTTTTGTGCCTTTTCCTCTTAGTCTAAATGTGACTTTTCTGTGCAGTTTCTCTAAATCTTTTTGCCTCTTTGCCATTTCTATCACTCTTTCCTCACTCCGACTTCTCCGGCTGTTTCTTTCGCTCTCTTTGCGCCATTCCTCTTACTCTTTGGTCACTCTGTGTGTTTCTGGGCCAATTATCTCACTGATTTTGCCCCTTTGTGCCATTTCTCTCACTTTCTTCATTCTCTGATATTTCTGTGTCATTTCTCTCCATCCTTTCCCTGTGTCATTTTTTTTGCTCTTTGACCTATTTCTTGAGCTCCTCTTCTGACCCAAGCCATCCCTCCAGCTCCCTTGCACTCCTTTCCGGCACCTTCTACTCTTCTCCCCCCCACTCCTGCTCTTTACCTGCTCCTTCACGCCACTCTCCTTCACATCCATCATCCACCGCCCCCTGCACTCCTCACCTATTTCAGGACCGGTTTAGTGGCATCGGCAGAGCGGGTGCCTCCGACAGTACCCAGAACCACCCGCCCACCATCACTACCCCGCTGCACTCCTTCATAACTGGAATCCTGGATGCCCCACTGCCCTCTGCTGACGGACCACACAACATGGAAGGAGCCTTCACCTGCTTCCGCTCGCACTTCATCTGCACTGTGCCCGCAACACCAACCAAGAACACATCCTTCCCACCCAACCCAACACATACACCCAACCCCACACATACATGCAAACCCCTACCAAACACCCCCCCACACACCAATAGCATGCATGCTCCTTAACTCCCACTCACTCAGCAAGTATGCCACAGAGATCCGGGACTTGCTGGAAGACACCACCCTGGACTTTCTCTTACTAACAGAAACATGGCTGATCACAGCTTCAACATCAGATATCGCCCGCCATACCCGTCAGATACAAGATCTACAGGCAAGACCATCAAAACGGGCTCGGAGGAGGAATAGCCTTTGTCTACAAAGATACCTTCATTTCCGCTGTCTCTGCATAAGCCAAAACAAACTACAAATTACTGTACTTCAAATTACAAATCACAGCAAATTTCACCCTGGGTGGGACCCTAGTCTACCACTCTCCCCAGGCGCCTGAGTCAAATTTGCAAACACACAGACCTTATCACCCTCCCCAGTCCTCGACGTCAGCACTTTCATACTCCTAGGAGACCTCAATTTCCATTTTGAAGACCAGACAGACCCCAACTCAGCTGCCTTTCTTGACAACCTTGAGAACCTGGGACTAACCCAATGCGTCATGGAGCCCACCCATCCCACTGGACACACCCCATCTTTACATCTTTCTACAACATTACAATCAACACCCCAAGACCTGTCACCATGCCATAAAAAACAAGTTACTTACTGTAGGAAAATAGGATCGGCTTTCATGGTTACCCCAACTTTTTGCTGGTGTTATGCTGTTTTCTGACAAGTCTGACTGGGATATTGCTAATCAGGACCCCAGTCACTGTGCTCTCTCACTAAATTTGACTATGGTAAGTACTTTGGTACCTTCCCAATTGGCTACTGGTGTCCCCTTCTAAGTCCCTAGTATATGGTACTAAGGTACCGAGGGCATAGGTACACCATGGGGTCTCCCATAGGCTGCAGCATGCATTATGCCACCCATGAGACCACTCAAACTGTGACTACAGGCCTACCATTGCAGCCTGTATGAGATGGTGGTAGCACCTCTCACAACAGATATGTTTCCTTATATCTGAGGTCACTGCACTTAAAACCTACAAGTCACCCCTAAGGCAGGCCTTTCAATCCTGAAGGCAGGGTGCTAGGTTATAAGTGTGAGGGTGCCCTGTATGAGTAGGCACCCCTACAAACCCCGGAGTCTACAGGCTTTGTAAGTGCGGTCAGCCATTTAATACAAATAGTGGACATCAAGTCAATTACGAGATGTCGAACTATATATTGGCTGCACTGAACCCGGTCATGTTTGGTATCAAACATATTGGAATCCTACCCTAACACCGATTCCAGTGCTGGATGTAGGATCCCATGTACTGATGGGCACCCCTATGGAGCCCCCTGTATTCCCGGTACCAGCCTTTCCAGGGACTAACAGCAAGCTAGTGCTGCTGCCGACCACAGACACAATTCTGCCCTCCTGCTGCTGAGCTGAGTTTGAGCAGGGGAAGGTAGAACAATAGGTTTCCTGCTACAGGGAGATGTGACCACCTCCCAGACAGGACTTATTGTATTGGGCTAGGGTGGGGGCGCTTGCCAGCGCCACCAGACTGCTTTGAAGGGCACATTTGGTCCCCTCCAATTCAGGGAGCTGTTGGCTCCCGCTCTGGCGTGAAACTGGACAAAGGAGTATCCTCCCCTCTGTCCAGCCCCTCCTCTGGGGGGGATCCCTGAATCGTCCCAACCCTTTCCCTAGGGTTCTTTAGGGCTTACCTGTGGGTGGCTCTTCAGATTCGTCGCGGGACAAGATTCAGATCCGAAACCACTTCAACCGTCTGGGCACCTTGGACTTCGTTGGACTTCGCCTGGAACGCGACTGCATCAAGGAAGACTCCTGCTGCTCCCGGTTTCGTCGCCCTGCCTTTCGTCTGCTTCGTCTGTGCCTGTGCTTCATCCAGGTTCTTCTCAAGGCCTGTGGGCATCAAAGACACCCGAAGTAATCTCCCTTGGAGTAAAAGAGTCAATCCCCTGCATCTGCAGGCACTGCAACAAAGCTCACCGGTCTGCTGTTCCTGAGCTCCCACGAACTCCGAAAGGTTCAGCAACACAGGTGGTGGTACGGCAACACCCTCGAGGCTTGCACTATCTTCTCAGCAAGTTTGAGGCCAGTATCATCGTCGGAACCACTGGAACCGAACCCTTATGCACCACGTCAACTTGCCGTTGTCAAGGCTTGTTGACTCAATCAATCATGTGTTTGTTAAGCGCGGCTACTCACCCGTGAGGGTCTCAAGGCCATGGGGCTGGGGGGCGTGGGGAGGGTGGGAGGCGCAGGGTCCTGTCCATCAAGGAGGTGTTTTATCGAAGAGCCATGTTTTGAGGTCCCTCGTGAAGTTGGGGAGTGAGGTAGTCTGTCTGAGGTGGAGCGGGAGGGCGTTCCAGGCTCTGGCCGCGAGGAAGGAGAAAGAGCGGCCTCTCGATCTGGACTTCCTGGTGCGAGGGACCACGGGGTAGGAGAGCTGGGCCGATCGTAGGGTCCTTTGGGGTGCGTGGAATGTGAGTCGGCTATTCAGGTATGCTGGTCCGGTGTTGTGGAGGGCTTTGTGTGCGTGGTTGAGAATCTTGAAGGTATTCTCGCTTCGATGGGGAGCCAGTGAAGTGTGCGCAGGTGCTGGGTGATGTGGCAGTGTCGTGGCAGGTTGAGGACTAGTCTGGCGGCGGCGTTCTGGATGTTTTGAAGTTTGCGGGTGAGATTTTTGTTGATTCCGGCGTAGAGTGCTTTGCCGTAGTCGAGTCTGCTGGTGACGAGGGCGTGTGTGACGGTCTTTCTGTGTTCGAGGGGGATCCATTTGAAGGTCTTGCGTAGGAGGCGGAGGGTGTGGAAGCAGGAGGATGCGACAGAGTTGATCTGGCGGTTCATTTTGAGTTCAGAGTCCAGGATGATTCCGAGGTTGCGTGCGTGGTCCGTGGGGGTGGACGGGCTTCCGAGGGCAGGGGGCCACCAGGTGTCGTTCCAGGCGTCGGGGTGTGGGCCCATGATGAGTACTTCCGTTTTGTCCGTGTTGAGTTGTAGACAGCTGCTCTTCATCCATTTGGCGACTGCTTCCATGCCTTCTTGAAAGTTGTGTTTGGCTGCTTTGGGTTCGTTGGATAGGGAGAGGATGAGTTGGGTGTCATCTGTGTATGAAACAATGTTGAGTCCGTGGGTTCTGACGATGGGGGCGAGCGGAGCCATGTAGATGTTGAACAACGTGGGGATGAGGGAGGATCCTTGGGGGACTCCGCAGGTGGTCGGTGTGGGGTCCGAGAGGAAGGGAGGGAGTCTGACTCGCTGCGTTCTGCCGGAGAGGAATGAGCGGGTCCAGTCGAGGGCCTTGTCCCGGATCCCCGCGGCGTGCAGCCTGCGTGTTAGGATGCGGTGAGAGACTGTGTCGAAGGCCGCTGTAAGGTCCAGGAGGATGAGGGCTACTGTCTCTCCTCTGTCCAGGAGGGAGCGGATGTCATCTGTTGCGGCGAGGAGGGCGGTTTCCGTGCTGAGGTTCTTTCTGAAGCCGGATTGGGAGGACTCACGGATGTTGTGCTCTTCGATGCAGGTGGCGAGTTGGCTGTTGATGGCTTTCTCGATGACTTTCGCTGGGAACGGGAGCAGGGAGATTGGTCGGTAGTTTTTGAGGTCGGTGGGTCCGCCGAGGGTTTCTTCAGGAGAGGGTTGATCTCAGCGTGCTTCCAGTCATAGGGGAAGGAGGCGTTTGCGATGGAGCGGTTGATGGTGTGGCGAAGCATGGGGGCAATGGTGTCGGCGGTTCTGCTGAAGATGTGGTGGGGGCAGGGGTCCGTGTGGGCCCCGGAGTGGATTGACTTCATTGTCTTCAGTGTGTCTTTGGTGGTGAGGGCTGTCCAGCTATCAATCGTTGGCTTCATGGTGTCGGGGGTGGTAGGTGTGGGTTCTGTGTGTTGGCTGTCTTCGTCGAAATTGTCGTAAATGTTCTTGATTTTGTGGTGGAAGAAGGTGCAGAGTTTGTCGCAGAGGTCTTGTGAGGGAGGGATGTCAGTAGACTCGCTGATCGGTTGGGCGAACTCCTTGATGATGCTAAAGAGTTCTTTGCTGTTATGCGCGTGTGCGGAGATTCTGTCTTCGATCGCTTTCTTTCTTGTATTCCTGATGAGTTGGTGGTGGGCGTGGGTGGCTGCTATGAAGTTGTTGTGGGCTTCTGTAGATTTGGAGTTTCTCCAGGCCTTTGAGGCGGCGGCATGTGCGTCTGGACTCTCGGAGTTCGGTGGTGAACCAGCTGGCTTTCCTGGCGTGTTTGTTGTTATTCTTCTTGAGGGGGGCTAAGGTGTTGGCGCAGTCGGAGATCCATCTGTGCAGGGTTCTGGCTGTGGTGTCGGGGTCGTCGTTGTCCGTGATGGTTGGGGTGGAGTTGCCGAGTGTGGTGGTGAGCTGGTCGTCGGTGATTTTGGTCCAATTTCTTCGTGGGAGCAGGTGCTGGGTTCTGTGGATGGTGGGTGTACTGAAGGTGAAATGGATGCAGCGATGGTCTGTCCACGGGAGTTCGGTGGTGTGGCTGAAAATGATGGAGTTTCCTGTTGTGAAGATGGGGTCGAGGGTGTGTCCTGATGAGTGCGTGGGTTCCGTCACAATCTGGCGGAGTCCAATGTTGTGGAGGTTGTCCAGGAGGGATTTGGTGTTGGGGTCTTGTTGGTTGTCGAGGTGGAAGTTGAGATCTCCCAGCAAGGTGTAGTTGGTGGACGCGATGGCCTGCGGGGTGATGCTGTCCGTGATGGCATTGGTGAATGGTCCGCAGGGTCCGGCGGGGGCCGGTAGATGAGGGTTCCCCGGAGGGTGGTGGTAGGGCTAGCCTGTATCTTGAAGTGTAGGTGTTCCATCAGGTCTGTGGGCTCGTCGCACAAGTTACTAACTTGTGTAACGATATATCTGTAAGAGACAGTAGTTAGTGACAGATTCCTTACCTTAGAATATCCCCAGGCGTCAGGCTGGATCCAGAAAGTTTTTGCGTAGCAGTACCCTTGCGCGTCGGTAGGCGGCGTTGTGCGGCTCCGCGTCCGTCGTCAGCGTCGGGACCGCCGGGATGACGTCGCGGGCAGTACTTAGACGCCGCCCCTGCGCGCTGACGTCAGTTCTGTACACGACTTTCCGCGCCAGGAACGCAGAGCCATGCAAGAAGCTGACATAGGTGTCTGAAAAATACTAGGGCCCTGAAAGGGATGTCCTTAACCCTAGAAATCAGTTCGCAGAACGGGGAGGATGGGTGGGCGGTAAGGAATCTGTCACTAACTACTGTCTCTTACAGATATATCGTTACACAAGTTAGTAACTTGTGCATCTGAAAGAGACACGTTAGTGACAGATTCCTTACCTTAGAATAGATACCCCAGCAATACCAACCCCAGTGGTGGGTCTGCGAACAAAGATCAGACAAGGAAGTCCCGGAGGACAGAACGGCCAAAGAAGCCGTCCCTCCGGACCTGACTGTCAAGGCAGTAATGCTTGGTAAACGTGTGCAGCGAGGCCCACGTACCTGCCTGACAGATATCCTGCAGCGGAACCCCGCGGCCTAAAGCAGTGGTAGCAGCCGTTGCCCTGGTGGAATGGGCACGCAGCCCAACAGGAGGCTCCTTCTTAGCCAAAGAATAGCAGGCTTTGATACACAAGGTTACCCAGCGGGAGATGGTTCTCTTGTGCACCGCCCGACCTTTTTTGGCGCCCACGTAGCCAACAAAGAGCTGGTCATCCACCCGGAAGTGTTGTGTGCGGTTGATATAAAAGGAAAGCGCACGTTTTGGGTCCAGACGGTGGAGCCTCTCTTCCTCTCTGGAAGGAGGCGGAAAGAAGGTGGGCAAAGTGATGGTCTGCCGAATGTGGAAGGCAGTAACCACCTTTGGCAAGAAGGACGGACGCGTCCTAAGAACAACCTTGTCTGGATGGACAGACAGAAAGGGAGGTTTGCATGAAAGAGCCTGGAGCTCACTCACCCGCCGAGCGGAGGTGATGGCCACCAGAAAGGATGTCTTCAGAGTCAGAAGACGAAGAGGACAGTTATGTAGAGGCTCAAAGGGAGCGCACATGAGAAAGGTAAGAACCAAGTTCAAGTCCCACTGAGGCATCACAAACGGAACAGGAGGGAAGAGGTGTGTAATGCCTTTTAGGAACCTGTTAACAACAGGGGACTTGAAAAGTGAGGGCTGATCAGGAAGCCTGAGGAAGGCCGAAATGGCACAAAGATAGCCCTTGATGGTACCCAGGGCAGAACCCTGTTGGGCCAGAGAAAGAAGGAACAGAAGAACCTCAGAAAGAGGGGCAGAGAGGGGATTCACAGCCTTTGCTGTGCACCATGCCACAAACTTGTTCCACCTGCAGGCGTATACCACCTTAGTGGAGGGACGCCTGGCTGCCAGAATCACATCACAAACTTCGGGAGGCAAGTCGAAGGGAATCAACTGCCGCCGCTCAATCTCCACGCAAGCAGGTGGAGACTGGACAGGTTCGGGTGGAGGACCGTCCCCTGCTGCTGCGACAGAAGATCCTCCCGAAGAGGCAGACGGATCGGGGGATCGACGCTCATACTGAGTAGCTCGGGATACCAAACTCTTCGAGCCCAGTCCGGGGCCACAAGGATGACTTGGGCCCGGTCGCGCCGAATCTTCTTCAACACTCTGGGTAGAAGTGGTATAGGCGGAAAGGCGTACAACAGACCAGACCGCAAATCCACTCGCTACAAAAAGCGTCGCCGAGCGAGTGCCGCCGTGGAAATTCCAACGCGCAGAACTGCTGACATTGCGCGTTCTCTTCGGTGGCGAATAGATCTAACCAAGGCTCTCCCCACTGTAGAAAGAGTCCTTGCGCCACTTCCGAGTGAAGACGCCATTCGTGATCCATCATGCACCTGCGGCTGAGTTCATCCGCCCTGGCGTTCAGGGAACCTGCCAGGTGTTGAACCATCAGGAACATGCCCTGATGTTCCAACCATGTCCAAAGGCGCAGAGCCTCCTGACAGAGGGTCCACGACCCCACCCCGCCTTGTTTGTTGCAGTACCACATGGCGGTGGTGTTGTCTGTGAACACCTGCACTACCTTCCCTTTGACAGAGGGAAGGAATGCCTTGAGTGCAAGTCGGATCGCCCGGAGCTCCAGAAGGTTGATATGGAGCCGGGACTCCGCCGGAGACCAGAGGCCTCTGATCTCCGCCTCTCCCATGTGACCGCCCCATCCCAGAAGGGACACGTCCGTCACAACTGTGTGCTCTGGCTGGGGAAGGGAGAGGGATCTGTCCATGACCCATTGCCGGTTCGAGAGCCACCACTGGAACTGTTTTGCAGTCCCCTCCGAGATCTGGATGTGATCGGACAGGTTGCCCTGGTGCTGCGCCCACTGGAACTTCAGGCCCCACTGCAGAGCCCGCATATGCCATCTGGCATGATCGACCAGCAGGATGCAGGAGGCCATGAGGCCCAGCAGCCTCAGGGTAATCCGTACAGAAACCCAGGATAAAGGCTGAAAGATCGGAATCATAGTCTGAATATCCCGGACTCGCCGTTCGGGAGGTTAGGCCCGAAACTGCGTCGTGTCCAGAACTGCTCCGATGAAAAGGAGCTGTGGAGAAGGAATCAGATGCGACTTCGGCACATTGATGGAGAACCCCAGCGAGTGCAGGAGTTCGGCCGTAGTCTGGAGGTGGGAGACGACTGCCTGGGACGAGCCCGCCTTCAGCAGCCAGTCTTCGAGGTAGGGGAAGACTGGAACCCCTGCCCGGCGCAGATGAGCTGCGACCACCGCCATCACTTTCGTGAACACCCGAGGGGCACTGGTAAGGCCAAAGGGGAGTACGGTGAACTGAAAATGCTCGAGGCCTACCGTGAACCGCAGGTAACGCCAATGGGCCGGCAGGACGGGGATGTGGAAATAAGCGTCCTGTAAGTCCAACGCTACCAACCAGTCTCCAGGGTCGAGGGCAGTCAAGACCTGAGCTAGGGTGAGCATCTTGAACTTCTCCTTCCGGAGGAAGCGATTGACGTTCCGGAGGTCCAAGATAGGACGCATGTCCTCCTTGTCCTTCTTGGGCACCAGAAAGTAGTGGGAGTAGCAACCACGTCCTACTTCTGGGGTCGGAACATGCTCGATGGCCCTCTTGGCCAAGAGGGCCTTGACTTCCTTCTGCAGAAGCACCAAGTGATCCCCTGACATGCGGTGGAATTGAGGTGGCATGGCTGGGAGGGTGGTCTCGAAGGGGAGGGAGTAGCCCCTTCGGACAATGTCCAAGACCCACCTGTCCGAGGTGATGGCACGCCAGTGGTGAAGGTGATGGCGGACCCTGCCCCCTACTGGCGTGCTGTGCACCTGAAAGGAAGGACTAGGAGGGCTTAGAGGCCGCGGTCGGGGTTGGTGGCCTGACCCGCATGCTGGTTGCCTGACCCGCCACGGCGGGAGCCACGTCCTCGGCCACGCGAAGACGCTTGCTGCGCGGGCCGGTGGCTGGGCAGCGGACGTGACTGGGCGCCCCTTCCGTGGCCACGAAAGGGGCGAAAAGCAGAGGTTAGCGGAGGGCGCACAGCAGAAAGGCCCAGGGACTTGGCAGTAGCCCGTGAGTCCTTAAAACGCTCCAGCGCATGGTCTGCTTTGGTACCAAAAAGACCGACTCCATCAAAGGGCATGTCCATGAGTGTGTTTTGGACGTTACCCGAGAAACCAGTTGTCCTCAGCCAGGCGTGGCGACGCAGCGCCACTGTCGTTGCAAGCGATCTGCCCAGCGAGTCGGCGGTATCAAGGCCACAACGGATGGTGTACTTTGCCGCATCCCTTCCTTCCGCAATGGCGCGGGAAAGCAGTGTCTGGACCTCCTCAGGACACTGGGGCAAAACGAGCGCCACCGAATCCCACAGAGAGTGGGAGTATCGGCCCAAAAGGCAAGCGGTGTTGACGGACCGCAAGCCAGCACTGGAGGAAGAAAAGGCCTTCTTCCCAAATTGATCCAGGCGTTTGGATTCCCTATCCGGAGGGGCGGTAGGGAAGGCGGTTTGGGAGGCAGAGGCTTGGACAACCAAGCTCTCGGGGGTGGGATGTTGAGAGAGAAACAAGGGGTCGCCCGGAGCAGGGCGATGGCGTCGGGCCACGTTCCTATCCACAGGAGCCCCTGTGGCGGGCTTGGACCAGGTGCCCAAAAGAACGTCAGAAAGTGCATCATTAAACGGCAGCAATGGCTCCGAGGAGGTAGCTGCCGGCTGAAGCACTTCCGTCAGGAGGTTAGTCCTGACAGCCAATGTAGGCAATTGGAGGTGTAAGGCTCCAGCTGATCTACGCAACACCGTTGCGAAATATGCTCCCTCGTCCGTAGCCACGGAAGGAGGAGACAGCATGCCAGTGTCAGGGGAAGTGTCCAGACCACTGGCATCCCCAAGTTCCTCTGCCCAGTCCTGATCATATGTGTTACAGCAAACAAATGATGGACGGAATGCTGACAATGCAAACATTCTCCCCCAGTCAAAAGATCTGGGTTAAATCCATCGTTCTTTTGCCCGCTATGCCACCCCAGTTTGGACCCAGCCATATGCAAATCAGTCTTGACCCTGTGCCCCATGGGAACAGTCCAGACCGAACTGCCAGGCCAGGTCCTCCCTGGACCGGAAACAAGCATCCTGGGACCGGTTTCAGGGTATGTCACCCTTCTTCAGCCAGGCTAGCTTGAATCCAGTGGCACAGTGAGCAAGGGACCCACGTCTGGGCATACCCATCCCACTTAGGGCGAAAAGTGTTACAGCAAACAAATGATGGACGGAATGCTGACAATGCAAACATTCTCCCCCAGTCAAAAGATCTGGGTTAAATCCATCGTTCTTTTGCCCACTATGCCACCCCAGTTTGGACCCAGCCATATGCAAATCAGTCTTGACCCTGTGCCCCATGGGAACAGTCCAGACCGAACTGCCAAGCCAGGTCCTCCCTGGACCGGAAACAAGCATCCTGGGACCGGTTTCAGGGTATGTCACCCTTCTTCAGCCAGGCTAGTTTGAATCCAGTGGCACAGTGAGCAAGGGACCCACGTCTGGGCATACCCATCCCACTTAGGGCGAAAAGTGTTAAAGCAAACAAATGATGGACGGAATGCTGACAATGCAAACATTCTCCCCAGTCAAAAGATCTGGGTTAAATCCATCGTTCTTTTGCCCACTATGCCACCCCAGTTTGGACCCAGCCATATGCAAATCAGTCTTGACCCTGTGCCCCATGGGAACAGTCCAGACCGAACTGCCAGGCCAGGTCTTCCCTGGACCGGAAACAAGCATCCTGGGACCGGTTTCAGGGTATGTCACCCTTCTTCAGCCAGGCTAGCTTGAATCCAGTGGCACAGTGAGCAAGGGACCCACGTCTGGGCATACCCATCCCACTTAGGGCGAAAAGTGTTACAGCAAACAAATGATGGACGGAATGCTGACAATGCAAACATTCTCCCCCAGTCAAAAGATCTGGGTTAAATCCATCGTTCTTTTGCCCACTATGCCACCTCAGTTTGGACCCAGCCATATGCAAATCAGTCTTGACCCTGTTCCCCATGGGAACAGTCCAGACCGAACTGCCAGGCCAGGTCCTCCCTGGACCGGAAACAAGCATCCTGGGACCGGTTTCAGGGTATGTCACCCTTCTTCAGCCAGGCTAGCTTGAATCCAGTGGCACAGTGAGCAAGGGACCCACGTCTGGGCATACCCATCCCACTTAGGGCGAAAAGTGTTACAGCAAACAAATGATGGACGGAATGCTGACAATGCAAACATTCTCCCCCAGTCAAAAGATCTGGGTTAAATCCATCTTTCTTTTGCCCACTATGCCACCCCAGTTTGGACTCAGCCATATGCAAATCAGTCTTGACCCTGTGCCCCATGGGAACAGTCCAGACCGAACTGCCAGGCCAGGTCCTCCCTGGACCGGAAACAAGCATCCTTGGACCGGTTTCAGGGTATGTCACCCTTCTTCAGCCAGGCTATCTTGAATCCAGTGGCACAGTGAGCAAGGGACCCACGTCTGGGCATACCCATCCCACTTAGGGCGAAAAGTGTTACAGCAAACAAATGATGGACGGAATGCTGACAATGCAAACATTCTCCCCCAGTCAAAAGATCTGGGTTAAATCCATCGTTCTTTTGCCCACTATGCCACCCCAGTTTGGACCCAGCCATATGCAAATCAGTCTTGATCCTCTGCCCAGTCCTGATCATAGTCACACTGCTGTGTGAGAGGGTCATCCGACCCTCCCAGCTCTCCTGGTCCTCCTCAGGTTGAAAATAAGGAGGAGGAGGGACGTCCGGGACCCAAGGTCTCATTGGCGCCGGAGCCGGCGTCGGGCGACGTCGGTCCGACGCCGCGTCCGGATCCAGAGATAACTGGGGAACAACGCCGCCCGGAGCCCCGGGAGGCGTCAGGAACGTCACCGGGGACATCGGCGTCGGCGGAGGCGTGGTTAGGTCAACCGGCGTCGATGGGGGTTGCGGTACCACCGGAGCCAAGATCGAGGCCGGGGCCGAAGCCGGGAGCGAGGCTGATGGGACAGGCGGCGCCGGGACCAGAGTCGGCGGCGGCGCCGGGGCAATCCCATTAGGGCCCGCGGGGCCCGAAGGTGCACCGGAGGGGCCTTGAGGCCCGAAGAGGCGGGCCATGGCCGACAGGAATTCCCGTATCTCGGCCGGAGTCGCCCCCGAACCCGGGAAGGACGGATAATGCGGGGGCGGCTCCACAGGCACATCCGGAGCCGCGGGGACGGTGCCGACAGGGGCCTCAGCCGAGTCGCGAGACAGGCGAGGCGAAGTCTTAGAGCGATGGTGCTTCTTAGACTTTTTGTGCTTCGACTTACCCGAGGAGTGCGAAGACTTGGAGTCCGATGACCGGCGAGGACTCCGCGACCGGCCCCTCGACCTCTCACGTGACCGGGGCTTGGTGCGGAGCTGACTGCCGGACCTCGAGGAGCTTTCGAGACCGCTCTCGCAAAGCCTTCGGGTGCAAGGCTCGGCAGTCGGAACACGACTTCGTGTCGTGGTCGCGGCCGAGACAGTAGAGACACTCTAAGTGCGGGTCTGTGATCGACAACATTCGACCACAGGCGTCGCATGGCTTGAAGCCGGGCATCCCTACCGACACCGTGGAGCCGAGATGACTTGAAGAAAACAGTGAAAAATCACCAAAAAGTTAGTCAAAAAATGACTAGGGTACTGCTCTTCCCGGATCTGCGCTTACTGGCGTGGAAAAAAGAAGAACTGACGTCAGCGCGCAGGGGCGGCGTCTAAGTACTGCCCTCGACGTCATCCAGGCGGTGCCGACGACGGATGCGGAGCCGCACGACGCCGCCTACCGACGCGCAAGGGTACTGCTACGCAAAAACTTTCCGGATCCAGCCTGACGCCTGGGGATATTCTAAGGTAAGGAATCTATCACTAACGTGTCTCTTTCAGATGGGAAGTGTGCTCAGTCGGAGGGTGGATTTGTGGACGATGGCGATTCCCTCCCCAGGGCGGGTGGGTCGGTCCTTCCGGGAGATCTTCGGGCTACTAGAAGTACCAGCCTCCAGCATCTCTTCCCACCAAGGTCTTCGTCCTCACAGCATCCTTTGCATCGTGAGCCTGCATCTTTGGTGAGCTGCTTGAGGTCCTCTTGCAACTCCTGTGCCTTTGGCCTGTGGGTCTTCTTTGGCTTCAGTGGGCTCCCCTGCTTGCTCGGGCCTGCTCTGACTCTCCTGCACTTGGTGAGTCCCTTGGACCTTGCTGGTCCCGACACTGCACATTCTTAGTTTACCACGTCTGTTGCTGCTGCCAAGGCTTGTTGTTGCTCCCGCCGGACACAGACCCCCTGGTTCAAAACTTCCAATGTGGGAAAGCTCGTGACCGGCTCCTGGTCATCCACAGCGTCGCCTGGTCCTCTCAGCTGCAGCGACAAGGTCACCGCCAACTCTCCTGCATCTTCCATCATCGATGGTCATTGGTCTTCCGTGCCTCCTGGTCATTCCCGAGTGGGATAGACTCTGCCCCCTCTGCTTGCAGGTAATCTTCTTCAAGAATCCATCCTTGGATTCCACCGGACTCTTTCACCTTTTTCACCAGCGGCATCTTTACTGAAGTCCTCCATTGTGGTCTAAGGCGGTTTCCGACATCACTTCGCACCTATGCACCTGGCTTCCCTGGTGTAGATATCCTGGTTCCTGGGGTATCCACGGGTGGAGTGATTCTCCAAACGTCCATCTTCCACAGGATTTCTTCAGGGTTCACTGGAAAGGGTCCGTCCTAAAAACTACGAGTGCGACTTTCCCACTGACTTGCATTGAGTACGTGGCTGTGTTTCCACTCTGCACACAGCCTCCGTGGGGTTCCTGAGTGGTTCCTTGAGTCCCGACTCTTCTGGTCCAAGTCTTGACTTCGGTCGCATCTCGCATTCCACTTTCTTAGTACATGGCTTGGTCTCCCCCTGGAGACCACTGTGTATTTGTGCTACTTACCTGTTCTACTCTGGAAATATTGAGTGTATTGTGTGGATATCTTTGGGTAGGAGATATATCAATGTGTGTGTGTGTATAATAAATATAACCTTTTTTATAACTACACTGTGTGGTTCTTTTTCGTTCAACCTACACTACTTGATTAGTTCTGGTAAAACAAGCTGCTTCACACTCCTTCTGGTTTAAGCTTGAAGGCTGCTCTCAGCTTTCTATGGTTGTTTAAGACCACTAAAATCACCATACGAGTTGTCTGGATTAGTGCAAGGTGCTTCACTTAAATAAGTGTGCACCATATACTAAGCCAGTCTCCTACACTTACCTGTACACTGTGGTTCTCCAGTATTGATATCTGTTATAGAATCACATGCTTGAATCTTCCCCGTCGTCATGGTGGGAGTCCCAAGCTAACAGTAATAACAGTAGTGCTAAAGCATTAGCATTAACTCAATTGTAATAGTATTTAGTAACCCATTTACATTGTTTTAAAAGATCCAAACTTCAGCCAATCAGAGCTGTGACCCTGGAGTACTCATCCCCTGCAGAGCCACCACACCTCAGATTTCGAGCATGAGTCCAAACTAACAACAACAGAGGTAGCAAAAGGTGAGCCTGACCGGGGAGGAGGAAGGATCTCATGTGAATCTATAAAAGATATCAATACTGGAGAACCACGATGTACAGGTAACTAACTTGTTCTTTCTCCAGTATTTTATCTTTTATAGCTTCACATGCTTGAAATCAGACTATTGAGTAGTATCCAACACTAATGACGGCAGGAAGGCAAACCATCCCACCATGATACACAACTGAATGCGAGTAGCCAGTTAAATTTCTGTGAAACTACATAAAATCAGAAGAGACGTATATTCAGCATAATCAAATTATTACTTAAATAGTACAACAGAAGAAAAACAGCTGAGAGCAGAACAGTAGCATACCTTATGCAAAGAGTCGCCGTAGAGCAGCCTGACCGACTGCTACATCTGCTTTACTCCAGCCATCGAGGCAGTAATGCTTTGTAAAGGTGTGGGTGTTCACCCATGTGGCTGCGTTGCAGATGTCCGATAGAGATACTCCTTCAAACAGGGCTGAGGAGGCAGCAACCTTCCAAGTGGAATGAGCCTTCACCTTTGCAGGCAGTGGACGTCCTGCCTTTTCATGGCAGAAGAGTATAGCTGAGGAGACCCAGCGAGCAATACTAGCCCGCGTTAAGGCCTGTCTTTTGTAGAGACAGAGAAAGATGAGCAACTGAGTTGATTTACGGAAAGTCTTAGCTCTTTTTAAGTAGAATTTCAAACCACTTAATGTCCAGCGAGTACAAAGCTCTCTTTGCCGTCAAAGAAGGACTGGGGAAGAACGAAGGAAGAATCACTAGTTCGTTGAGGTGAAATGTTGAAGGCACCTTGGGAATGAATGAAGGATTAGTGCGCACGACTACTCTGTCCTCTAGGAATTGGTGGTAAGGCTCTGTTATGGTGAAAGCTTGAATTTCGCCAATACATCTTGCAGATGTGATGTCTAAGAGAAAAGCCACCTTCCAAGAAAGGAATTTCAGATCACACTTGTGTATAGGGTCGAATGGAGATCTCGTGAGTTGCGACAGAACAGTGTTGAGCTGCCAAAGCACTGGAGGAGGCTTAACGGTCAGATAAGCCCTAAAGAGGCCTTTCACGGTAACTTTTAACCGTGGCTAAAGCAAAGCCTTGCTGGACTAGAGACAACACAAACGACAAACCCTCAGAGAGCTTGGCATGAAGTGGGTCGACCTGTCCCAACGGCAGGCATATACAGATTTGGTAGAGTGATGCCTAGCTGCCAGGATGATGTCCATGAACTCGGAGGGAGGTCGACAGTTCAACTGTCTCTGCTTAGTCTCCAACTGTGGCGGGTGTGCCAGTTCGGGTGCAGGACCCTGTCCTGTTGATGCAACTGGAGAGTCTACTGAAGGGGCAGCCTGAAAAATGCTCATGTTCAGGAGTTCAGGATACCCTGCTCTCCGTGACCAATTCGCAGTTACTAGAAGGACTTAGGCTTGGTCATTCCTGATCTTCCTCAGAACTCGGGGCAGGATTAGCATCGGCCAGAAGGCGTGCAGAAGTCCAACTTCCACTCTAAGCAGAACGTATCTCCAAGCAAAAGCCACTTTGCTAACTTTAACATGCAGAAATGTGGACATTGTGGGTTCTCGTGGTGGCAAACGGATCGAGCCAAGATTATCCCCATTCTTAGAAGAGACCTTGTGCCACCTGCGGGTGCAACCATCATTCGTGATCCTTTAGGCATCGATGACTGAGTTTGTCTGCCCTGGCATTAAAAGACCCTCAAGTGCTGCACCATCAGGAAAATCCTCTGGCATTCCAACTATGTCCAGAGGCGCAGGGCCTCCTTGCACAAGGTCCACAACCCCACCTGCCCTGCTTGTTGCAGTACCCCATGGCAGTGGTGCGGTCTGTGACCTGAACCATCCTCCCTTTGATGGATGGCAGGGAGGCCTTCAACGCCAAGCGGATGGCTCTTGATGTGGAGCAAAGCCTCCGCCGGGCACCAGACGCCTATGATGCCTCCCAGATAGCTGCCCCCAACCTAGAAGCGATACATCAGTCACAGCTATCAACTCTGGGTATAGTAGGGAGAGAGGTCTTCCGCTGAACCAATTGCGGTCCAACCGCCACCACTGCATATCTTTTGCAGTCTCCTCTTAAACCAGAACTTTGTTGGAGGGGTCCCCCTGGCACTGTTGCCACTGGGACTTCGACCCCACTGCAGAGCCTGCTTATGCAAGCTAGCATGCTTTCCCCCAACAGGATACAGTGGCGCTAGGGCTCCGCTGTGAGTCATGCATTACGTAGAGAGGAATACTGTGGATTGCGCAAACAAGCCATAGCTATGGTGTGGGATGCCCTGCTGGAACAACTTAAAGCCCAAGATGAGGTCTCTGCCTCTTGACAGTCCTCTGATATCCATTGTAAGTGTTACATGTTGGCTCCCGTGGCTTCTTACAAGGGGGGACAGCTCTCACACTTACTGATTCATGTTGATTTGATGACAGACATGGACTTAATGTGGGGGACAATGTTGGGGGGCTAGTTGCGCAAGTTCATCTTTTGTTTTTCTCTTATTCAATCCTTATGTAATATATGATACTACGTTTTCAAGTAATCTACATGGCTCATCACTGAGTTTATAATGCCTGTACTTTTTCAAATGTATGTGTAGCTGTTGCTACTCTCCAGACCATGCTACAATGTAGGACACTGACCATTGCAACAAGGATGTCTTCATGTTTAGTAGAATGCAATTAAATATGTTTAAAAAAAAAAGACCAGCAGGAGGCCATCGGCCCCAGAGTCACCTCACTGAGATCCACTACAGAAGCGGAAACTTTGGGATCATAGTTCCAATGTCCTGGACTCTCTATTCCTGGGGATAGGTGCAAAACTGCACCACGTTCAGAATGGCTCAGATAAAGGGCAGCATCTGTGAAATAGTCAGGTGTGACTTCAGCATATTTATAGTGAACCCCAACGATGTTAGGAGGTTCCGCCGTAGTCTGGAGATGGGTGACAACTGATAGAGGGGAGCCCGCCTTCAGTAGCCAGTCATTGAGGTAGGGGAAGACTGGGACCCCCAGTCCCCCTAAGATGAGCTGGGACCATTGCCATTGCTTTAACACCCAAGGGTCACTGATGAGGCCAAACGGGAGCACAGTAAACTGAAAATGCTGATGGCCCACAGTGAACCACAGGTAACACCTGTCCGTCTGCAGGAAAGGGATGTGGAAATGTGTCCTAGAGGTCCAACACTACCATCCACTCTCCGGGGGTCCAAGGCAGAGAGGAACTGGGCCAAGGTGAGCATCTCTAATTCCTCTCCGTAGAAAAGATGAGAGGGCGAAGATCCAGGATAGGATGGAAGCCTCAGCCTTTTTTCTGCACCAGAAAGTAGCGGGAATAACAAACAAGATCTAATTCTGGCATCAGCACCCTATCTATGGCTCCTTTGGCCAAAACAGCCTGCACTTCCTGTCATAAAAGGGACAGATGCTCCTCCATCAATCATTCTAGCTATGGTGGCAATGGCGGTGGGGTTTCCAAGAATGGAAGAGCGCAACCCTGCTGAACGATATGTAACATTCACTTATCTGAATTGATGGCTTGCCACTCTAGCAGAACATGCTGGATCCTAACACTTACAGGGTGTCTGTGTGTCGCTAAGGACATGCTAACCAGGCTTAGAGGCTGTGGCAGCTGGAGGGGAATTTTCCTGGGTTGCACACTGCCCCTGGTACCCATGTGACCTGTGGTAACTTTGGCAGTGGCCACGAAAGGGCTAAGTAGTCTGCTGTGCCTGGCCTGAGGAGGTGGCTGCCGTTACTGGGAGCCCCTACCAAAGCCACGTAAAAGGGTGAAAATTAGAAGGCGTCTGATGTGGTGCTGTGGACAAGCTCAAGGAATGCACTGCAGCCCTACTGTCTTTGAACCACTCAAGCGTGTAATAAGCCTCGTCTCCAAAACGTCGGGAACCGTCAAAGGGCATTTCCATGAGGCTGGGCTTGACATCAGTAGAAAACCCAGCATATCGCATTCATGTGTGCCTGCGGAGGGCCATACTAGTACCAATGGCTTTTCCTAACGAGTCAATTGTATCAAGGCCACACCAAATAGCAAACTTGACCACATCATGGCCATCCTGCATGGCTTGTGAAAGGATGTGTCAGGCTTTCTCAGGGACAACAAGGTGAATATGAAAGGATAATGTTACCTACCCAGTAAGCATCTGCTTTTGGCATGTGGAGCTGTAGATTCACATGCTTTGTATAGTCCTGCCTTCTAGTGTTGGGTCCGGATGTTTGCAAGTTGTTTTTGTCTTCGAAGAAGTCTTTCCAGTCACGAGGTAAGGTGACTCCTCCTTTCGGTGATAGTGCGCATGGTCATCGACTACATTGTTAGATTGTTTTCCCACAAGAGGGTGAGAATGGAGTGCGCAAGTGTAGAATAGAGATGCCATGCGTATGTATGTAAGTAGGAAGAACTGCAACAAATGGAGGTGTCGGGGAGGTGGGCGGGCGCATGTGAATCTACAGCTCTACATGCCAAGAACAGATGCTTACTGGGTAAGTAACATTATCCGTTCGAGGCATGTGTGCTGTAGATACACATGCTTTGCAAAGACTATAAAGCAGTATGCTCCCCAAGCGGTGGCTAACCTGTAGGTGTTGCAGTTGTTTGAAATAGTGTCTTAAGCACTGCCTGGCCTACATTAGCTTGTTGTCTTGCTAACACATCTACACAGTAGTGTTTAGTAAATGTGTGTGGTGTAGAACATGTAGCTGCTTTACATATGTCAGCTAGAGGAATGTTGCCTAAAAAGGCCATAGTAGCCTCTATCTTGCATGTAGAATGCGCTCTAGGGGGTATGGATAAAGTTTGTTTGGCTCTTGCATAGCAAATTTGAATGCATTTCACAATCCATCTTGAAATGCATGATTTAGAGATGGGATTGCCTTTGGGAGGTGGAGCAAATGCAACAAATAAATGTTTGGTTTTGCAAAAATCTTTGGTACTTTCCACGTAATATATATAAAGCTCTTCTAAAGTCTAGCGTGTGTAGAGCTAGCTCTTTCTGCCACTGAATCAGGTTGAGGAAAAAACACAGGTAACTCAACTGATTGGTTAATATGAAACCACTTGTGGAAGGAATTTTGGATTGGTGCGAAGAACAACTATCTTTGTGGAGTTGAAAGAAAGGTTCTTCCAGGGTTAAAGCCTGTTGCTCACCAACTCTCCTCAATTAAGTAATAGCAATGAGGAAAGCAACTTTCCATGAGAGAAACTGTAGAGGACATTTATGTAAGCGTTCAAAGGGTGGACCCATAAGTCTTGTAAGGACAATATTAAGATTCCACACTGGTGCGGGTGGAACTCTTGGTGATATAATTCTTTTCAAACCTTCCATGAAAGCTTTGATTACTGGAATCTTGAAAATAGATTAATGTTGTCTGTTTTGCAAATATGCAGCCACTGCTGCAAGGTGTAAACGAATAGATGTGCAAGCCAACCCTGTTTGCTGTAAATGCAACACGTAACAGATAATATTTTGTATAGAAGCTTCTAGAGGATTGATGATGTTATTACAATAGATAACAAATCTTTTCCACTTTGCGGCAAAGCAAGCTCTGGTAGTAGGCTTTCTTGCTTCTTTTAAAATAGTCATACATTCTGGTGGTACATTGAAATAACCAAACTTCAGGAGCTACATCGCTAAGTTGAGCTCCTTGGGATTTGGATGTCTGATTTCTCCACAGCTCTGAGTCAGGAGACTGGAGATGAGATGTGGTTTTTGATGTGGAACCACTGACAGTTCTAACAGGGTGGTGTACCAAGGTTGACGAGTCCATGTGGGGGCTACTCGGATCAGAGTGAGTGATGTTTGCCTGAGCTTCCGAACTAGCAATGGAAGTAGTGGGAAAGGCTTAAAAGCGTAGGAAAATATCCCTGACCAACTCATCCATAGGGCATTGCCTTTGGATAGAGGGTATGGGAACCTGGATGCGAAGGTTGGGCTTTTTGTGTTATTTACTGTGGCAAACCGATCTATTTGTGGAAATCCCCAGTGTTGGAAGTAGGGAAGAAGAACTTGGGGACGAAGTTCCCACTTGTGAACTTACTGCCTCTGTCTGCTGAGGAAGTCGGCAATTTGATTGTTTACCCCTGGAAGGTGTTCCGCCAGGAGATAGATCTTGTGATGAATTGCCCAGTTCCAAATGTTTTGCGAGAGGCGTGACAGTTGGAGAGAGTGTGTTCCTCCTGGTTTTAGTACATATTACATTGCTGTCATGTTGTCTGTGCGAACTAAGACAACTTTGCCTATAAGTTGAGTTTGAAAAGCTTTGAGTGCTCGGAACACTGCCAGAAGTCCTAGGTAGTTGATGTGAAGACTTTTGTGATTGTGTAATGTTGGAGCGGGGACCCCAACCAGTGAGAGATGCGTCTACTGTTAGCACAGTCTGTGGAATAGGGTCCATGAAGAGCCGCCCTTTGGATACGTTTTGTGGGTTCCACCACTGCAGAGAGTGATGGGTGCGGCCGCTTACCAACACTAGATCGGTTAATTGACCTAGTCATTGATTCTACTGACTAGCTAGACATTCTTGTAGGGGACGCATGCGAAGCCTTGCATGAGGTATCGCGATGCAAGATGCCATCAATCCCAGCAGTTGCATGAAAACTCTGGCTGGTAATGTTTGATTGGGTTGAAACTGTAGCACCAAGGACTGAATCTTGTGAATTCTGCCTGCATTGGGAGAGGCTAGAGCTTTGAGAGTGTTGATTGTAGCTCCTAGATAAGACTACATCTGTGCAGGACACAGGTGAGACTTTTGTGCATTGATGGTATAGCCTAATTGATGAAGTAAGTGTATTGTTGTCTGAGTGTGTTGCAGACAGCTTTGGTAAGTGCTGGCTTTGATGAGCCAGTCGTCTAGGCAGGGGAAGACATGAATACATTGTCTTCTGAGTTGAGGGGCTACTACTGCCAGACATTTGGTAAATTCTCTGGGAGCAGTGGTGACTCCAAACGGAAGTACTTTGAACTGGTAATGCTTGCCTGCTATCACAAATCTGAGGTATTTGCGATGAGATGGATGAATTGGAATGTGAAAGTATACATCTTTTAAGTCTAGAGTAGACATAAAATCGCCTTACTGTAAAAGAGGAAGTACTTGTTGAAGGGTCACCATGTGAAAGTGCTCTGACAGTATGTATCGGTTCAACTCTCTGAGATCTAGAATAGGTCTTAATGATCCGTCCTTTTTGGGGATCAGAAAGTAAAGAGGATAGACCCCCGACCCTTGGTACTGAAGTGGAACTGGTTCTATGGCTCCTTTCAGTAATAGAGATTGCATCTCTTGTTCGAGCAATATCAGGTGGTCCGGTTACAATTTGTGAAAACGAGGTGAAATATTTGGAGAATTGGTAGTAAGCTCCATGCAATAACCATGCTGGATAATACCAAGCACCCATTTGTCGGTTGTTATAGATTCCCAAATGGGGAGAAAGTGTTGAATTCTTCCTCTGACAGGTGTGGAATAATCTGAGGGAACTGTGGGGAAGTCACTGCTTATTAGGGGAAGGGGAGTTACGGGGTATGGTGTTTTTACCTCTACCTTTGGAACTGTTTCCCCTATATCCTCCTCTGAAAAATCCTCTTGGAGAAGAGAATTGGTTGTTACCCTTGTAGGAGGAAGTGTTTTGATCCGAGGCTGTTGACTTGGACCCTCCCCGGTAAAAGGAGCGCCGAAAGGAACCTCCGTTTGAAGGAGAATTAAGTGCTCCCATAAATTTGGCAACTTCACTGTCCTTTTTCATTTTTTGAGTGCTTGATCACCTTCGGGCCAAAAAGTTGTTGTTTATCAAAAAGTGTATTTAAAATGAATTGTTGGACTTCAGGTTTAAACCCGAAAACCCGTAACCAGGCATGCCTTC
The DNA here is from genome assembly GCA_963921515.1 of Calotriton arnoldi. NCBI lineage: Eukaryota > Metazoa > Chordata > Amphibia > Caudata > Salamandridae > Calotriton > Calotriton arnoldi. The sequence goes on along the minus strand of CAWUFW010002082.1, from coordinate 129,745 downwards.
TGAGTAATATGCTAGTATTTATTTCTCTAGCTGGGGTGTCAGCAGCATCTAGAGCACACCTTATGAAAGAGTTGGAAATTAATCTTGAACTTTGGCTTTATGCTCATCTGGGAGATATTGTAGTAATTGCTCCATTTCGCCCCAGTACGCCCTATCGTATCTGGCTAAAAGGCCCTGCATGTTAGCAATACGCCTGTGTTTGGCTGCTTGTGCAGCTATACGCTTGCCAGAAGCATCAATGAGTTTTGATTCTTTATCTGGGGAAGGAGCATCCCCGGAAGTTTGAGAATTAGCTCGCTTGCGAGCATTAGATCCTACCAAAGAATCAAGTGGTAACTGGCCTTTAATAAATACTGGATCTGTTGGGGAAGGTTTCTATTTCTTGTTGACTCTAGGAGTGAGGATTTGTGCATGTACAGAGTCTGTAAAAATCTCGTCTGCGTGCCTCATCGTACTTTTTCAGCATAGGGAGTACCTGGCTCGACCTATGTGTGGATCCTAAAGTTTCAAATAGAAAATCTTGCTCTAAGGATTCTTTGTGGTGCTCCACCCCATGGTATTGTGCAGCCCTGGCAATGAGTTCTTGAGACGAGAAATGGTCATCAGGTGGAGATGGCTTGGCAGGGTAAAGGTCAGGATCAAAATCCATTGGAGGGTCAATTGTATAATCCGTCCATGGATCAACTGGTAAGTGTGTGTCTCCCTCATCAGTATCGTCTCCGCCATGATGAGATAATGGAGAGTGATGGGGTGTGATGTGTAAAGGATGTAAAGTTGGGGTGGAGGGAGGAGGAGGAGATGATGGTAGTGGATGTTAAGGGCTAGTACCAACATTTTTCCTTTTCAAAGGGATTTTAGAATTACTGTCGTCATCGGGAAGCTTGTGCATGGATGGCGTCTTAGCGTGAATATGTCCCGTGTCAGGTTTAATATAGAGTTTCTTTTGTTTAAGATTCGATTTGGACGGTACAATGTCTATTTTCGGATCCGAAGGTGCTGAAGGGACTTGTTTGGTTTTTGGCACCGAAGGTTTAGGCGCAGAGATGGAATGACCTTTCGGTGGGGAAGATTTCGGCTCCGAAGGTTGTTTGCTGCTTTTCGGTGTCGAATGTTTCGGCTTCGAACCGACTTTGTGCTTGGAACCGGAAGGTTTTGGCTCCGGAGTGGATTTGGGACGACTCGGCCCCGAGCCGGAAGGCTTGACAGTATGTTTCGGTGCCGAGCTGGGAGGCGGAGCGTCAGAAACATTGTCTCAGTGCCAACCTTGGCCAGAAGGCGCAGGTGGTGCCGAAGCCTTAGATTTTTTAGGGATGGGTTGACGGGGCAAGGGGTCTTCTGTACTCAAGTCACCCTGTCCCTGCGGCACATCGTTGACGTCTAGGTCTATCTCCAACTCTGATTCAGAGTCCGACACGTCAAAGCCCTGTTCTTCCTCGGCCGCTGTGGGCTCGGGGTCATCTTCCTCGGAGTCTTCGATATGCTGGCGGTGCATCTCCCGACATGGAGCCCATGATCACAGAGTTTTCTTTGAACGAAACGAATTGCACGCGTCGCGTTCTTGTGCTCTGGAGACAAGCACAAGTTACACACCTGGTGTAGGTCGGTACGCGGGCACTTGGCGTGGCACCTGGGGCAGAATTAGAATGGAGTCCGGTCCATTGACGAAGAGCCGGACCGACGTGGTTAGGCCCGAAGGCCGCCCACAAAACTTTCTGATCGGAAATGGAGATTCCGTTGACCAAATCGAAACGCTGAAAAGTGGGAAACTAGTTCGAAACAATACAGTTGAGGGTAGAGTGGATTGCGCACCGAGGGGAACCCGAGGAACAATTCCAAAACGAAGTGCAGCAATACACGTCCGAACTCGATGGGGGAAAAAAACTATCAAACAATGGAGTCGATGACCATGCGCACTATCACTGAAAGGAGGAGTCACCTTACGTTGTGACTGGAAAGACTTCTTCGAAGACAAAAACAACTTGCAAACATCCGGACCCAACACTAGATGGCAGGAGTATGCAAAGCATGTGTATCTACAGCACACATGCCTCGAACCAATGAATCCCATAAGGCATGGGTGTAACAATTTGTTGCTACTCCTTATCAGGAGGAGCCATAGAGCAGGCATTAGGGTTCATTTTAATTTCTGAAGCCTGCAAAATCGGATTCTCAGGAGAAGGGTTTTGAGTGAGAAAGTCTGGGTCTTCAGGTCCAGGGTGTTGGTGAAGGGTAATCTGTAGGTTGACAGTGGGTCCCGTACAGGGCTTGGCCCAGGTCCCTAGAAGTGTGGTATGAGCCTCGTTAAATGGGAGAAGAGGCTCGGAACTAGTCTGGCCGGGCTGAAGGACTTCAGTTATGATGTTGGTCTTTACCTCTTGAGTGAGCAGGTGGAGGTCGCAGATTTCTGCAGCATTCCTCATCACCATACAAAAGATGCACACTTCTCAGTAGCAGGGCCTGGGGGAAGAAACAAGACAGTATCTGGGGGCGTGTCTAGGCCACTAGCATCTTCGTCACCATACCAATTGTCATCCTGGTATGGTTGGGCAATCTTGGCTTCTTTATAGTAACATCCATTGTCAGAGTCAGTACCAGATGTGTCATGAAGAAACTGTTCCCTTCCATAACCTAGAGGGACAGTATAGGTATCAGACGGGTTGTCTGGATTGGGAGGAATAAGCAGCATCAAGCAAGGCCTTAGAGTAGATGCAGTGCCTTCTCCGAATCGGAAAACACTATGGGGTGGCTGCCCTTGAAGTCCGAATCGGCGTTGATGTATCTCACTCTGGCATAAAGTATGGCACTGGAAGCAGAATTCAGTACCAAAGCCTGTACGGATCCATGCAGGGATCCAGAGGGCCCAACTGGCGGCGATGGACGTCCCGCCAGCGGATGCCCAGTTGGATTGCCTCTCAGCTCCATGGGGCCCAAAGGCACACTAGGGGAAGCCGGCTTCGTGAATAAGCAAAGCATCGCCTCGTCCTGGAGGAGTGATGACCCCTCCCCACACCTTCTCTAGGGACTAAGAGTGGCACGAAGAGGTTGAGTCCTGCTGGGACTTCTTGGAACCAGATTTTCCCCTGTGACTTCAACCAACATGGGGTCTTTGAATGGCAGGCGATAAACAACTTCGCCTCCTGCTCCTGGATGACTTTGGGGTGCATCTGGGCACAGTTTTAGCAGGCAGCGGAGGTGGGGATGAACCGAGGTACCACAGACAAGACCAAGTGGGCATCAAGAACAGATATCTGTCTGTGACTCTCCCAACAAGGTTTAAACCCTGTTTTGTTTTGGGGCATTCTCTTGCACACTGGAAGAAAAAAATGCTAGAAATTTCGAAAAATAATGCTCAAAATGGCTAGGGTAGCTCGAATCCAAGTCGACTGGCACAGAAATCAATCAATGAATCGATCAGGGTATTGTAAGCGCGCTACTCACCCGAGAGGGTCTCAAGGCGCTGGGGTCAGATCAGCCGAAGAGCCAGGTCTTGAGAGTCTTCCTGAAGGTGTTCAGGGAGGGGGCGTGCCTGATGTCTGCCGGGAGCTCGTTCAAAGTTTTGGCCGCGATGTGGGAGAAGGATCTTCCGCCTGCTCTGGCTCTGTGGATGCGCGGGGTTTCGGCCAGTGCGAGGTTGGAAGATCGGAGGTTCCTTTTGGGTACGTGGAAGTTGATTCTGTCATTGAGGTATTCAGGTCCAGTGCTGTGTAGGCATTTGTAGGCGTGGGTGAGGATTTTGAAGGTGATTCTTTTCGCCACAGGGAGCCAGTGGAGCCTTCGTAGGTGTTGGCTGATGGGTTCGTGCCGGGGGTGCCGAAGACGAGTCTTTCGGCGGTGTTCTGTATCGTTTGGAGTTTGCGGAGTAGGGACTTGTTTATGCCAGCGTAGAGCGCATATCCATAGTCAATTCTGCTGGTGATGAGTGCGTGAGTGACTGTCTTCCTTGACTCAGGGGGGATCCACTCGAAAGTCTTGCGGAGTATTCGGGGGGTGTGGAAGCAGCTGGAGGTGACGGCGTTGACCTGTCGGTTCATGGTGAGGGTTGAGTCGAGTATGATGCCGAGGTTTTTGGCGTGGTCCGAGGGGGTCGGTGGGCTTCCGAGGGCGGTCGGCCACCATGTGTTGTCCCATGCTGAGGGGGTGGTTTCAAGGACGAGGACTTCCGTCTTCTCGGCGTTGAGCTTGAGGCAGCTGTTGGTCATCCAGACTGCTACTTCCTGCATCCCCTTTTGGAAGTTGAGTCTGGTGGGGTGTTTGGTGAGGGAGAGGATGAGCTGGGTGTTGTCGGCGTAGGATACGATGTTGAGGCCGTGTTGTCGGACGATGGCAGCGAGGGGGGCCATGTAGACGTTGAAGAGGGTCGGGCTCAGTGACGACCCCTGTGGGACTCCGCATGTGATATTCGTGGGTTTGGAGAGGAAGGGTGGCAGTCTGGATCCTTTGGCTTCTTCCGTTGAGGAATGATCGGATCCAGTCTAGGGCCATTCCTTGTATGCCGGCGTCGTATAGTCTGGCGATGAGTGTGCGGTGGGAGACTGTGTCGAAGGCTGCTGATAGGTCGAGTAGGATGAGGGCTGCGGAGTGTCCTTGGTCCAGGAGGGTGCGGATGTCATCCGTCGCGGCGAGTAGGGCGATCTCGGTGCTGTGGTTGCTCCGGAATCTGGATTGGGACGGGTCGAGGACGGCGTTGTCTTCGATGAATCGTGTCAGTTCCCTGTTGACTGAAATAATGGAACTGATGTCAGCGTGCATGGGTGGCGCCTATATAGGCCTGCGCACATCACATCTGGCATGGGCAATGTCGAAATGGAGTCTCAGGCACCTCCTCCTGTGTGAGCAGGGGTACTCCCTCAAAGTTTTCCAGATTTAGTCTGAATCCTGGGGAATATTCTAAGGTGAGCAAGCTGCAGTTAGAAGTTTCTATCACAAAAGAGAAGATTAAAATCCTTGAAACTACTAAATGTTGGTTATGTACCATAAGCAAGTTATTAAACTTTGTAAAGATAGTCTTCAAGAACCGGGCTTCTACCCAGAGGAAAAGAAACCCAAGAGTCAGTCCATGTGATTTTGGATGACAGACAGATTTTGCTTATTATGGCATCAACAGAATTAAACTTAGCGAGTGGATGCTTGCTAAACACTAGACTGTTGTTGAAAATGAATGCTACCTATTGCAGTAATTTAATTCACAAGAATTTTCAAGGAGGGTTTATTTAATCCTCGATTACAAAAGAGGCAGCATACGAGATCTCAGATAGTGCAAAAAACATCCTAGTCCTTCTCTGTGAAAAGGAGCAAAGTTTGTGACTATAAACAACTGCAAATCTAACATATAGCAGAACAAGTCTGTCTGGACCCACCGGCTTGACATCTAAGTTCAGTGGAAAGTCTACGCCCACTGCTAGATCTATCCAGTCTATAAACAATGACAATTTTGCAATATTACTGGGTGGTAGAGTACTAAGGGACCTATGGACTCTTAAAGATGATGGACTCTGAAAGATGACCCCTAAAAGACGGAGCCTCGATCACTACACATTTAAGCACAAAAAATGATCTGGGAATCTCCAAAAGAACTCCAAAATTCATGCCTAGTTGCAGGTGATTGAACTACTCCCCAAAAAGTATCAAGATAAAGCAACCACAGATCTTAACAGCAGTCTGCCTGAATTAGTTGAAGTGGTAAGATGCGACTCAACTGCCGAAGTCCATGGTATTTAAGACCTGACGAGGGGGTCTATCAGAGAAAAAGAAGATGCCGAGGTGACCACACATGCTCCAGTCCTCCCAAGTGGCAGGGACAAGAACTGGAACCCTTACGGTCTCCGGTCTTACATAAGAAGCTGTCTCTACAGAACAATGAACTTAAATCCATCGAAAAGCTTACCTTCCAGAAAAGACAAATATTTTTGCACACCAAAGAGGTCACAACAAATTGCTTTGTCAATTCATGTGACCCTGGATGGGGTAAGTATGGTCTTTCAAAGTTCAAATCATGGACATGTCCCACAGGTGGTTACAGGGTCTCAACATAAGAGTTGCCTGGGGCAAGATGTAAGAAGAAAATAAGAGGCACGCTATGAGAGTGTCAATACTGGTGAACTGAGACTTCTAAACTGTTGAACTGGTTACAGGCATAAGAGCACTCCTTATAAGATGATGCAAAGATAAAAACAAATCAAATCAGACCTTTCCCATCAACAGTTGGCGACACCCTCAAAGTAAGAAGGACCCATATTAAAGAGGTGAAATCTAGGAGCAGATTGGGACACAACTCATTCTCTTACTTAAAGGAGGTCACACAGTTAATAGTCTTCTTGAGAACTGCGAGTTGAAAAATTAGAAAAGTCAGCTGTGGGTGAAAATAATACAGAAATATTACAAGTTAATTTAAAGTAAGGTATAGTTTCTTACCTGTCGGTGTAGTTTTGCAGCTTGAAGACTTTCTGGATTCACTATGCTGTGCATTATTCCGCCATCTTGTGGTTGGGTCCGGGATCGTAGTATTTTCTTTTTTTTTCGTGGCCCAGGTGGGCGGCGACGTCTCACCATTTGGTGTCCTTCGTGACGTCGACGCGCTTCCTGGGGAAGCTCCCACCTTTGGTCGCCATCTTCGGATTCTTTTTTTCTCCTTTTTTTTTTTTTTTTTTTTTTCCTTTCGCTGTCCGCTTTGCTTGATCCCTTTAGCTATGTATGCAGTTTTAGCCTCCTTTGTACTCATGTCTCATCTTTCTGGCGGAGGAGGGTGGGATCGCTAGTGAATCCAGAAAGTCTTCAAGCTGCAAAACTACACCGACAGGTAAGAAACTATACGTTTTGCAGCGTGAATCTTTCTGGATTCACTATGCTGTGCATAGACTTAGTAGCGGTTTTGTCCTTATTGCGGTGGCTGGGTGGAAGATGAGCATTGGTTACTGAAAATGTGTTGTAAGACCTTCTGTCCCACTTGCGCTTCCTTGTTCATTTGAATATCCACACAGTAGTGCTCATTGAACGTATGCACCGAAGACCATGTTGCAGCTTGGCAAATGTCTTGGATAGGTGTGTTCGCTAGAAACGCAATTGTTGCTCCCTTCTTCCTTGTTGAGTGAGCTTGAGCTGCTCCTTGTAACTGTTGTCCTGCCTGCTTGTGGCAGAGTTGGATTGACTGCGCAATCCATCGTGCAATTGTATTCTTGGTGACTGGTCGTCCCAGAAAACTGCAGGCAAAGGAGACAAAGAACTGTTTTGTTTTCCTGCACGCCTTTGTCCTCTCTATATAGTGCATTACTGCCCTTCTGGCGTCTAGTGTGTGCAGCGCCCTTTCTGTTCGTGTGGAAGGTTTTTGGAAAAAACTTGGTATTTGGATTGTTTGGTTAATGTGGAACCGAGACACCACCTTTGGCATGAAGTGTGGGTCCGTTCTCATTACAATCCTGTCCTTGTGTATTTGTAAGTAGGGCTCTTGGAGTGTTAGCGCTTGCAACTCACTTACTCTTCGTAGTGACGTGATAGCCACTAAGAAGGCTGTCTTTAGTGTGAGCATGTGCAGTGTAGTCTTGTGAATAGGTTCGAAGGGTGCCTTCATCAGTTGAGTTAGCACTACGTTGAGGTTCCATGCTGGCATCCTCTTTGGGGGTGCGATTCTTTTCGCCCCTTCCAGAAATCTTTTCACAACTTGGGAAGTGAAGAAGCTCTTCCCCGTTTCTCCTCTTGTGTAGGCCACTACCGCAGCCAAGTGCACCCTCAGGGATGTGTAGCTTAATCCGCTTTGTAGCAGGTGTGTTAGGTATTTTAGTACTGTTGATTCCCTTGTGATCTTCCGTTGTAGATTCTCCTTGATGCACCATTCGGAGAACCTCTTCCACTTTGCTACGTAGCACTTCCTTGTGGAGGGTCTCCTTGCCTCCCTGAGTACTGCCATGGTACTTGGTGGCAGTTTGAGGTGTGCAAATTCTAAGTCTTCAGGAGCCATGCTGCTAGGCTGAGGCTCTCCGGTTCTGGGTGTAGCACCTTTCCGTTCTGCATTGTTAGCAGGTCCTTTCTTCTTGGGAACCTGTGTGCTGGTTCTTGTGCCATCTCCACTATCTTTGAGAACCAGGATTGTCTGGCCCACTGAGGTGCTATCAGTATTAGTGTCATGTTGCTGATTCTGCATTTGCTGAGTACTCTGTGTATCAGTGGTATCGGGGGAAAAGCGTATGCTAATGTCTTTGACCAACTTGTCCATAGCGCATTCCCTTGTGACCGATGGTCTGGTTGTCTGGATGCGAAGAGTTGGCATTTTGCATTCTGGTGTGTTGCAAATAGGTCTATTTGCGGTGTACCCCGTTTTTGGAATAGCTTCTGTATTTCCTGTTGATTGAGCTCCCACTCGTGGGATGCCGACGTCTGCCTGCTGAGTCGGTCTGCTTCCACATTGTCTTTCCCCGGGAGATGTATTGCCAGTAGGTCTATTTTCAGTGGGATGGCCCATCTCCATATTTCCTGTGCTAGCCCAGATAGTGCCACTGATTGTGTTCCCCCTCGTTTGTTGATGTAGAACATGGTGGTTGTGTTGTCTGTTTGGACCAACACCCTGTTTCCGTACAGCTCTTTCTGAAAGGCTTTTAAGGCTAGGAATACAGTTTTTAGCTCCAGGTAGTTGATGTGTCTGACCGCATCTTGCTGCGACCATAGACCCCTCACCTTGAGCTTGTTCATGTGTGCGCCCCACCCCAGCTGGGAGGCGTCTGTTGTGATGGTCACTGTTGGAATTGGTTGTGTGAATGGCTTCCCCTGTGATATGTTTTCCTTGTTCCACCCCGCCATTTCCTGATGCACTGCGTGTTTGACAACCACAAGATCTTCCCAACTCCCTGTTGCCTGTGACCATTGCTGCTGAATCCATTCCTGGAATGTTCTCATGTGCAGTCGGATATTTGGGACTAGGTGGATGCATGACGCCATCATTCCCATTAACTTGCTCACCGTCTTCACTGTCAGAACTTGCCCCTTGCGGTAAGGACGTGTTTCCTTCAGTATCGCCAATGTTCTCTTCCTACTGGGGAACACTTTGGCCTGTATGGTGTTGATCTCGGCCCCTAAGAATATCTTGATCTGCTCCGGTTGATGATTTTTCCCAATGAATTGAGAAACCCAGTTGGCTCAGTGTATGTACGACCTGCTGGATGTGTTCTTTGCAGTGGCTGTACGAGCTTGCCTTTACGAGCCAGTCGTCGAGGTAGGGATATACGTGTATTCCTTGCCTTCGTAGGTGCGCTGCTACTGCTACTGCTGCTAGGCACTTTGTAAACACCCTTGGTGCGGATTTGAGTCCGAATGCCAGTACTGTGAACTGGTAGTGAGTCTGGTTGATCACGAACCTTAGTAGACGTTTGTGCCTGTGGTTGATGGGGATGTGTAAATACGCGTCCTTCAGATCTATAGTTGCCATGTAATCCCCTTGTTGCATTTGTGGTATTACCTCCTGTAGGGAAGTCATCTTGAATCTCTGAGTTCTTATGAATTTGTTTAAGAATCTCAGATCTAGGATAGGTCTTAGTGTTTCGTCGACCTTTGGCACGAGGAAATAGGTTGAGTAAACCCCTTTGTTCCTTTGGTTGTGCGGTACTGCCTCTATCGCCTCTTTGCTGAGCAGTTCCTTCGCCTCCAGCTGCAAGAGCTAAAGTTCTTTTGCTGAGTGAGCCTTGTTTCTTGGTTTTCTTGTTGGAGGTTGTTTTTCCAGCTCTATGCAATATCCGTATTGTATGATGTTTAGTATCCACTTGTCTGTAGTGACCTTCCTCCACTGCTTGAGGAAGTTCTTTATCCTACCTCCTACCGGTGTTGTGTGTTCGAGGGACTGTTTGTTGTGGAACGTCAGGTTTTTGTTTTTCTGTTTGTCCTTACCCCCACCCCGAGGTGTTGCTAGGGTGGTTGTTGGCTTGATGGTGAAGTCACTTGGAGGTGGGCTGTTGGCCTCCTCTACGAGTTTGTCCTCGTCCGTTTCCGCGCCCTCGAAAGGACTGGCCCCGGGGCTGGTACTGCCAGTTTTGCTGCTGCTGGCCTTGGTTGTTCCTTTGATAGCCTTGCTGGAACGTTTGGTGCGATGTGGCAGGCACGTTGCCTCCTCTACCGCCCGGCCTTCTCGTGGGTGTCCCTCTTCTCATCCCTCTGAACTGCAGCGCTCCCATGGACCTTGCGGTCTTGTTGTCCTTCTTGAGCTGCGTTAATTTGTCGTCAACTGGTGTGCCAAACAGTTGTTCACCGTTAAAGGGTGTATTCAGTACGTTACTTTGCACCTCTGGCTTGAATCCAGAAATTCTGAGCCATGCGTGTCTCCTCTCGGTTCCCCCTATCATTATTAGTCTGCTGGACGTCTCTGCAGCATCCAAGGCTGATTTCAAGCATGTGTTTGCCATGCTTTTGCCTTCTTCTACCAGGTGAGCTGCCCTTTGTTGGTACTGATCCGGTAGATGCTTTAGGAACTGCCCCACTTCATCCCAGTGTTGGTGTGCGAGCCTGTTGATCAGGGCATTGGAGTTTGCGATGCGCCACTGGATTGCTGCATTTCTCTCCACCTTTCTCCCTGTAAGATCCATCCTCCTACTCTCCTTGTCTGGAGGTGGGCCGGCATTAGTGGGCACATTGGCCCTCTTCCTAGCCGTTGCTGTAATTATGGAGTCGGCTGGCACTGATCCTTGTATGTATGCAGGGTCCTGTGAAGAATGTTTATACTTCTTCTCCGTTCTTGGAGTCACAGCCTTGCATACTGCTGGTTCCCTAAAGGCCTCTCTTCCTTGATCCAGCACACTAGAGAGCATGGGTAGGAATTGGCTCCTGGTTTGTTGAGGCAGAGTTTCCAGGAGGAAACAAGCCTTGGGCTTCTCCTCTTCCATCTTTACTCCATAGGTTTGTGCAGCCTTTAGGACGACCATGTTGTAGACCCCAATGTCGTCTGGCGGCGAGGGCCTCGAAGGGTAAGTGTCTACCCCTTCTTCCGGCGATTCTGCATCGAGGTCTTGCCATTTCATGTCTTGTGCCTCCGAGGACGTCGAGTCCCGGTAGGATTGCAGATCTTCGTCGCCTTCTCCCTCGAAATAATAGTCTTCGTCCCCCTGTTCCTCGACCGGTTCGGGTGTTTTCGGCGGTTCGGCGTACTCGTCTATTTCGACCTCGAGCTCGGGTCTCGATGGGATGGAGTATTGGCTCATCTTCTGGTCGAATTCCTTCTTCCGCTGCAGGATGCTCGCCATTTCGGCCTTGAGCCTCCTCTTCTTCCTCTCCATCTCGTGTGCCTGTTCGGCGTCGAGGGCTGGAGCGGCTCTCTTCGGGGCCGTCAATGTCGACGACGTTGTGTACCCTTCCTTTCTCGGCGCCGAGGTGTCCTTTTCGGGGGCAACCTTCGACGCCCTTGGTTTTTCGAGGGCTCTTGCCGATTGGGAGTCCTTTTCGAAGGATCCGCCCGGCTGACTGTCCTTGGTCGCTGTTGCCTTCGTCGAATGTTTCGGCGGCAATGCTCCCTTCGAGGACTTAGCTTCACTTCTACGAGTGTCGCTCTGGGCCTTAGTTTCACCCTTTCGAGTGTCGCTCGAGTGTTTAGGGGTCGACGACTCCCTTACCTCCTTCGATGTTTTCTTATGGACCTTGACGACTGCGCAGTCCTCCGGTCCTTCAGCGATGTTGTCCTCCTCTAGACTGGAGAGGCCCAGGTCTCGGAGCGATGGAGGTGGTCCCTGCCCCTGCATGTTGTGGTTCGCCCTTCTCTGCTTCTCCCTCACTCTGAGGGTCTTGGGTGTAAACGCCGAGCACGCGTTGCAGTCTTCGCTGCTGTGGTCGAGCGGCAAGCAGAGGTTGCAGACTGGATGTTGGTCCTTCTGGGCGTACTTGTGGTGGCAGTTGGTGCAGAACTTGAACGGTGTTTTGTCCATACCCGCGCTCAGGGAGCCCCCTGTGAGCGCATTCTTTGTAGAACGTCGAGATCCAGGTCGTAAACCTTCTCCCACATAGTCCTGGTTACTTGACCTGTAATCCGGTGTAGTTGAAACTGATTTTCGTCGTCTTTCTTCGATTTTCCTTGATTCCTCTTCCAAACTTCTGGAACTCTTCGGCAACGATCCAGACCCAACGGCGGAAAAAAGAATCTGAAGATGGCGACCAAAGGTGGGATCTTACGCAGGAAGTGCGTCGATGTCACGAAGGACACCAAATGGTGAGACGTCGCCACCCACCTGGGCCACGAAAAAAAAAAAAAAGGAAATACTACGATTCCGGACCCAACCACAAGATGGCGGAATAATGCACAGCATAGTGAATCCAGAAAGATTCACGCTGCAAAAATAAGTAATTCCAATAAAGCAGTGCTTCTACTTTAGCACGTAAACCAAGTCTGACCAGAGAAAGAAAGGTGTGTGAAAAGGTGGTTCTGACCACCTCATCCACCCGGATTTTTCGCTCTTTGATCACCTGATTTCTGACCCTTTACCGTGGGGGAGCCTTATAACCACAGTAAAATGAACTGCGCATGTTTACGGCCCTGGTCCGCCTTGTGAAACGAGGCTGCTGCAACGTAGCCAGTGTAAGGGCCACTGGGCTGGTTACATGTGGACATGTGTGCACAAACGTGTGCACCCGTGTAAGGGCTGCACGTGGGAGACTCCTGTCGTGCGCAGCCCTGGAGCTGTGTACAGGTAGCCTGGCACAGAAGGACTATACAGATTTGAGAGGTGACCTGGAATAGGCCTTATTATGGGGGTACACATGTAGGGAAGTTAGTGTGCTTTTCTGTCTTAAATGTAGTAACACCCCATTATATTCCTATGGGGCACGAGATGTGCACAGGCAGCCTGGCACAGAAGGGACTTTGCAGAGTTGGGAGGTGACCTGGAATAGGCCTTATAATGGGGGTACACATCTAGGGAAGTCAGTGTGCTTTACTGTCTTAAATGTAGTAACACTCCATTATATTCCTATGGGAAGGGCTGCTTTAAGGCGCAGCTTCAGTTCTCTGGGGCCCACAGACTCCAGAGACACACCAATGTACAACTGTAACCTGTGTGAAAAGAACAATTCTGTAAAGTCCAAAAGCATATCGGTACAGCTTATGGGTCATCCAGAAATGTCATGTTCCTGACTCAGCTCAGAAGCAGAGTCCAGGCCTTGTGTGACCCTGCCAAGCTGGATTAATTACTTTTCTCCCCAGCTGCAAGAACAAAGGATTTGCCCTTCAAAGCAAGCAACTGACAGTGCTTAGGTCAACTCTCCAGGAGGAAGGGACTGGGTGAAATTGCTCTGCATCAATCAGCCAGCTGTCATCTTGTGCCAGGCACCGGGCCTACCCCGGGCCCCTTAATCAGGGAGGGGGCTCCTTTGAAGAATTGCTGGGGGAAGACCCTGGCAGTGATGACCGCGAGGAGGGGAGCTGAGACCCTCAGTGCCCAAAAGGCAAGTGACTCCTGGGTGACGCCATCTTGAAGTATTCCAGAAGCCTGTGCAGGAAGGTTGAAACAGGGGTGGAGAGGTGATGTGGCACCTCAGGATAGGCCAGAAGTGCATTCCTGCTGGCACCTTCCGCCCCCCCCCACCCCCCCTAAGGTCTTGGGCAGTGGAGAGAGGACTCTCGGAGGTGCTTTTCCTGAGGAACACTGGGACTGGAGGCTGACGCCATGGATAATTGGAAGGAGGAGCCCCCCCGACTGTCCCCCAGGACTGAGGACTCTGTCTCTGATTGACCCCAGGACCAGTGGGGGAAAAGACTGGGTTTCTGCGCAGGAAGCAGAGAGGTCCGGAAGAACGACAAACTGAAAGGCTGGCGCAGGGAGCCCGTGAAACCAGCTCCCTGCAAAGTTTCTCATTCTTTGAGGCCTGAAGTAAGTGCTCCAGGTGGCTAGGGCTCGCCACCAGGAGAAAAACGAGCCAAAGATCATCTAGATTGGCCCAACAGGGCCGGAGATATGGCCATTAAAGTTTGGGTGACCTTTGACCTTTACAGCGAGTGGAGCTCTGTCGCCGGATGATGATCGTTGTCCTCCGAGGGGGGACCTGGAGGTTGCCTCCGAGGAGAACCGGCACGAGGGAGCACCAGTGCATCCCCCTCGCAATGTGAAGAAGTGGCCCAGGACCCCATTCCCAGGCCCCGGTGAAATAAGATGGCGGCGGGGAGCACCGTTGCACCCCCGCGAAGCTGCCCGTGGGCCCAGGACCCCATCTCCGGGCCCCAAGCGAAAACTAGTACCATTGCGCACCAACGCACGAGCAGTGGGACCCAGGACCCTATCCCTGGGCCTCAGCAAACAAGGAAAGACTAGGAGCGCCAACGCACTCCCCGCGAAGCTGCAGGTGAGCCCAGGACCCCATTCCTGGGCACCAGTGACGAAGATTGAGGGGGGGAGGGAGGTGCCGTCGCACTCCCCCATACAACCAGGAAGGCCGTTGCAGCACACGCATCTGTTGAAGGAGCGGGAAGACCAGAAATGAAGTGCTGGTTCCCGCTGCAGCACGCAAGGGTGCTGGCCGGGCAGGGAGATGGTGAGAACAGACGGGGGTGGGGTCCCTGAGCTGCTCTCCAACGCCATAAGTGCACATGGGGTGCCCGGGAAAAAGAAGCTGCGGCGCGAGGCCGGGTAAAGAAAAGCAAAATTAGAGCTCTCCAGCTCAGCGGGAGATCAGCTAAGAAATTCACTCTTCTCAGGGAAAGTCGGACCATAATGCTTTGCAGGGCTTGCACAGGCTTCTCTGTTTTTGCCCCGTTTTTTGGCTTGTGGGGACCAGAGGAGGATGGGGTCACCACCAAGTAATTAAAGTGCGGGGGAAGCTGCAGGAGAAGCACAGCCTCCAGCCAAAGGAAGTGCTAGAGTCCCCAACCTAAGCTGGATGGGGCTCTCAAATGATATCCCCCCCCTTGGATTTCAATGTGTTTTAAGTACTCCCTTGGCTGGAGCATGTGCTCTCCATCTGGGAGTATGATGCCCTCCATGAGCAAAGACTATGGCTGTAAGCTTTGTGGCCTGAAAGTGTTCAATGAAAGATTTCATGTTGACACCCTCTAGAGGTGAAAGTTGGTAGTTGCACAGTTTGTGTATTTGCAAAAGGGATTATGTCAAAAGTGCAGTATTGTATATTGAATGTGAATAAAAATATATGCCGACGTCTATAATTGCATAGGGTTGTAATTATAAATGTGATGCCCTTTACGGGCTGTGGTAAAATTGTGATTGTCATACTAAAAGTTATGATGAGTGCACTGCACTACGAGACATGCGTAGACGTGGATTCTTGCTCATGCTTTATTTGAATAATGAGACTGACAGCCACTCCTGATTAAAGTTTACCTGCTTCATTGACAGTATTAGGTGCACTCAGTCATGGTTATACGTAATTATTGTATTTATTCCTATGGTGAAATGCTTGTTGATATAATGAGGTGGACAGCCACTCACTTTGGTGCCAGACGAACAAGTTACTTACCTCTGGTAACGATATATCTGTAAGAAACATAGGTTGGTTATAGATTCCTTACCTTAGAATTACCCCCAGGCGTCAGACTGGACCCGGAAAGACTTGTCAGCAGTACCCCTGCGCATCGAAAGGTGGCGTCGGTCGGCTCCGCGTTCGTCGTTGGCGTCGTGGTCGCCGGGATGACGTCGCAAAAGCTACATAGACGCCGCCCTCGCACGCTGACGTCAGTTCTGTACACGACTTTCTATGCCAGAAGCGCAGAGCCATGCAAAACACTGACCAGTGGTGCACAAAACTAGGGCCCTGAAAGGAAGTCCTTAACCCTAGAAGTCAGTTCACAGAACGGGGAGGATGGGTGGGGCGGTAAGGAATCTATAACTAACCTATGTTTCTTACAGTTATATCGTTACCGAAGGTAAGTAACTTGTTCATCTGAAAGAAACAGTTAGTTATAGATTCCTAACCTTAGAATAGATACCCCAGCAATACCAACCCCGGAGGTGGGTCTGCGAACTAAGTTCACACCAGGAAGTCCTGGAGAACAGAATGGCCAAAGAAGCCGTCTCTCCGGACTTGGCTGTCCAGGCAGTAGTGTCTTGTAAACATGTGCAGTGATGCCCACGTAGCTGCCTGACAGATGTCATTAAGGGGGACTTCAAGTCCCAAAGCTATGGTAGCTGCCGTCGTCCTGGTGGAATGGGCGCGCAACCCCACTGGAGGCTCCTTCTTTGCCAAGGAATAACAAGCTTTGATGCACAAAACGACCCATCTAGAAATGGTCCGTTTGTGCACGGCACGGCCCGACCTTTCTTGGCGCCCGCGTAGCCAACAAAGAGCTGGTCATCCACCCGGAATTGTTTTGTGCGATCCAAAATAAAAGGAAAGCACACGCTTTGGATCCAGACGGTGGAGCCTTTCTTCCTCTTTAGGATGCGGAGGCGGAAAGAAGGTGGGCAAAGTGATGGTCTGTCCAATATGGAAAGGAGTAACCACTTTGGGAAGGAAGGAAGGACGAGTGTGAAGGACAACCTTGTCCGGATGAACAGTCAGAAAAGGAGGCTTAGAAGAAACTGCTTGAAGCTCACTCACCCTGCGCGCAGAGGTGATGGCCACCAGAAAAACAGTTTTTAAGGTCAGAAGCCTGAGAGGACAGTTATGTAGCGGCTCAAAGGGAGCGCACATAAGATATGTAAGAACCAAGTTCAAGTCCCACTGGGGCATTACGAAGGGAACAGGAGGAAAAAGATGAGTATTGACCTTAAGGAAGCGATTTACAACAGGGGACTTAAAAAGAGAAGGCTGATCAGGAAGCCTAAGGAAGGCTGAAATGGCCAAGAGGTAGCCCTTTAGAGTGCCCAGAGCAGAGCCCTGCTGGGCCAAAGAAAGGAGGAACAAGAGAACCTCAGAAAGAGGGGCGGAAAGGGGATCCACAGCCTTTGCTGTGCACCATGCCACAAATTTGTTCCATCTGCAGGCATATACCGTCTTAGTGGAGGGACGCCAGGCTGCCAAGATAACATCACAGACTTCGGGAGGCAGGTCAAACGACGTCAACTGCTGCCGCTCAATCTCCACGCAAGGAGGTGGAGGCTGGACAGGTTCGGGTGGAGGACCGTCCCCTGCTGCTGCGACAGAAGATCCTCCAGAAGAGGCAGTCTGATCGGAGGATCGAGGCCCATGTGTAACAGCTCGGGATACCAGACTCTTCGTGCCCAATCCGGAGCCACAAGAATGATTTGGGCCCTGTCGCGCTTGATCTTCTTCAGCACTCTGGGCAGAAGTGGTACAGGCGGAAAGGCGTATAGAAGACCGCAACTCCACTCGCGACGAAAAGCGTCGCCTAGCGAGTGCCGCCTTGGAAATTCCAACGTGCAGAATTGCTGACATTGCACGTTCTCTTCGGCGGCGAATAGATCTAGCCAAGGCTCTCCCCACTGTCGAAAGAGACCTTACACCACCTCCGAGTGAAGACGCCATTCGTGATCCATCATGCACCTGCGGCTGAGTTCGTCCGCCCTGGCGTTCAAGGAACCTGCCAGGTGTTGAACCACCAGGGATATGCCCTGATGTTCCAGCCATGTCCAGAGGCGTAGGGCCTCTTGACATAGGGTCCACAACCCCACCCCGCCTTGTTTGTTGCAGTACCACATGGCGGTGGTGTTGTCCGTGAACACCTGTACTACTCTTCCCCGGACAGAGGGAAGGAATGCTTTGAGTGCAAGACTAATCGCCTGAAGCTCCAGAATGTTGATGTGGAGCCCGGACTCCGCCGGAGACCAGAGGCCTCTGATCTCCGCCTCACCCATGTGGCCGCCCCATCCCAGAAGTGAGGCATCGGTCACCACTGTGAACTCCGGTTGGGGAAGGGAGAGGGATCTGCCGTCGACCCAATCCTGGTTCGTTAGCCACCACTGCAATTGGTGTGCAGTGCCCTCCGAGATCTGGACGCAATCGGACAGGTTCCCCTGATGTTGTGCCCACTGGAACTTCAGGTCCCACTGCAGAGCCCGCATATGCCATCTGGCATGGTCCACCAGCAGGATGCAGGAGGCCATCAGGCCCAGTAGCCCGAGGGTCATCCTGCCCGAAACCCGGGATAGAGGCTGAAAGATCTGAATCATAGCCCGAATATCCCGGACTCACTGTTTGGGAGAATAGACCCTAAACTGCGTTGTGTCCAGAACCGCTCCGATGAAGAGGAGCTTCTGAGAGGGAGCCAGGTGTGACTTCGACATGTTGATGGAGAACCCCAGCAAATGCAGGAGGTCGGCTGTAGTCTGGAGGTGGGAGACGACAGCCTGGGGCGAGCCAGCCTTCAACAGCCAGTCGTCGAGACAGAGGAAGACTGGAACCCCTGATCTGCGCAGATAAGCTGCGACCACCGCCATCACTTTTGTGAACACCCGAGGGGCGCTGGTAAGGCCAAAGGGGAGCACGGTAAACTGAAAGTGCTCGTGGCCTACCGTGAACCGCAGGTAACGCCGGTGGGCCGGCAGGACGGGGATGTGAAAATAAGCGTCCTGCAAGTCCAACGCTATCATCCAGTCTCCAGGGTCGAGGGCAGACAGGACCTAAGCTAGCGCAACATTTTGAACTTCTCCTTCCGGAGGAAGCGGTTGACGTTCCTGAAATCCAAGATAGGACGCAGGCCTTTGTCCTTCTTGGGCACCAGAAAGTAGTGGGAATGACAACCACGACATACTTCTGGGACAGGAATGCGCTCGATGGCTCCCTTGGCCAAGAGTGCCGAAACTTCCTGTTGGAGAAGGGCCAGATGATCCTCCGACATGCAATGTTACTGGGGTGGCATGGATGGAGGGGTAGCCTTGAAGGGGAGGGAGTAGCCCCTTCGGACTATTTGCAAAACCGACCTGTCCGACGTGATGGTGCGCCAGTGGGGGAGGTGATGGAGAATCCTGCCGCCCACTGGCGTTTGGTGGCCCTGAAAGGTCGGACTAGGAGGGTTTGGAGGCTGCTGCAGAGGGGGCTGTGGTGGACTGGCCTGCCCGCTGGCCCCCAGAACCACGGCGGTGGTTCCCATGTCCCCGGCGGTGGTTCCCATGTCCCCGGCCGCGCAGGGGCTGAACAGCTTGCGCTGGCCTGTGGCTCTGGGTGGGACGTGGCGGCGCACCCCTTCCGTAGCCACAAAAGGGGCGAAAGGCAGACTGCGCAGGGCGGGTGGTGGAGAGGCCCAAGGACCTGGCTGTAGCCCGAGAGTCCTTAAAGCGCTCCAGCGAGTTGTCTGCCTTGTCACCGAATAGGCGACGGCCATCAAAGGGCATGTCCATAAGAGTGGATTGGACATCCCCTGAAAAACCAGTCGACCCCAACCAGGTGTAGTGTCGAAGGGCTACCGACGTGGAAATCATCCTGCCTAGTGAGTCGGCGGTATCCAGCCCACAGCGGATGGCAAACTTCGCTGCGTCTCTCCCTTCGACAACTGCACGGGAGAGTACGGCCTGTGCCTCCTCTGGGCACTGGGGCAGCACTTGCGCCACCGTATCCCACACAGAGTGGGTGTAACGGCCCAACAGACATGCAGAGTTTACCGACCGCAGTCCCAAGCTGGAGGAAGAAAACATCTTCCCAAGATGGTCCAGCTTTTTGGATTCCCTATCAGGTGGTGCGTTAGGGAATGCGTCTTTGGAGGTGGAGGCTTGGACCACCAAGCTCTCAGGGGTGGGGTGTTGGGAGAGGAAAGTGGGGTTGCCCGGGGCCAGGCGGTGGCGTCGGGCAATCATCCTATCCACAGGAGCCCCTGTGTTGGGCCTGGACCAGGTGCCCAAAAGGATGTCGGTGAGGGCTTCATTAAACGGTAGCAGGGGCTCCGAAGAGCTCGCTGCCGGTTGAAGCACCTCTGTCAGGAGGTTAGTCCTGACTGCCACCGTAGGTAGCTCGAGGTTGAGAGCCTCGGCCGCCCTACGCAACACCACGGCTTAAGACGCTCCCTCCTCCGTAGCCACGGTAGGAGGAGACAACATGCCATGGTCTGGTGATGTATCCAGACCACTGGCTACCCCCAGTTCCTCTCTCCAGTCCGGTTCATAACCCAACTGGTCGGTTAAAGGGTCTCCAGACCCCTCCCAGTCCTCCTCACCCTCCTCTGGCTGCCAATCTGGTCTAAAAGAGCCAGGATAGAACAAGGACACAAAAGTACCCGTCGGCGCCGGATCCGGCGTCGGTCGACACCGGTACTGCTCCGTGTCTACATCGGGATGGAGGCCCGGGTCGAATCCGGCTGGGGACACAACCGGCGTCGGCTGCGGACATGGTGCCGGTGGATTCGGCGCCGGGGAAGGTGTAACGAGGTCGACCGGCGCCGATCCGGATCCAGGCCTGGATCCAATGGGACCCTGTGGTGCCGGAGCCACCGGCGTCGAAGGCCTAGGGCCCCAAGCCAAGTCAGCGGGGCCTGAAGGCGCGCCGGTGGAGTCGGGCTGCCCAAAGATGGCATGCATCGCTTTGTAAAATTGGCGAAGCTGGGCAGGGGTCGCACCGGGTCCTGGGAAGGGAGGGAAACCCGGAGTCGACCCTTCGGGCTCCGCACGCGGAGCCGTGGGAGGGGCACCACCCGCATCCCTCATGGCGTCGGCTGACGGACGGGGAGAAGTCGAAGAGCGACGATGCTTCTTCGACTTCTTCTTGTGCTTCGACTTACCTGACCCCGAGTGCGAAGACTTGGAAGAAGAATGATGATGATGATGATGATGATGATGATGACTCCACGACCGGTCCTTCGACCTCCCACGCGACCGGGACCTCGAACAGCGTGGAGTCTACTGCCGGGCCTCGAGAAGCTTTCGGGACCGCTCCCGCAAAGACTTTGGATTCATGGTCCGGCAGTCGGAGCACGACTTGGGGTCGTGGTCGCGCTCTAGGCAAAACAGGCACACGGGGTGCGGATTCGTCACCGACATCAGTCGGCTACAGGAACCGCAAGCCTTGAAGCCGGGCATCCCTGACGTGCACCAGGAGTCGAAGACTCGAAGCGGTGTTGACAAAGTCGGCAAAAAGTCAGTCAAAAAGTGACTGGAGGTACCGCTCTCTCCGGATCTGCGCTGGCTGGCGCGGAAAAAGAAAGAACTGACGTCAGCGCAGGAGGGCGGCGTCTATGTAGCTACTGCAACGTCATCCCGGCGACCATGACGGCAACGACGAACGCGGAGCCGACCGACGCCACCTTTCGTCGCGCAGGGGTACTGCTGACGAAAAACTTTCCGGATCCAGTCGGACGCCTGGGGGTAATTCTAAGGTAAGGAATCTATAACTAACTTTCTTTCAGATTAAAGTGCTCTTACTCCAAGTTATGTTTAACCGGTGGCATTTAGGGACAAGATCATGTTTAGACATGTGAGTTTTGGTACTAGACCCCCGCACCCCCTTTGGGAGGAGTAAGAATGATTACGCACTGTTATCCAGAAGTAATTCCATCAGCTTGTGTATATCTATAAATTGTTGCATAGTATTGAGTTGTGTGTAATAAATGTACTTTTCCTTTTCCTAAAGAAAAGCACAGACTGGACAATCACTCATTGAGTGTTATTATTGTGAATACGTGAATGGTGATTACTAGCCCACACCACCTCCCTTGAGTAGACCGTGGACTGCTCTGGAACGCTACCCTATGAGAGTCAAGTGCTAAAATGGGGTGTTTGGTTCCCAGTGGAGGACAATTGTGGACCCATTACTTCTGCAGGCCACACAACTAATGACCCGGTTTCCAACAGTGTATAATTGCAATTGTGGAATTTTAGACAGTGCATTTATATATCACAGCAACATTTTGTTAAAATATGAAAGTCTACAATATTTAACTGACTTCAATGCCGTTATTATGATTTTTGTTAACCATGGTCATACTGAAAATTTTCTTTGTAAATTCAGTGATGATGGAGCTGTGCCCGCCATGGCACTTCCTAGATTGTGTAATATGACTTCAAGCCAGTGATCTATCTAACACACACCATCACATTTGAAAACAAAGGGGTGACCAATAATGTAAGGCCATGAAGTGTCAAGGGGGTACATGGGAATCATCACCAAATCTTCAAGCAGTTCAAAAACTCAGTGGGGTGTTAAGTAATGAATTACAATGGTAAAAGCTCGTCGATAAAAGAGACTCGCAACATTTAAAATCTAACAGATCCCAGACTTCCTCTTAGGTCACGTCTTTCAACGCTTATTTGTACAAAGACGTTTAGCTTTACAAGATCCACTACTGAGTGAAAGGAAAATGCCACATATAGTCAGGGGATGTGCGCAACTTCTTAAATCAAGTCCAAATGGTAAACATTGATTATGGTTCAACCTACCTCAGGCTCATTTAATATTAGCTGGAAAACTTTGACCCGATATTCCCCTTTCTTCAGTGCTCTGCCGAGTCGAATCGTGATCTAAAAATTAACATGATTATTAAAAAAGACTCAAAAATGTAATGCACACCAAATATGTCATTGCAAGCACTTCAAAATGTATATACTGAGTTGCACATATGGCAATATTAAAGTAGCAGCACTGCCCAACTCAAATAAGTCACAAAACACCTTACCCCACTTTCGAATGCACTTAGGGTGGGTGAAATGAAGGAGTGCAGTTTTTGTGCTAAAAGTGATAGAAAACGATGTTCAAAATCTTTCACTATCCTTTTACCCTTGCTACACTTTCCAATAACCTTTGGCAGGCCAGGAGACAACGCCCGCTTCTCGTGCCTGTTTTTTGAGTTCGAAAGAATAGCAGGTCATGCAAGAGTCTACACCGAATGAAAGGCTCAAATGATTGAGGAATTATAATTTTGCCATTCACTCGTTTTTTAATCTGACAAAGTTGCCAGTGGCCAAAGATCAGACTTAGCTAAAGAGCACATGTATACAGACAAGAACACAGGCAACAGTCCTTTTATCTCGGTCTTATTACTAGTTCAGAGTTGAACCACCTCACTGTAGGAGCTTGAAAAGCTATGACATCCTGAAGGACACACACATTTCCTGCTGCACGTTACTGGCACAAGAACCCACACTTGTAGAAGTGTGCCTAATGAACTAAGAAGATCTTCAGTACTTCAGAAGAATGTCTTTAATGCCGAACTTACTTGCACTTTCAACTTTCGAGAATAGATAACTTACCATTGTGGCACAGTGAAAACTGCTTATGTCTGTCCAGATTAAGTTTGTACTCTTCAAGTTGCACCTCGTGAACTGTTTAAATAAGTGCTGAAAATGGCCAACTTAACTGCCCCTTAGATCTTCAAAAACACAGAGAAGTTTCAGGAATGCCATAGATGATCGCTTTGCTCTGGTGAGCTGAAAATAAATCATTTTATTCCAGACTACAGCTCGTTGGTAAATATAACACGTGGTGTTGGCCATCGTCTCGCATACATATTATGCAATATTTTCACAGTAAAAAAGTTACGAGAGACATACGCCGATTAACGAGATCTAGAAAATACCAGATGATGAAAGAAGAGAAATAAAGAAACAAGAGACGCAGTTAGAGGGATAAGCAATAGCGATAAAATAGAACACACAAAAAACGTGGAAGAGACAGATATTAGAAATGGAGGGATTAGCTTTTAGCAGTAGCAATATAGGAAATAAGAGAAGAAAATTAGATGGCGACAGGGATGGATAGACAGGGGAAAGAAAAGGGAGGGCTATTGGTGATGCACTAGAGAGATGAATGTTCTGGTTTCTGGAGGCCAATGCTGTCATTCACCCCAGTAATCCCAGTTTGTGCACCTTTTCAATTAGAGTCACTGTTCGGTCACTAAGCATACTTGAAAATAAGATTATAGTGAAACGGAATGAAATACACACGTTAGGCTCACACCAGACCATTAGAATAATGGGAGCAAATAAGAGTTTGGACTGACATAGTGGCCAGATTGGCTGCAGAAGACTAATAGCACTTAAGAGAAGGTCGTACGGTGATTGTAGCCAAGGATCTGGCAGTAACTGGCCTAGTCTTACATTGACTAAGACCTAACATATGGCGGCTATGCCGGATGTCTGCACATCTACCGCCCAGTTTAAGGCAGTAAAAAAAGGAAACACAATATGATGTCTGTTTTCTCAGTGGTGCTGTCATGGTGCCAACACCCAGCCACCTTTAGTGCAAATCAACAGCACTACAATGCAGTGCAATGTCAAAACACAAACATGGCACCGAAGCACACACAGTCCAGTTTTCATTTCTTAGTATTTTCCTTCTTAAGTTCCCACTTCTCAGTAGTTAATTCCAGTCCAAACATGAACGGTACACAGTTCTTATTTAATTCAGGAACACATCCCAGTACATCATTGTTAAAAAAAAAAAAGCAGTCAACACGTGTTTCTTCCTCCTGGACTTTTTCAAGGCTAAGTAGATTTCCAAACGTGCAAAGCTTTTTGTAACCTCATTTGAATTCCAGTTATGGATTTATTGGTTTTGTTGTGCCGATAAATGATTAGCGTCGTAACGCAATCCTCCCGGTGGGAATAATATCCCCCTTCAAGCTCGTTATAACTCGTACTCAGTCTTAAGGTAACCGGGGGGTATTCGACTTCCCACATTACTAGTATAGTTAAAATCCACCGATATGCGGTTTTGCAGGACCCTGATAAGCCTGAGGTTCTTGGTAAGGGGATCCAAGCATGCCGTGCACACAAGAAAGAGGTTGCCAAGCGCTTTTGTGGATCTGCATCAAAGATGCGTAGTGCAGCAGAGGTGATGTGTCGGCTCCTAAGTGCAGCGAGGCTGCGGTGCGAGGTCCTGATGCTAGACGTTGAGGATCCTGTTGATGGGGCTTGCGATGTTAAGTCTGGTGTCGAGGATGTGAGGCGCAGCACAGGCAATGGGTCGGTTCGGATGAGAGGTAAAGCTACGATGCGGATATTCATTGACGAGGGTGCGAGAAGCTTGCGCTAGGTAAAGCGTCGCACAGCAGCAGTTCCAAAGGTGATGCGTCGGTCCCAGATGCGAGTCCTTTGCAATGGGTCCAATCCAAAAAATGCTTCTGTTCTGCTCGAAGATGCGTTTCTCAGCAGATGAGTTGCGTTGGTCCTACTTGGGGATGCGTCGCTCACCAGAGATATTCCTTAGGCCCACTTCCAAGGGTCCAGGACTGGGGTGGCACCACTTGGCAGGGTAGACTCACAGATGGCAGAGTCTAGGTGCAGAAGCACATTGGTTGGAAGTCTTTATATATCCCTGCGACTTCAGATCAGGCAGCCAGCCAGCTAGCTCTTGGAGTTACTCTGGGTTCAAGTGATGCAGGCCCAGTCCTTCTCATCCAGGCAGGAGGGCAGCAAGTCTGCCCAGCAAAGCAGGAGTCCAGCAAAGCAGTAGTCCAGCAGAGTGGCAGTCCTTTCAGCAGCAGAGCAGCCCTTCTTCCTGGAACAGTCTTCACAGGTCAGAGGTCCAGTACTTATACTCAGTTGTTCCTTTAAAGTGGGGGAGACTTCATATACATGCCTTTGAAGTGCACTGTGGTCTTTCCTTCCTGCCCTGGCTCGAGACTCACTACAGGGGGGTATGAAGCCCTTTGTGTGAGGACAGAACACAGCCTATTCAGGTGTAAGTGAGGCTGGGTCGAGCTCCTCCCTCCCATCCTGCCAGGATGGCCCATCAAGTCACACCAAAGCTCATTGTGTATGGCTGTCTAGGGAGGATACACAAAGCCCAACTGTCCCCCACGCCAGACGTGATCAGAGACAGGCAACAGGGGGCAAAATGGCTAAATTAAGAAAATGGCAACTTTCTAAAAGTGGCATTTTCAGAATTGCAATTTAAAATCTGTCTTCACCATAAGTTTGGATTTCAATTTGTGATTCCAGAGACACCAAACTTGAAAAGTTCATACCTTCACAACTAGGAGTTACACTTATAAGATGTAATAAGGTAATCCCAATGTTATCCTTACAGTAGTTAAACACGAATTTAAGAGTTTTTCACTAGAAACGCATGCAAAACTTAAAAGTACATGTCCAGCTTTTAACAACATTGCACCCTGACCTTTGGGTTGTCTAGGGCCTACCTTAGGGGCGACTTATGTATATAAAAAGGAAAGGTATGGACCTGGCAAAAGGTTTACTTTACCAGATCAAAAGGGTTGGAGGGCTACTTCAGTGGGTGGCACAATATGTGCTGCAGGCCCACCAGTAGCATTTTGATTTACAGGCCCTGGGCAGATGTAGTGCACTTTACTAGGGTCTTATAAGTAAATTAAATAAGCCAATTGGGGATGAACCAATATTACGATGTTTTAGGGAGAGAGTACATGCACTTTAGCACAAACTGGTTAGCAGTGGTAAAGTGCTCAGAGTCCTAATGGCAGCAAAAAAAAAAACAGTGTCAGAAGAAGTGGAGGAGGAAGTCAAAAAGTTGGTGGAAGACCTCCCTAATGCGGTCAGGTCTAACAACAACCATTTTTGAACACCATGAAGCACTAATCCAGAGATACCTTGTGAAAGAAGAAGCCCTGTATTTAGTCACGCCATCCACTTTTCAGTTTTGGGAGGCCACAAGGCACTGAAAAGGAGCAATAAAAAACTTTTTCTTGAAAGTGAAGCACCAGTGTGGACAATCAGTTACTGCGCTTCTGTGCTTTATTTGAGTGCTGAGCTCGAGCATCCCCGCACTACTCACCTAAGAAGCCTATAACTGCTCACTATTGCTACCACATAGAGTCAAGTGCTGACGATGTAGTGCTTGGCCCAGTTTGCAGAGCCAGAGTAGGACAGACCTCATTACATCACAGACGCACAAGTTACTAACTTGTGTAACGATATATCTGTAAGAGACAGTAGTTAGTGACAGATTCCTTACCTTAGAATATCCCCAGGCGTCAGGCTGGATCCGGAAAGTTTTTGCGTAGCAGTACCCTTGCGCGTCGGTAGGCGGCGTCGTGCGGCTCCGCGTCCGTCGTCGGCGTCGTGATCGCCGGGATGACGTCGCGGGCAGTGCCTAGGCGCCGCCCCTGCGCGCTGACGTCAGTTCTGTACCACGACTTTCCGCGCCAGGAACGCAGAGCCATGCAAGAAGCTGACACAGGTGTCTGAAAAATACTAGGGCCCTGAAAGGGATGTCCTTAACCCTAGAAATCAGTTCGCAGAACGGGGAGGATGGGTGGGGCGGTAAGGAATCTGTCACTAACTACTGTCTCTTACAGATATATCGTTACACAAGTTAGTAACTTGTGCATCTGAAAGAGACACGTTAGTGACAGATTCCTTACCTTAGAATAGACACCCCAGCAATACCAACCCCGGTGGTGGGTCTGCGAACAAAGATCAGACAAGGAAGTCCTGGAGGACAGAACGGGCAAAGAAGCCGTCCCTCCGGACCGGACTGTCAAGGCAGTAATGCTTTGTAAACGTGTGCAGCGAGGCCCACGTAGCTGCCTGACAGATAACCGGCAGCGGAACACCGCGGCCCAAGGCCGTGGTAGCAGCCGTTGCCCTGGTGGAATGGGCACGCAGCCCAACAGGAGGCTCCTTCTTAGCCAAAGAATAGCAGGTCTTGATGCACAAGGTATGCCAGCGGGAGATGGTTCTCTTGTGCACCGCCCGACCTTTTTGGCGCCCACGTAGCCAACAAAGAGCTGGTCATCCACCCGGAAGTGTTTTGTGCGGTCGATATAGAAGGAGAGCGCACGTTTTGGGTCCAGACGGTGGAGCCGCTCTTCCTCTCTGGAAGGAGGCGGAAAGAAGGTGGGCAAAGTGATGGTCTGCCCAATGTGGAAAGCAGTAACCACCTTTGGCAAGAAGGACGGACGCGTCCGAAGAACAACCTTGTCTGGATGAACAGACAGAAAGGGAGGTTTGCAAGATAGAGCCTGGAGCTCACTCACCCGCCGAGCGGAGGTGATGGCCACCAGAAAGGCTGTCTTCAGAGTCAGAAGACGAAGAGGACAGTTATGTAGAGGCTCAAAGGGAGCGCACATTAAAAGGTAAGAACCAAGTTCAAGTCCCACTGAGGCATCACAAACGGAACAGGAGGGAAGAGGTGAGTAATGCCTTTTAAGAACCTGTTAACAACAGGGGACTTGAAAAGGGAGGGCTGATCAGGGAGCCTGAGGAAGGCCGAGATAGCACAAAGATAACCCTTGATGGTACCCAGGGCAGAACCCTGTTGGGCCAGAGAAAGAAGGAACAGAAGGACCTCAGAAAGAGGGGCAGAAAGGGGATTCACAGCCTTTGCTGTGCACCATGCCACAAATTTGTTCCACCTGCAGGCGTATACCACCTTAGTGGAGGGACGCCTGGCTGCCAGAATCACATCACAAACTTCGGGAGGCAAGTTGAAAGGAATCAACTGCCGCCGCTCAATCTCCACGCAAGCAGGTGTAGACTGGACAGGTTCGGGTGGAGGACCGTCCCCTGCTGCTGCGACAGAAGATCCTCCCGAAGAGGCAGACGGATCGGGGGATCTACGCTCATATTGAGTAGCTCGGGATACCAAACTCTTCGAGCCCAGTCCGGAGCCCAAGAATGACTTGGGCCCAGACGTGCCGAATCTTCTTCAACACTCTGGGTAGAAGTGGTATAGGCGGAAAGGCGTACAATAGACCGCAACTCCACTCGTGACGAAAAGCGTCGCCGAGCGAGTGCCGCCTTGGAAATTCCAACGCGCAGAACTGATGACATTGCGCGTTCTCTTCGGTGGCGAATAGATCTAACCAAGGCTCTCCCCACTGTAGAAAGAGTCCTTGCGCCACTTCCGAGTGAAGACGCCATTCGTGATCCATCATGCACCTGCGGCTGAGTTCGTCCGCCCTGGCGTTCAGGGAACCTGCCAGGTGTTGAACCATCAGGAACATGCCCTGATGTTCCAGCCATGTCCAGAGGCGCAGAGCCTCCTGACAAAGGGTCCACGACCCCACCCCGCCTTGTTTGTTGCAGTACCACATGGCGGTGGTGTTGTCTGTGAACACCTGCACTACCTTCCCTTTGACAGAGGGAAGGAATGCCTTGAGTGCAAGCCGGATCGCCCGGAGCTCCAGAAGGTTGATATGGAGCCGGGACTCCGCCGGAGACCAGAGGCCTCTGATCTCCGCCTCTCCCATGTGTCCGCCCCATCCCAGAAGGGATGCGTCCGTCACAACTGTGTGCTCTGGCTGGGGAAGGGAGAGGGATCTGCCCATGACCCATTGCCGGTTCGAGAGCCACCACTGCAACTGTTTTGCAGTCCCCTCCGAGATCTGGACGTGATCGGACAGGTTGCCCTGGTGCTGCGCCCACTGGAACTTCAGGTCCCACTGCAGAGCCCGCATATGCCATCTGGCATGATTGACCAGCAGGATGCAGGAGGCCATGCGGCCCAGCAGCCTCAGGGTCATCCGTACCGAAAACCAGGATAAAGGCTGAAAGATCGGAATCATAGCCTGAATATCCCGGACTCGTCGTTCGGGAGGATAGGCCCGAAACTGCGTCGTGTCCAGAACTGCTCCGATGAAAAGGAGCTGTGGAGAAGGAATCAGATGCGACTTCGGCACATTGATGGAGAACCCCAGCGAGTGCAGGAGTTCGGCCGTAGTCTGGAGGTGGGAGACGACTGCCTGGGACGAGCCCGCCTTCAGCAGCCAGTCGTCGAGGTAGGGGAAGACTGAAACCCCTGCCCGGCGCAGATGAGCTGCGACCACCGCCATCACTTTCGTGAACACCCGAGGGGCACTGGTAAGGCCAAAGGGGAGCACGGTGAACTGAAAATGCTCGAGGCCTACCGTGAATCGAAGGTAACGCCGGTGGGCCGGCAGGACGGGGATGTGGAAATAGGCGTCCTGCAAGTCCAACGCTACCAACCAGTCTCCAGGGTCGAGGGCAGTCAAGACCTGAGCTAGGGTGAGCATCTTGAACTTCTCCTTCCGGAGGAAGCGATTGACGTTCCGGAGGTCCAAGATAGGGCGCATGTCCTCCTTGTCCTTTTTGGGCACCAGAAAGTAGTGGGAGTAGCAACCACGCCCTACTTCTGGGGTCGGAACACGCTCGATGGCCCTCTTGGCCAAGAGGGCCGTGACTTCCTTCTGCAGAAGTACCAAGTGATCCCCTGACATGCAGTGGAATTGAGGTGGCATGGCTGGGGGGTGGTCTCGAAGGGAGGGAGTAGCCCCTTCGGACAATGTCCAAGACCCACCTGTCCGAGGTGATGGGACGCCAGTGGTGAAGGTGATGGCGGACCCTGCCCCCTACTGGCGTGCTGTGCACCTGAAAGGAGGGACTAGGAGGGCTTGGAGGCCGCGGACGGGTTGGAGGTGGTGGCCTGACCCGCACGCTGGTTGCCCAAACCGCCACGGCGGTATCCACGTCCTCGGCCACGCGAAGACGCCTGCTGCGCGGGCCGGTGGCTGGGCTGCTGACGTGACGGGGCGCCCCTTCCGTGGCCACGATAGGGGCGAAAAGCAGAAGTCAGCGGAGGGCGTGTAGCAGAAAGGCCCAGGGACTTGGCAGTAGCCCGTGAGTCCTTACAGCGCTCCAACGCATGGTCTGCTTTGGACCCAAAAAGACCGACTCCATCAAGGGCATGTCCATGAGCGTATTCTGGACATCCCCTGAAAAACCAGTGGTTCTCAGCCAGGCGTGGCGTCTCAGCGCCACCGTCGTTGCAATAGACCTGCCCAGCGAGTCGGCGGTATCAAGGCCACATCGTATTGTGTATTTGGCCGCATCCCTTCCTTCCGCAATGGCGCGGGAAAGCAGTGTCTGGACCTCCTCAGAACACTGGGGCAAAACAGTCGCCACCGAATCACACAAGGAGTGGGTATATCGGCCCAAAAGACAAGCGGTGTTGATGGACCGCAAGCCAGCACTGGAGGAAGAAAAACCCTTCTTCCCAAATTGATCCAGGCGTTTGGATTCCCTATCCGGAGGGGCGGTAGGGAAGGCGGTTTGGGAAGCGGAGGCTTGGACAACCAAGCTCTCAGGAGTGGGGTGGACAGAGAGAAACAGGGGTCGCCCGGAGCTGGGCGATGGCGTCGGGACACGTTCCTATCCACAGGAGCCCCTGTGTTGGGCTTGGACCAGGCGCCCAAAAGAACGTCAGTGAGGGCATCGTTAAACGGCAGCACAGTCTCCGTAGAGGAGGCTGCCGGCTGAAGCACCTCTGTCAAGAGATTAGTCTTGACCGCCACAGTAGGGAGTTGGAGATGTAAGGCTCCAGCCGCCCTACGCAACACCGTAGCAAAATTGGCTCCCTCCTCCGTAGCCACGGGAGGAGACAGCATGCCAGTGTCAGGGGAAGTATCTAGACCACTGGCATCCCCTAGACCCTCTGTCCAGTCCTCATCGTACTGACACTGTTGTGCCAGAGGGTCATCAGACCCCTCCCAGTCCTCCTGGTCCTCCTCTGGTTCAAAATAAGGAGGAGGAGGGACATTTGGGACCCAAGGTCTCATCGGCGCCGGAACCGGCGTCGAGCGACGTCGGTCCGGGTCCATGTCCGGAGCCGGAAGGAACTGGGGGACGACGCCGCCCGGAGCCCCAGGCGGCGTCGAGAACGGCACCGGAGACATCGGCGTCGGCGTGGTTAGGTCGACCGGCGTCGATGGGGGTTGCGGAGCCGGGATCGAGGCCGGGGCCGGAGCCGGGATCGAGGCTGGAGGCACGGGCGACGCCGGGGCCGGAACCGTCGGCGACGCCGGAGCAACGCCATCAGGGCCCGCGGGGCCCGAAGGCGCACCGGAGGGACCTTGAGGCCCGAAGAGGCGGGCCATGGCCGACAGGAATTCCTGTATTTGGGCCGGAACCGCCCCCGAACCCGGGAAGGACGGGTATTGCGGGGGCGACTCCACAGGCATGTCCGGGGCCGCGGGGACGGTGCCGGGAGGGTCCTCAGCCGAGTCGCGAGACCGGCGAGGCGAAGTCCTAGAGCGACGATGCTTTTTGGACTTTTTGTGCTTGGACTTACCGGACGACGAAGACTTCGATGCCGACGACCGGTGAGGACTCCGCGACGGACTCCGCGACCGACCCCTGGACCTCTCACGCGACCGGGGCGTGGCGCGGAGCCGAATGCCGGGCCTCGAGGAGCTTTCGAGACCGCTCTCGCAAAGCTTTCGGGTTGAGGGCCCGGCAGTCGGAAAACGACTCCGTGTCGTGGCCTCGGCCGAGGCAGAAGAGACACTCCCGATGCGGGTCTGTGATGGACATCATCCGAGCACAGGCGCCGCAACGTTTAAAACCGGGCATCCCTACGACACCTTGAAGTAGATTCGAAGAAAACAGTGAAAAATTCACCAAAAAAGTTAGTCAAAAAATGACTAGGGCACTGCTCTTCCCGGATCTGCGCTTGCTGGCGCGGAAAAAGAAGAACTGACGTCAGCGCGCAGGGGCGGCGCCTAAGTACTGCCCGCGACGTCATCCCGGCGATCACGACGCCGACGACGGACGCGGAGCCGCACGACGCCGCCTACCGACGCGCAAGGGTACTGCTACGCAAAAACTTTCCGGATCCAGCCTGACGCTTGGGGATATTCTAAGGTAAGGAATCTGTCACTAACGTGTCTCTTTCAGATAAACAACCTCACCCCCCACAGGTTAGGATTCTGCAGCTAAATAGCTTTTTGTTTCACTGTTTAATTCAAAGTTTTCCACAATAATATTTAACTACAACCACCACTGTCCATCCAGAATAAAATTAAGTTTAAATAACTTGAAAAATCACCATAGCCATTTCCTCCATACCAACTGAGCCCTTAGACATGCAGAGACACGAGAAGTCATCAAATAACCTTACAATCAAAAATTAAGTTAAACCCCGCATTGGAATTGTGAAATCTCAAATGTTATCAATATTAAGGAACCGGTAAGTTCATCGAGCTCCCTCTCCAAGTGGCTAAGGAATGAAAATAAGTCTTTGTCTTTGGAAAACAAGGTAAAAATATTTGACAGAGTTATCATTTCCATTGCTAGAAAGTCGCAGATTCAACCCGGTCAATATCTACACGACTGGAGCCCAAGCTTACTCCAATATGTCAGCATGGTTTGAATGACTGCACCTAAAGCTATAGGTACCCTTTTGCCATTACGAGATCTAGTGGAACAATCTACAGGGTATACAAAAATCAGTAGAATTGCCATCAGATCTTGAGGAATCTTTATTAATCAATTTCGAGATGATATCCCAAAATCTCCAAAGCTACAGGTAATGCGAAAGTAAATCTTCCAGTGGTCCAGTCAACCCACAAGTTCAGCAGCATTTATTAGACCCATTCCTCTCATGAATCTTTTCTGGTGTAACATACCAGTGCATAGCTGCTCCCTTTCACTTTCATTATCACTTTACACAATTCTGTTTCTCATCTTTTCTCTCCGTATGAGTTGCCAGAGGAAGCCCAATAATTATCATATACATTGTATACTGCAGGGATGAAATAGCTACAGTGAACCCCCTTTGTCAGCCACACCTTTCAAAAATGTTTAGCTCTCATGAAACTTCCCCTTTGATTAGGGAGTGTAAGGCACTGTGCAATCTAAAATTCTCAGTCTCTAGTAGACTGAAGTCTTTCTTAATGTGCTTGAATGATTTATTCTGCCCGTCACAGATACAAGCATCAAGCACTTAGTTTTCCTCCAGGACTGGAACCAACTTTAATATAGACCAGAGTAAAATCTGTATTATCACAAACGGGGATAGGTAGGAAATTAAACATTTTACCAAGTAAAAAGCATCTTAAGAGTAAGCGGTTACCCTCAAAATCCAAGAGGAGTAAAACCCCCAGCTCCTGTATTTCTTAGTAACCCATGGGACTATCCATAAAGGAGAGCAACATCTGTATAACATGTTTGGACCACAATCTTCCCTGGGAGGTGACCACATCAGACAACTTTCTCGCTATGATGGCATCCTAACTTGCTTACTGTGTTCCAGGGGATCACAATTTGATCTTTTTTGAGCAGAGCGTCATTACAGGAACAGGACTATGCTCCATCTAAGGTCATCAATACCACAGCATTAGTTTATCCTTGAGTCTAGCAGTAACATCTCTGGTGATTTATGAAGCTAGAAGAGTACCTTTCTAATCCAACCCATTCCTTGGGTGAGGCAAAGGTCCACTTGCTTTTGAGCAGACGGTGTCAGAGGGTTCGATTAGGGGTTCTTGCTTAGTCTGCTGATGCTTTTATACCAGTTTGCTTCTCTGGCATGTGGAAGCAGACTCTGCTGTAAGAGCAAATTAACAGAACTTGTATCTCAGATATGGAAATCAAAGTCCCCAATTCCTTCATAAAGGGCTGTGTACTGTCAGATATTTCGAGATAAAAGGGGAAAAAAAGGTCCCAATCCCTTAGTAACCGTATTATTGAGTTTAATATGGGTAAGATGTTGTCCTTAACAGTGGGAAACCCCTTGTCCCACTGGCGATAAGAGAGTTCTAAAGGTGTGTCAGGACAAATCTTGATTATTTTTGATTTCTTGTGGAAAAAATTCCAAAGACAGTTTAATCTTTTTTTTTATATATCTTTTTGCACCCTTGTTTTATGCAGTTTCTGAGATACTGACATTTTCTCTCAGTTGAGCAACACCAAGTAACAGCCAACACGTGTTTCGCCCCCTAACATGGCCTGGGGCTTCCTCAGGGCTGTACAGTATAAGTGACAAAAATATGCAGTATATACAGTGCGAGAGACAAGTAGTGATAAAACCATTGGTATGTTAAAAGGTATACCGTGCAATATTTACAGTGTTCAAGTAATTTCATAAAACATTAGTTATGTCACAACGTATAGATTGTACATGATGTCAATATCAATGATCATGGGTACATTTGATAGGCAATGGGTTTTAGATGTTGCCAGAAAAGGAAGGGCGTACAGAAATATAAGTCAATAGTAGAAAATTATTATAAAACATGAAGTAAAATTTAAGGGTGGACAGTTTTTAAACGTACATAGGTGGAGAGAATCAGAAAGCACGAGAAAAGTGAATAGAGCAGGGAATTTCAATAGTCATAATATAAAACAGAAGAAACGCACATCAAAACATAGAAATGCCAATTGCATATACCACAGTATTCGAACGCAATAGAGACACATTGGGTTTGATCAAGGTTAAGGGAAGACGAATATACATGAAGTAAGATTGAAGGGTGGACATTGTTTATAAACGTACAAAGGTGGGGGAGAGAATCAAAAAGTGAGAGAAAAGTGAGAGAAAAGTGGATAAAGCAGGGAATATCAATAGTCATAATATACAAAGGAAGAAAGACACATCAGAACATAAAAATGCCAAATGCGTGTACCACAGTAGTCGAACACGGTAAAGACACATTGGGGTTAATAAGGGTTAAGGGAAAACAAATGTATATTTCATGCATGGAGTGTGGCATAAGAACAACGTAGAGAGCATATAAATGAATTTAAGTACAATGGTAGGCATATGGTATCGAAGCACACAATTGTACAGAGATAAAGACATTCATGGAACGACGATTACAAATTAGAGTAAAACAATAGTATGAAAATGTAAATTCCCGTGAATGTCATATTCCATATTCCCGGATCAAGGCAGGGGACGGAGGTGGGGAGGAAAGGGTAATAATTAGGAAAAAAAAGGCCACGTATAGCGCTGGGTGATGGGAAAGGTTGGACCCAGGTGGTAGATTGTACGAAGTAAATCGGTCATATCTTCTAGGTCTCGTGTGCTATGAGGTGTCAAGGGGAGAGCTATGCTTGAAAAGCGTACTGGCAGTATGGAGGAGGCTAGTAGGCAAAAGGGTACGTCATTAAAAAAATGCAAAAAGCGTGAAGGGGAACACAGAATTAAAGTGTTAAATATTGGTATTGTGAAGTGATGATGAGCTCGAGGTAGCGTATTAATAGTAGCACGTTTACCGTGTAAAGCTAATGAAAGACACGAAATGATTCCGTGTTGTCGGGTGGTTTAATCCTTTAATTCTGTGGGAAAAAGAACAGACGGACACCGGACAGATTAGGTACTGGCATCGTATTACGAGGCCACGTCAGGGGGAGCGGACTCCCTAGAGGAGCCTGAAAACTGGCTTACCTAGTATCATAGTGAGAAGGGCACATTGCCCGCGTTCAGTCTATCCTTGCGGTCGGCATCAGCGGCTGACTTCGGGAGACGGTACACTATATATGTGTTTTCTACTGGGGAGTTCCGGGTCTGGGAGGGGGCGGGGTTAAAAGGAGTCCCGAGTAAAGATCTAATGGCGAGCGCCATCTTGGAGTGTAGTTCCAGATAGTGAAGAACAGTGAGAGATGATAATGGCAGTATGACTGGATGGCGGACGGCAGACTAGGGACAGTCATATTAGCATGATCAAAATTCATGAGAAGTGGACTATCACTTAAGGCGCATAGTCTGATAACCCTGTTAGAAGATGAATGTGTAATGAGTAATTGTAACCA
Organism: Calotriton arnoldi; assembly: GCA_963921515.1. Lineage (NCBI taxonomy): Eukaryota > Metazoa > Chordata > Amphibia > Caudata > Salamandridae > Calotriton > Calotriton arnoldi. The sequence goes on along the minus strand of CAWUFW010002082.1, from coordinate 93,491 downwards.
TTTATATGACAGGGAATATAGGCACTAAGTAATGCTCTATGAGAGGAAAGGTGGGATGGGAAAGGGGAGGACAGGGGGGCGGTTGGGTGAGTTGGTGGGGGTGAGGAAAAAATTGGTCATTAAATTAGTTTTTATTTTTATCAGGATAAGAGTGAGGGTGATGTTCCTAGGGGCATATGGAAACAGTATATATGAAAGAATTCATAAGAGTCTACCCCATCCCTAGATCACTGTTATTGTCTCGAAAGGTCGTCATTGGAAAAATCTATTATCCATATTGGTGTAAAGTGGACATAATTCAGAAGCATATGTGTGACAGTTATTCTTCACCTAGCCAGACGTGCATCTCCGCGTCTTTATTAAGACCGAGTTTGACCGTGTTGAAGTGGAGGATGAGTTCACTTTCCCTCCTCCTGAGTTTAAGTTCTCGGTTTCCCCATCGCTTGGCTGGTCGCACTAGTTCTAGACCAAAGAAAAGAAAATCTTTTTTGTGTGGATGTACAAGATGAAAGTGTTTAGTAAGTGGATGGCCAGTGTTATGTTTGTGTATGTTCCTGTAATGTTCTTGGATGCGAGTACGTAGTGGTCGAATAGTACTCCCAATGTATGGTCGATTACAGGGGCAGATGATTACATAAATGACAAATTGGCTGTTGCAATCAATCCACTCCCCGATGGAAAATGTTTTTCCTTGTGGCATTTGTACTGTGGTGGTTTTGTTGATGCTAAGTTTGTATATGTTGCAATTTCGGCAGGTGTGAAATCCAGGGGGTCTATCTAGAAATGTAGTTACTTGTTTTCTTCTGTCTGTAAATTCAGAACGGCACAGCATTTTCTTCAGATTTGGTGCTCTTCGGAAACTCATTTCTGGGTGGTTCTTAAGGTGTTCATTTAGACTTGGATGATGTTGTAGAAGGTGCCAATGTCGTTTCAGAATTTTTCTTATGTGTTTATGTCCATTATGGTAATTGGTGATAAAGCGGATACTGGTATTGCCATCCTTTTTGTTTTTCGGCTTCAGAGTGTTCTTACGTTCAATTTTAGATACCGTCATCAAAGTGTTTTCCAGAATGTTACGGTTGTATCCTCGTTGTTCTAGTCTGGATATAGTTTCTTTTCCTTTGTCCATGAAGACTTGATCTTCGCTGCAATTTCTACCAGTCCGTAGGAGCTCTCCTTTTGGGATATTTCTAATATTGTGATTGGGGTGGCAGCTGTCTGCCCTTAGAATCGAGTTAGCCGCTGTGTCCTTCCTATGGAGTTTGCTGTGTAGGGTATTTTCTTTGACATACAGTGTCAAGTCCAGGAAGTTGATTTCTGATTTGGAGAAATTTGAGGTAGTTTTGATCTCCCATGGATTATCATCCAGTTGTTTGAGAAATCTCTGTAGTAAAGGTATGTCTCCTTGCCAGATGCATAGGATATCGTCTATGTATCGTCGCCACATAATGATATGTGTGGTAAAGTCTGAAAAATTAGCGTCCCATAGCCAGTATCTCTCCACTTGGCTCATAAGGATACAGGCATATGGAGGAGCAAATTTGGCCCCCATAGCAGTTCTGCGTGTTTGTCTGTACAGTTGGCCATTAAATTTGAAGATGTTGTTGTTTAGGCAGATTTCAAGCATCTCTAATACCATTTTGTTAGTCTACAAAAAATTAGCTGGTTGTGTCCAGAGGGATCTTTGTACTGCCTTTATACCATCATGGTGTTTGATTGATGTATATAGGCTCACAATGTCAATGAACACGAACACGAAATCTGATTCCCATGTGGTGTCCTGTAGTTTAAGGAGAATGTCTTTTGTGTCTTGGACATATGAGGGTATGTCCTTCATGATGATTTGAAGTTTTTTATCAACATATTCTCCCAGTTTGGAGCATGGTGAGTTTATTCCTGCTATGATCGGTCTGCCCGGAGGCGGGTATATTCCCTTGTGTATTTTTGGTAGCAAGTAAAACGTGGGCATCGTGGGATGTTCAATGAAGAGGAATGTTTTTTCTTCATAAGATAGAAGCTCTTGACTGTACCACCTCTCAACGTTTTCTTTAATTTTGCGGAGGATTTCTGGTGTGGGGTCCTGTGACAATGGTTGATAGCATGTCCTATCTGCTAATTGGCGCTCGGCTTCAATGATGTAATCATCGATATGTAAGACCACTGGATTGCCGCCTTTGTCTGCTTCTTTCAGAATCAGGTCCTTCCGATCTTTCAGTGTTTTTATTGCTGTTCTCTCTTCCTTGGTTATATTTTGTGGTAAGAATTTGGATTTATTCTGGTATTTGAGATATTCTTTTTCTAAGTCATGTGTAACTGCAGAATGGAAGGCATCAATGTTATTCCCCGTTGGTAGTTGGGGATTGAATATGGATTTTTTGACTAGTCCTGTGTTAAGGGATTGGTTTATATCGATACCAAGTTCCATTGCAGTTCTAGACAATGTTTCTGAGTCTGATCCTTGTTCACTGAGGTTCGCCAATAGGTCGATGTTGGTAAGATCTTGGATAGATAAATCCGAGATACTGGATTGTTGTTGTTCCTGGCGTGTATTAGTTCGATCTGCAAAGAAAACTAAGTTTTAATTTCCTTGTGAACTTATAAAGATCAATACATGTTTGTGTTGGATTCCAGAGTGCAGTAGGGCAGAAAGATAAGCCTTTGTTTAGAATACCTAGTTCATGGTTGGATAAAGTCATGGTTGAGAGATTCTTTACTAGGTTCACTGTTGGTAAGGTTTTTTCTCCAATTCCTTTTTCCTGGACCGTGTGGTTACCCCCGGTGTTGATGTTTGTGGTCGTCTGTATTGTGGGGAACCTGCTGATGTTAAGGTATTTGTGACGTTGGTTGTCCTTATACCTAGCCTGTATCGCAGTACCTCCTCGAAAAAATGTACTTTGCATCTGGAGTTGTCACTTTCAGGATTTGGTGCTGGTGATTCTATATCAGAGCTAGAAGAAGCTGCTGAGAGTTGTGGGGTATGCTCTTCGTTGGTAGTGGTTACAGGTTTTGTCTTATCGTTTTGCGAATGTATATACCCGTCCAAACTGGTAATCCAGTTGGTCGCGGCGAAATTTACGGTTCTTTCGTTTAAATATATCCTCATCGAACTCGTCGATGATTTTGTTGAGTATCTCGTAATTCTTGGTTGTTATTTCTCCCCAGATGGAGTCCTCGATATGTTTTGTCAGATTGTTCACCTCTGTTTTTGCCTTGTGATATTCTTCTTCTGCATGATCAATAATTTGTCTGATCATGTTGTTTGAACATTCTTTTAGATTGCCTTCCCACTTTTCAATGTAGTCCGGATTTGTTGTGTCAGAGGGTGGGAAAATCAAAATTCTTAGTCCCCGTGGGATTCTATCAGCTTCCAAATACTTTTTGAGTGAGGCGGCCTCCCACCACTTGGTTGTTTCTTTTTTAACTGCACGTTCAAGCGATTGGAAGGTATTTCTGGCCGATGTTGGGTTGGATTTGCCAATTGTAGTTTTTGTAATGACTGGGTTGATTGAGAAGGTCTCTTCTATTCTGGTGGAGCGTTGAGCTCTCCGGTCTTGGCAAAATGCCATCTGTATAGTGTCCACGTGGTAAGTTGCTGGTAGGATCAGGTTTGAGGTTTAAAATGTTATCAAAAATAGTACTCGCCGGTTTTTTCAGGGATTTGACCGTTCGGAAATGTCAAGATAAAAAGGGGAAAAAAAGGTCCCAATCCCTTAGTAACCGTATTATTGAGTTTAATATGGGTAAGATGTTGTCCTTAACAGTGGGAAACCCCTTGTCCCACTGGCGATAAGAGAGTTCTAAAGGTGTGTCAGGACAAATCTTGATTATTTTTGATTTCTTGTGGAAAAAATTCCTAAGACAGTTTAATCTTTTTTTTTTTTTAATATATCTTTTTGCACCCTTGTTTTATGCAGTTTCTGAGATACTGAAATTTTCTCTCAGTTGAGCAACACCAAGTAACAGCCAACACGTTTCTCGCCCCCTAACATGGCCATCCGGCCTGGGGCTTCCTCAGGGCTGTACAGTATAAGTGACAAAAATATGCAGTATATACAGTGTGAGAGACAAGTAGTGATAAAACCATTGGTATGTTAAAAGGTATACCGTGCAATATTTACAGTGTTCAAGTAATTTCATAAAACATTAGTTATGTCACAACGTATAGATTGTACATTATGTCAATATCAATGATCATGGGTACATTTGATAGGTAATGGGTTTTAGATGTTGCCAGAAAAGGAAGGCCGCACAGAAATATAAGTCAATAGTAGAGAATTATTATAAAACATGAAGTAAAATTTAAGGGTGGACAGTTTTTAAACGTACAAAGGTGGAGAGAATCAGAAAGCACGAGAAAAGTGAATAGAGCAGGGAATATCAATAGTCATAATATAAAACAGAAGAAACGCACATCAAAACATAGAAATGCCAATTGCATATACCACAGTATTCGAACGCAATAGAGACACATTGGGTTTGATAAAGGTTAAGGGAAGGCGAATATACATGAAGTAAGATTGAAGGGTGGACATTGTTTATAAACGTACAAAGGTGGGGGAGAGAATCAAAAAGTGAGATAAAGCAGGGAATATCAATAGTCATAATATAAAAAGGAAGAAAGACACATCAGAACATAAAAATGCCAAATGCGTGTACCACAGTAGTCGAACACGGTAAAGACACATTGGGGTTGATAAGGGTTAAGGGAAAACAAATGTATATTTCATGCATGGAGTGTTGCATAAGAACAACGTAGAGAGCATATAAATGAATTTAAGTACAATGGTAGCCATATGGTATCGAAGCACACAATTGTACAGAGATAAAGACATCCATGGAACGACGATTACAAATTAGAGTAAAACAATAGTATGAATTTGTAAATTACTGTGAATGTCATATTCCATATTCTTGGATCAAGGCAGGGGACGGAGGTGAGGAGGAAAGGGTAATAATTAGGAAAAAAAGGCCATGTATAGCGCTGGGTGATGGGAAAGGATGGACCCAGGTGGTAGCTTGTACGAAGTAAATCGGTCATATCTTCTAGGTCTCGTGTGCTATGAGGTGTCAAGGGGAGAGCTATGCTTGAAAAGCGTACTGGCAGAATGGAGGAGGCTAGTAGGCAAAAGGGTACGTCATTAAAAAAATGCAAAAAGCGTGAAGGGGAACACAGAATTAAAGTGTTAAATATTGGTATTGTGAAGTGATGATGAGCTCGAGGTAGCGTATTAATAGTAGCACGTTTACCGTGTAAAGCTAATGAAAGACACGAAATGATTCCGTGTTGTCGGGTGGTTTAATCCTTTAAATCTGTGGGAAAAAGAACAGACGGACACCGGACAGATTAGGTACTGGAATCGTATTACGAGGCCACGTCAGGGGGAGCGGACTCCCTAGAGGAGCCTGAAGCACAAGTTACTAACTTGTGTAACGATATATCTGTAAGAGACAGTAGTTAGTGACAGATTCCTTACCTTAGAATATCCCCAGGCGTCAGGCTGGATCCGGAAAGTGTTTGCGTAGCAGTACCCTTGCGCGTCGGTAGACGGCGTCGGGCGGCTCCGCGTCCGGCGTCGGGATCGCCGGGATGACGTCGCGGGCAGTACTTGGACGCCGCCCCTGCGCGCTGACGTCAGTTCTGTACACGACTTTCCGCGCCAGGAACGCAGAGCCATGCAAGAAGCGGACATAGGTGTCTGAAAAATACTAGGGCCCTGAAAGGGATGTCCTTAACCCTAGAAATCAGTTCGCAGAACGGGGAGGATGGGTAGGGCGGTAAGGAATCTGTCACTAACTACTGTCTCTTACAGATATATCGTTACACAAGTTAGTAACTTGTGCATCTGAAAGAGACACGTTAGTGACAGATTCCTTACCTTAGAATAGATACCCCAGCAATACCAACCCCGGTGGTGGGTCTGTGAACAAAGATCAGACAAGGAAGTCCCGGAGGACAGAACGGCCAAAGAAGCCGTCCCTCTGGACCTGGCTGTCAAGGAAGTAATGCTTGGTAAACGTGTGCAGCAAGGCCTACGTAGCTGCCTGACATATCTTGCAGCGGAACACCGCGGCCTAAAGCCGTGGTAGCAGCCGTTGCCCTGGTGGAATGGGCACGCAGCCGAACAGGAGGCTCCTTCTTAGCCAAAGAATAGCAGGCTTTGATACACAAGGTGACCCAGCGGGAGATGGTTCTCTTGTGCACCGCCCGACCTTTTTTGGCACCCACGTAGCCAACAAAGAGCTGGTCATCCACCCGGAAGTGTTGTGTGCGGTTGATATAAAAGGAAAGCGCATGTTTTGGGTCCAGACGGTGGAGCCTCTCTTCCTCTCTGGAAGGATGCGGAGGCGGAAAGAAGGTGGGCAAAGTGATGGTCTGCCCAATGTGGAAGGCAGTAACCACCTTTGGCAAGAAGGACGGACGCGTCCTAAGAACAACCTTGTCTGGATAGACAGACAGAAAAGGAGGTTTGCATGATAGAGCCTGGAGCTCACTCACCCGCCGAGCGGAGGTGATGGCCACCAGAAAGGCTGTCTTCAAAGTAAGAAGACGAAGAGGACAGTTATGTAGAGGCTCAAAGGGAGCGCACATTAAAAAGGTAAGAACCAAGTTTAAGTCCCAATGAGGCATGACAAACGGAACAGGAGGGAAGAGGTTTGTAATGCCTTTTAGAAACCTGTTAACAGGGGACTTAAAAAGAGAGGGCTGATCAGGGAGCCTGAGGAAGACCGAGATTGCACAAAGATAGCCCTTGATGGTGCCCAGGGCAGAACCCTGTTGGGCCAGAGAAAGAAGGAACAGAAGAACCTCAGAAAGAGGGGCAGAGAGGGGATTCACAGCCTTTGCTGTGCACCATGCCACAAACTTGTTCCACCTGCAGGCGTATACCACCTTAGTAGAGGGACGCCTGGCTGCCAGAATCACATCACAAACTTCGGGAGGCAAGTCGAAAGGAATCAACTGCCGCCGCTCAATCTCCACGCAAGCAGGTGGAGACTGGACAGGTTCGGGTGGAGGACCGTCCCCTGCTGCTGCGACAGAAGATCCTCCCGAAGAGGCAGACGGATCGGGGGATCTACGCTCATACTGAGTAGCTCGGGATACCAAACTCTTCGAGCCCAGTCCGGAGCCACAAGGATAACTTGGGCCCGGTCGCGCCGAATCTTCTTCAACACTCTGGGTAGAAGTGGTATAGGCGGAAAAGCGTACAACAGACCGCAACTCCACTCGCGACGAAAAGCGTCGCCGAGCGGGTGCCGCCTTGGAAATTCCAACGCGCAGAACTGATGACATTGCGCGTTCTCTTCGGTGGCGAATAGATCTAACCAAGGCTCTCCCCATTGTTGAAAGAGTCCTTGCGCCACTTCCGAGTGAAGACGCCATTCGTGATCCATCATGCACCTGCGGCTGAGTTCGTCCGCCCTGGCGTTCAGGGAACCTGCCAGGTGTTGAACCATCAGGAATATGCCCTGATGTTCCAGCCATGTCCAGAGGCGCAGAGCCTCCTGACATATGGTCCACGACCCCACCCCGCCTTGTTTGTTGCAGTACCACATGGCGGTGGTGTTGTCTGTGAACACCTGCACTACCTTCCCTTTGACAGAGGGAAGGAATGCCTTGAGTGCACGTCGGATCGCCCGGAGCTCCAGAAGGTTGATATGGATCCGGGACCCCGCCGGAGACCAGAGGCCTCTGATCTCCGCCTCTCCCATGTGACCGCCCCATCCCAGAAGGGACGCGTCAGTCACGACTGTGTGCTCTGGCTGGGGAAGGGAGAAGGATCTGCCCATGACCCATTGCCGGTTCGAGAGCCACCACTGCAACTGTTTTGCAGTCCCCTCCGAGATCTGGACGTGATCGGACAGGTTGCCCTGGTGCTGCGCCCACTGGAACTTCAGGTCCCACTACAGAGCCCGCATATGCCATCTGGCATGATCGACCAGCAGGATGCAGGAGGCCATGAGGCCCAGCAGCCTCAGGGTCATCCGTACCGAAACCCAGGATAGAGGCTGAAAGATCGGAATCATAGCCTGAGTATCCCGGACTCGCCGTTCGGGAGGATAGGCCCGAAACTGCGTCGTGTCCAGAACTGCTCCGATGAAAAGGAGCTGTGGAGAAGGAATCAGGTGCGACTTCGGCACATTGATGGAGAACCCCAGCGAGTGCAGGAGTTCGGCCGTAGTCTGGAGGTGGGAGACGATTGCCTGGGACGAGCCCGCCTTCAGCAGCCAGTCGTCGAGGTAGGGGAAGACTGGAACCCCTGCCCGGCGCAGATGAGCTGCGACCACCGCCATCACTTTCGTGAACACCCGAGGGGCACTTGTGAGGCCAAGGGGAGCACAGTGAATTGAAAATGCTCGAGGCCCACCATGAACCGCAGGTAACGCCGGTGGGCCGGCAGGACGAGGATGTGGAAATAAGCGTCCTTCAAGTCCAACGCTACCAACCAGTCTCCAGGGTCGAGGGCAGTCAAGACCTGAGCTAAGGTGAGCATCTTGAACTTCTCCTTCCGGAGGAAGCGATTGACGTTCCGGAGGTCCAAGATAGGACGCATGTCCTCCTTGTCCTTTTTGGGCACCAGAAAGTAGTGGGAGTAGCAACCACGTCCTACTTCTGGGGTCGGAGCAGCGCTCGATGGCCCTCTTGGCCAAGAGGGCCGCAACTTCCTTCTGAAGAAGAACCAAGTGATCCCCTGACATGCGGTGGAATTGAGGTGGCATGGCTGGGGGGGTGGTCTCGAAGGGGAGGGAGTAGCCCCTTCGGACAATGTCCAAGAGCCACCTGTCCGAGGTGATGGCACGCCAGTGGTGAAGGTGATGGCGGACCCTGCCCCCTACTGGCGTGCTGTGCACCTGAAAGGAAGGACTAGGAGGGCTTGGAGGCCGCGGACGGGGCGGGGTTGGTGGCCTGACCCGCACGCTGGTTGCCTGACCCGCCACGGCGGGAGCCACGTCCTCGGCCACGCGAAGACTCTTGCTGCGCGGGCCGGTGGCTGGGCAGCGGACGTGACTGGGCACCCCTTCTGTGGCCACGAAAGGGGCGAAAAGCAGATGGCTGCGGAGGGCGTACAGCAGAAAGGCCCAGGGACTTGGCCGTAGCCCGTGAGTCCTTAAAACGCTCCAGCGCATGGTCTGCCTTGACCCAAAAAGACCGACCCCATCAAAGGGCATGTCCATAAGAGTGTTCTGGACATCACCCGAGAAACCAGTGGTTCTCAGCCAGGCGTGACGGCGCAGCGCCACTGTCGTTGCAATTGATCTACCCAGCGAGTCGGCGGTATCAAGGCCACATCGAATGGTGAATTTAGCCACATCTCTTCCTTCCGCAATGGCGCGGGAAAGCAGTGTCTGGACCTCCTCAGGACACTGGGGCAAAGCTTGCGCCACCGAGTCCCACAGAGAGTGGGAATATCGGCCCAAAAGGCAAGCGGTGTTGACAGACCGCAAGCCAGCACTGGAGGAAGAAAATACTTTCTTCCCAAATTGATCCAGGCGTTTGGATTCCCTATCCGGAGGAGCGGTAGGGAAGGCGGTTTGGGAAGCAGAGGCTTGGACAACCAAGCTCTCAGGAGTGGGGTGTTGGGAGAGGAACAGGGGGTCGCCCGGAGCGGGGCGATGGCGTCGGGCCACGTTCCTATCCACAGGAGCCCCTGTGGCGGGCTTGGACCAGGTGCCCAAAAGAACGTCAGAAAGTGTGTCATTAAACGGCAGCAGTGGCTCCGAGGAGGTAGCTGCCGGCTGAAGCACTTCCGTCAGGAGGTTAGTCCTGACGGCCACTGTAGGCAATTGGAGGAACATACACAAACATAACACTGGCCATCCACTTACTGAACACTTTCATCTTGTACATCCACACAAAAAAGATTTTCTTTTCTTTGGTCTAGAACTAGTGCGACCAGCCAAGCGAGGGGAAACCGAGAACTTAAACTCAGGAGGAGGAAAGTGAACTCATCCTCCACTTCAACACGGTCAAACTCGGGTCTTAATAAAGACGCGGAGATGCACGTCTGGCTAGGTGAAGAATAACTGTCACACATATGCTTCTGAATTATGTCCACTTTACACCAATATGGATAATAGATTTTTCCAATGACGACCTTTCGAGACAATAACAGTGATCTAGGGATGGGGTAGACTCTTATGAATACTTTCATATATACTGTTTCCATATGCCCCTAGGAACATCACCCTCACTCTTATCCTGATAAAAATAAAAACTAATTTAATGACCAATTTTTTCCTCACCCCCACCAACCCACCCAACCGCCCCCCCATCCTCCCCTTTCCCATCCCACCTTTCCTCTCATAGAGCATTACTTAGTGCCTATAGTCCCTGTCATATAAATGGTTACAATTACTCATTACACATTCATCTTCTAACGGGGTTATCAGACTATGCGCCTTAAGTGATAGTCCACTTCTCATGAATTTTGATCATGCTAATATGACTGTCCCTAGTCTGCCGTCCGCCATCCAGTCATACTGCCATTATCATCTCTCACTGTTCTTCACTATCTGGAACTACACTCCAAGATGGCGCTCGCCATTAGATCTTTACTCGGGACTCCTTTTAACCGCACCCCCTCCCGGAACTCCCCAGTAGAAAACACATATATAGTGTACCGTCTCCCGAAGTCAGCCGCTGATGCCGACCGCAAGGATAGACTGAACGCGGGCAATATGCCCTTCTCACTATGATACTAGGTAAGCCAGTTTTCAGGCTCCTCTAGGGAGTCCGCTCCCCCCGACGTGGCCTCGTAATACGATGCCAGTACCTAATCTGTCCGGTGTCCGTCTGTTCTTTTTCCCACAGATTTAAAGGATTAAACCACCCGACAACACGGAATCATTTTGTGTCTTTCATTAGCTTTACACGGTAAACGTGCTACTATTAATACGCTACCTCGAGCTCATCATCACTTCACAATACCAATATTTAACACTTTAATTCTGTGTTCCCCTTCACGCTTTTTGCATTTTTTTAATGACGTACCCTTTTGCCTACTAGCCTCCTCCATACTGCCAGTATGCTTTTCAAGCATAGCTCTCCCCTTGACACCTAATAGCACACGAGACCTAGAAGATATGACCGATTTACTTCGTACAAGCTACCACCTGGGTCCATCCTTTCCCCATCACCCAGCGCTATACATGGCCTTTTTTTCCTAATTATTACCCTTTCCTCCCCATCTCCGTCCCCTGCCTTGATCCGGGAATATGGAATATGACATTCACGGTAATTTACATTTTCAAACTATTGTTTTACTCTAATTTGTAATCGTCGTTCCATGAATGTCTTTATCTCTGTACAATTGTGTGCTTCGATACCATATGGCTACCATTGTACTTAAATTCATTTATATGCTCTCTACGTTGTTCTTATGCAACACTCCATGCATGAAATATACATTTGTTTTCCCTTAACCCTTATCAACCCCAATGTGTCTTTACCGTGTTCGACTACTGTGGTACACGCATTTGGCATTTTTATGTTCTGATTTGTCTTTCTTCCTTTTTATATTATGACTATTGATATTCCCTGCTTTATCCACTTTTCTCTCACTTTTTGATTCTCTCCCCACCTTTGTACGTTTATAAACAATGTCCACCCTTCAATCTTACTTCATGTATATTCGTCTTCCCTTAACCTTTATCAAACCCAATGTGTCTCTATTGCGTTCGAATACTGTGGTATATGCAATTGGCATTTCTATGTTTTGATGTGCGTTTCTTCTGTTTTATATTATGACTATTGATATTCCCTGCTCTATTCACTTTTCTCGTGCTTTCTGATTCTCTCCACCTTTGTACGTTTAAAAACTGTCCACCCTTAAATTTTACTTCATGTTTTATAATAATTCTCTACTATTGACTTATATTTCTGTGCGGCCTTCCTTTTCTGGCAACATCTAAAACCCATTACCTATCAAATGTACCCATGATCATTGATATTGACATCATGTACAATCTATACGTTGTGACATAACTAATGTTTTATGAAATTACTTGAACACTGTAAATATTGCACGGTATACCTTTTAACATACCAATGGTTTTATCACTACTTGTCTCTCACACTGTATATACTGCATATTTTTGTCACTTATACTGTACAGCCCTGAGGAAGCCCCAGGCCGGATGGCCATGTTAGGGGGCGAAACACGTGTTGGCTGTTACTTGGTGTTGCTCAACTGAGAGAAAATTTCAGTATCTCAGAAACTGCATAAAACAAGGGTGCAAAAAGATATATAAAAAAAAAAATTTAAAAAAAAGATTAAACTGTCTTTGGAATTTTTTCCACAAGAAATCAAAAATAATCAAGATTTGTCCTGACACACCTTTAGTACTGTCAGATATTGTCTGATCTAAGTCAACCATTGTTGGGTTACTCTCTTGGGCACAAGCTACACACTTAATCAACTCATCTGGGCACTCCAGGTGGGTAACGTCAGTGCCATCCTCATGGAAGTGTAGTTTTCCTATGTCACAAAAACTTTGACCATGAGTGAGAACTGTGGTAAGTGAGATCCTTCTGTGAAAAACATAGCAATTTCAAAGGAAGCGAAGAACTATACTATGCCAAATAAACCCCTTACAACTCTTCCGAAGTGGCACAGCCACGAGCCATATCTAGGGACTGACTCCAGAAATTCCTGCAAAACAATAGTCCCAAAGTCAGCTCGATTAAAACAGATTTGAAAGCTTGCCTGCATGATCTCAAGAAGAATATCAATGAATGCGATATAGAGTACATGAAGTGGACAAGGTAGTTGATGAACATTCAGAGTTATTTTTAGAAGTGAAATATGAAGAACTAGTTGCCAAACAAGAAGATATTGAAAACCGATCCAGAGGTAATAATAATTCCATAAGGGAGTGAAGGGATAGCCAGTCCTATATTTGTAAGTTGCTCTACTCTATTAGAGGCAAGCAAGACGACCCTCCAAAAATCTTGGACCGAATATGCAGGTTAATGGGTGTTGATCCACTAAGGAATACATTTTCCTAGTGTCCTGATGAAGTCTCATGCCTACAAGGATCCGCTCCTTTTTGGGAAATCGCTCCCAGTCGGTTCGCATTGCCCAGTATACAGCGCCCAAAATGAGGACCACATGTGGTGTTCCACAGGGCTCCTCACTTTCCCCCCTTCTGTTTAACTTATACCTCCTCCCACTGATCCGGGCTCTGAGAGAGAAGGAAGTCTGCACCTTCAATTATGCTGACGACTTCCAGCTAATATTCTCCATCAGCAATTCCTCCGACTCAGTCAGCCACTTTCAGTCAACTATGCTATTTATTAGCGAGTGGATGAATAGTAATCACCTAAAACTTAACCCGGATAAAACCGAGTTAGTCCTAACCGGGGGCACTCACAACCCGTGGGGCTCACACTTTTGGCCAAAGGAGATGGGCCTACCTCACACCCCATCTGCCTCGGCCAAAAGCCTCGGGGTAACAATAAATCAAGATCTCACTATGAAGTCCCAAATCGGGTCAGTGATATCCACATGTTTCTTCCAGCTGAGGAAAATAAAAAAGATTAGAAGATATCTTACCCAGGATGCCTTGATCCAGGTGGTGCTGGCCATGGTCATATCCCATGTTGACTACGCCAACTCGCTTTATTTTGGCATCCCGCTCTATCTAATCAAACGCTTGCAACTGGTTCAGAACCAAGCAGCAAGACTGATTTTTCAACAGCCTAGACATCATCATGTCACCCCCCTGATGAGGAAACTGCACTGGCTCCCCATCTCACAGCGTTGTGCCTTCAAGGTATGCTGTCTCATCTTCAAATCCCTAAATAGAAGGAGCCCAAAATTCCTGGACAGCCTTATTCGTAGGCACATACCCACGCGCAACTTGCGCTCGGCCCATAAGCACCTTTTGTCAACCCCTAACTTCAAACTAAAGCGCCTGGGTGGTGCCAGGTTTGCTGTTCTAGCTCCCAGACTGTGGAACTCTCTCCCCCGAAATCCGATCATGCAACAACCTCCTTAGCTTCAGGAGGCTCCTTAAGACCTGGCTATTTAGACAAGCTTATGAGTAACTTCCTAGGGTCAGGCATCTCTCAGAGTAGCGCCATGAAACCAGCCCGGTGTACGCGCGCTTTACAAAATCTTTTAAACATAACAATAATTATCGCCTGCTCAAAGGATCAGTTTGCTTTTAAGGACACAAAGTTCAACTCTTCCATGACCGTCAGAAACCTTGAAAGGGAGATACAAGTTTAAGTTATCGACTGACCATTTACCCATTCAGAGCCTTCTTTAAATTTGGAAGGGCTGAGGAGAGCAGCCCACACACTGTCAGAGGCGAAATCTATTTTGGGCCTCTCCAACATAGGAGACAGTACTCCCTTATCCACCTGGGCGAGTGCTGCCACAGCAGAAAGTACTTAGATCTAGAAGACAGAAACATCCTTAGTCAGATATCAAGAAACCGAGAGGGCTTAGTGACCGACCAAGAATCAGTGAATCTTAGATCAGACTCCAGTGAACAGGAGTCCACCATCTGGCTCGATTGGCACTCATGATAACATACCGATATGGCTCAGAAGAAGAATTAACAGGGGTTGAGTGGCTGGTACTTCTACTACAACATGCTCAACTTTGCTTATGTAGAGGGGAAAGAACAGATAGTACTTCCTAGGCATTACTAACTATATACTGTTGTGATACATTTTGCAGGTTGGTTTACAGTGCTAATGTTCTTTGTTGATTGGCTTCAAGGGGTTTGTTTGAAGGTAGGCAGAAGCGGGAAATTGACAAGACATCATACAGCGATCCCTGGAACATCTTCTGTGACTCTGGTGTTCGGAATGGGAGCAACCTTGCTTTCTCACTGACATGCCGTATTGATAAAAATTGTAATCTTTAATGTTAATGGACCTAATTGCATACTGAGAGATATGTTGTCTTGAGCTATTTGACGAAAGCAAGCGGTGACTTCCTGCAGGAAATACATCTGCTCCAGTGGGACAAGTGCAGAATGCGTTTAAGATGGTTTACTCTGCTGCATTTTTTCTTGGGTATATCAATTCTTTGTTCTAGAAGATTCCTGAGTATAATCAGAAGAGTGGTAGCAGATTAGGCAGGCAGGTTTCTTAGTGTTATAGTAACCACAGGTTCACACATGATGGATAGCTCTGAAGAAAGATCAGTTTTAAGATTTGATGTGCAATGGAGGAGAAGGATTGGTTGGACTTTGTAGGGCAAATAAATGTTTTGAGGATCCAATATAAAGATGTGTTGAACTTTGTTTAACTATGCGGCACATGATTCATGTGCCCATCACAACCATATTTTGGATCTCACTTGCTACAGCACGTACCAGTCTTAATGTTTGGCACCATACCAAAGTTCATGTATTTTGCACAAATCTGCAATGCACACCTTACCGAAGGCTGCCAAATACAGACCCTGGCAGAGGGCTCCATCCTTTCTAAAAGTTAATGAGAACGATCAAAGATAATGGCAGAGTATGCCATCTTCCTAATAGAGCTGTTCCAAGTTGCACGTGCAACAGAGCAGTGATGGAGTCTGACGCAGAATCTCAGACTTTAGAAGTATGCATGTCCCTGTAGGAAAGTACCCCTTTTTGGATGGTTACCACCCACTTTTTGCCAGATATCTGATGCACTTTAACTGAGTGTGCACTGGGACCCTGCCAATCAGGTTCCCAGTGCCCGTGCTCTTCCCCAAAACATTACCTTTGTTTCTACAATTGGTACACCTCTGGCTCCCTTGTAAGTCCCTTGTAAAAGGTACCAGTGGTACCAAGGGCCTTGTGACCAGAGAAGGTCTCTAAGGGCTGCAGCATGTAATGTGCCACCCACAGAAGCCCCTCACCAAACACAAACACTGTCATTGCAGACTGTGTTTTGTTTTGGAGCAGACAAAACTTAAGAGTTTACATGGCACACATCCCTGTGTGCCATGCCCACCAACCACTGCCTGTGGCATAGGTAAGTCACCCCTCTAGCAGGCCTCACAGCTCTAAGGAAGAATGAACTATACCACTGGTGAGGCCACAGCTGCATGAGCAATGTGTCCCTAATGTCTGTGCCATTCGCTGACATTGTAAGTGCAGTGGAGCCATATTGAGTACATGGGCTGGGAATTTGTCATTACGAACTCCACAGCTCCATGATGGCTTTACTGAATGCTAAGGAGTTTGGTATCAAACTCCTCAGCATATTAAATTCACAATGATGCCAGTGTTGGATTTATTACAAAATGCAATCAGAGGGCATCTTAGAGATGCCCCCTGAAAAACGACCAACTTCCTTGTGTCTAGCTGACTAGTCTGCACCAACCCGCAACACAGAAACATGTTTCTGACCCCCTCTCGTGGGTCAGGGACAAAGGCTGCTTGGGGTGGAGATGCTTCACACCTACCCTCAAGCAGGAACAGCATTCCGGGCAGTGAGCCTCAAAGGCTTCCTGCCCTTTGATATGATAGCCATGGCCTTTCCAACTAGTGGAGATGCCCGCCCCTTTGACCAAGCCCCACTTTTGGCGGAAGGTCAGCCAGAAAATTAGTAGTCCAAAGAGGTGTGTCCCCTCTCTGCCAGGACCACCCCTAAGGTGCCCTTGACCGAGGTGACCCCCCTGCTTAGGAAATCTTCCATCTTGAATGGAAGGATTTGACCCAATCAGGTTAGAGGGATGTGACATTCTAATGGTGTAGTCACCCTAAAGGCAAGCAGCTCATTGGCTACCATCTGCCAGTCCCTGTAACACCCCTAAATTCAGTATTTAGGGGCACACCTGAACCTTGACCCTCAATTCCTGTGACTCAAGAAGAAAAGGATGAAGAAGACACTGTGCAGCCGAGCCTGAAATATGATTACTGATTTGGCCCCAGCCCTACCAGCCTGTCTCTTGCTCAAAGACCCTGTGAAGAAGACGGCGCCTGTCCCGTGGCCAGCAATTTCCAAGAACCCCAGGAAGACTGCCATTCTTCAGACCAGATCTCCAGCAGACAGCGACCCTGTCGAGAAAGAAACTCCATCTTCAAGGATTCCTGATCCAGGCGGATCTGCAACCCCTGCCCACTCTGCACCCGAAGTCCACAGACAGAGTATGAGTGGCTTACCTGGCCTCTGAAGTCTCCCCAGCGATCCGGACATTGTCTACATCGGTGGCTGACCTCTCCTGGACCCCATGAAGTCACCTGCAGCCTCAACCTGAAGGGTCCCCCTGACCACGACCAGCTCAGGTAATGTAAATCTGACATCAAAAGGCACCAATGCATCCTTTGCCCCCCGACTTTGGGGAGCCCAGCCGACGGTGTCCAGGTATCCCTCAACTTTCCAACTTACTTGCCCAGCCAGTGGTCACCTTCATCCAGCCTCCTGGCCCGAGCCTGCAGCAACTTTGTGCAATCAAGATTCTCCATTGAAACGCACTGGACGCCAATTTTGCACCTTGTGCCGCTGGTGGTGTAGGTTTGGTGCTGCCTTGTGGACCCCCCCTGTGCTGATTTCAACCACTGGGGCCTGAGCCCTGAAAGAACAAGTTACTTACCTTCGGTAATGCTTTTTCTGGTGGGTACAGTATCTGCCTGTGGATTCCTCAACTTTTAAATTACCCCTTGCGCAAAATTCCACAGAAACTTTTTTCATAGCTCTCCCATGTCGACGAGGACGTCACAATGGAACGGTTCCGCTCGCGACTAGGTGTGACGTCATCGGAGCCATAAGAAGACCTAGTCGGTGTGCTGACATCAATTCCACCCATTTTTTCTGTGCCTTCGAGGCAAACGGGTGAACCGACAACCTTTACACAAGTATAAATCGTATACAACATTTCCTCAAGTATAGGGAAAATACCAAATAGAGAAGAGAAACAAACTGGAAATTCTTAAGTATAGACATTTCCTAGCGAAAATTATCACAACATCTTAAATAACAAAATACAAGAACTTCATAACAATACTCTTTTTGGTGAAGGTAGACAGGCAACATGGAGGCGGGTGGGACAGTGAGGAATCCACTGTATCCACCAAAAAAAGCGTTACCGAAGGTAAGTAACTTGTTCTCCTGATGGATACATCTGCCTGTGGATTCCTCACCTTTTGAATTGAATCCCCAAGCAGTCCCGCTCCCGGAGGAGGGTGCCCTCCTACCTACACCAAAACATTCTGCAACACAGAGCGTGCAAATTGGCCATCCCTCCTCACCTCGGAGTCTAAGCAGTAATGCTTCGCAAAAGTGTGAAGGGAGGCCCAAGTTGCCGCCTTGCAGATGTCTACAACAGGGACACTCTAGCCAAAGCCGAAGAAGAAAATTTAGCTTTGGTAGAATGAGCTCGAATACCTTCAGGAGACTCCTTCTTGGCCAAGGCGTAGCAGATCTTGATGCAGAGGATGATCCACCTGGACAGCGTTCGCTTATGGACAGCCTTGCCCTTCATTTTTCCCACGTAACCAATGAAGAGTTGGTCGTCCAGCCTGAAGTCCTTGGATTTGTCCAGGTAGAAGCTGACTACCCTCTTAGGGTCTAGGCGATGAAGTCTCTCCTCCTCCTCCTTAGAAGGGTGAGCGAGAGGATAGAAAGTGGGTAAAGTGATAGATTGTCCTAGGTGGAAGGGAGTGACCACCTTGGGCAGGAAAGCAGCTCTGGTCCTACGAACCATCTTATCTGCATGAATAGAGGTAAAAGGAGGTTTAGAACTAAGAGCCTATAGCTAACTAACGCTCCTGGCAGAGGTAATCGCAATCAGAAAAATTGTCTTGAATGACAGAAATCTCAACGGACAACTATGAAGAGGCTCAAAGGGGGACCCCATCAGGAAAGTAATAACTAAATTTAAATCCCACTGAGGAATGATAAACGGAGGGGGAGGAAACCGGTTAGTGAGACCCTTAATGAACCTCATGACTATGGGAGACTTAAACAAAGAGGGGTCTGGTAAGCCAAGCAAGGCTGACAAGGCCAACAAGTAGCCTTCAACAGTCTCTACCGCACAACCCTGTTGAGCCAAGGAAAGAGCGAAACTCAGAATTTCAGACAAATGAGCCTGCAAAGGATCAATTGACCTCTCTCCGCACCATTTAACAAACCGGGTCCACCTACCAGAATAAACAGATTTGGTGGAGTGTCTCCTGGCTGATAAAATAACATCCACCACATCCGGTGGGAGAGAGAAAGAACTCAGGTTGCCCTGTTCAATCTCCAGGCATGAAGGTGCAGGCTCTGGAGGTGGGAGTGTAGAACCTGCCTCTGCGATTGCGGGAGGAGGTCTGCCCTGAAAGGGAGACAGAGCGGAGGGTGCGATGAGAGGTGAAGTAGGTCTGTGTACCACACCCTTCTTGGCCAATCGGGGCAATCAATATGACTTGGGCCCGGTCTTGGCAAACCTTCCTCAGAACCAGAGGAATCAAGGGTATGGGAGGAAACGCGTAAAGAAGCTGAAAGCCCCAATTTAATTGAAACGCATCCCCCAACGCTCCCCGCATCGGATACTGGAGACTGCAGAACGACAGGCAGTGCACGTTCTCGTGAGTGGCAAACAGGTCCAACCGAGGAAACCCCCACATCCTGAAAATGTGATGGACCACCTCCGGATGAAGACGCCACTCGTGATTGGCCGAGAATTGCCGACAGACTGTCTGCACGCACATTCAGCACTGCGGCCAGATGATGTGCAATTACACAAATCTGATGGTCCTGAGCCTAGGACCAGAGTCGAGGAGCCTCTCTGCAGAGGCGATACAACCCTACTCCTCCCTGTTTGTTGATGTACCACATCGCCATAGTGTTGTCTGTCAGGACCTGAACTGACGGACTGCGAAGGGAGGGCAGAAAGGCCTTCAGAGCCAAACGTATCGCCCGCAATTCCAGAAGATTGATGTGAAGCAATCTTTCCTCTGGAGACCAAAGCCCTTGACCTCCAGACCCCCAGATGAGCTCCCCACCCTAGAGTGGAGGCATCCGTTATCACTGTGGCCACTGGAGAAGGAGGTTGAAACGGCTTCCCTTGAGACTGGTTGCCTGGAACACTCCACCATAACAGCTCCGCTGCAGTGTCTCTGGAGATTCTGACCACCTCCCTGAGATCTCTGTTGTGTTGAAACCACTGCCTGCAGAGGCACCACTGGAGTGCCCTCATGTGCTAACGTGCATGGTTGACCAACAGTATGCAGGAAGCGAACAGACCGAGCAGGCTTAGAACCTTCAGAACTGGAACAGCCGCTCCATCTTGAAACATTGGAATCATAGCCTGCATGTCTAGAATTCTCGGAGGAGGCGGGAACGCACGACTCACAGTAGTGTCCAGTACCACCCCTATGAACAGGTTGCGCTGAGAGGGCACCAGGTGAGATTTGGGGACATTTATCGAAAAACCCAAGTCGAACAACAGCGGCATTGTCACTTGTAGATGATGCAGCACCATCTCTGGCAACTTTGCTTTGAGCAGCCAGTTGTCCAGATAGGGGAAAACAGCAATATCCGACCTCCTGAGATGTGCCGCTACCACTGCCATTACCTTTGTGAAGACCCGTGGTGCGGATGTAAGACCGAACGGAAGAACTGCAAATTGGCAATGTTGTGATCCTACCGTAAAACGGAGATACTTCCGATGCGACTTCAGGATGGGAATGTGAAAAATACACATCCTGTAAATCGATCAACACCATCCAGTCTCCCTGCTGCAGCACCAGAAGAACCTGAGCTAGGGTCAACATCTTTAATTTCTCCTGTTTGAGGTAAAAATTCAAGATCCTGAGGCCTAGGATCAGTCTCAATCGTCCGTCCTTTTTGGCGATCAGGAAATACCGGGAGTAGCATCCCTGACCCCTTTTCACCCCCTGGACCACCTCTATCGCACCTTTCTGTAGCAAAGATAGAACCTCCTGCTACAGAAGCAACAGATGGTCCTCCGAACAGCAACCCTGACAAGGGGAGAAAGGAGCAGATATACCCGGAAAGGAAGGGCGTAACAATTTTCTACAAAATTCAAAACCCAAAAATCTGATGTAACAGATTTCCAATTTTGTAGAAAATGGGACACACAACCTCCCACGGGACCAACTCTAAGATGGGGGATCTTGAGCTGCTTGCCTGCCGAGCCAGTTGGGGGAACAGGAGAGGAGGAGGAGGAGACTTGTTGGCGGGCAGATCCTCGCAGACTACCTCTACCCTTCCCTCTGCATGTTCTATATTGTGGCTTCACTTGTTGCTGCTGCCGGGCCCGAAAAGGTGCAGCCTTTCAAAAGCACCGAAATCTAAAACCCCTAGACTGAGATTGCAGACCTAGAGATCTAGCGGTAGCTCTACTGTCTTTAAAGCGCTGTAGCGCTGAGTCCGCCTTGGTCCCGAAAAGTCTTGAGCCATCAAAAGGGAGATCCAAAAGTGTGGCCTGAACATCAGGTGAGAACCCTGATCCTCTCAGCCAGGCGTGCCTCCTAGTTGCCACTGCGGAACTCTTCACCCTAGCCACGGAGTCAGCTGTGTCAATCCAGATTGAATAACCTGACGGGCCGCATATTGAGTGTCCGTCAGCACCTCTGCAAAGCGGCCCCGGACATCCTCCAGGAGTTTAGGAATCACTTCCTTAGCGGAGTTCATCAACGCATGGATGTAGCGTCCCAGCAGGCATGTTGCATTAGTCGACTTTAAAGCCATAATGGCTGATGAAAATACCTTTTTCGCCGACTGCTCCAGCTTTTTTGAGTCCTTATCCACAAGAGTGGCACGGAAATGAGCTTGAAGATTGCTTTGAAGAACATGAAGCCTAAACCACCAAGCTCTCAGGTGAAGGGACCGTTGACAAAAAGGCCAGATCCCCCGGCGCAACTTTGTACCGCCTTGCCACCGATCTTGACACAACTGGGGGAGACATAGGCTTTTGCAGAGTGATAGGAAGAAACCTCCTGAGAAGGAAGAGTCTTAGGAGAAGAGAGTTCCCTCTCTGGTGACGTATCCAGCCCACTAGCCTACTGAAACCCTTCAAATTCATGCATGGGATCCACTATCTCCCCTTCCTCTGCCTCTTCCTGCTGCTCCTGGAATTCTTCCTCTTTCAGAAGCCTCTGTGCCTCCCATCTTGAGCTAATCTTCGCTATCGGCATTGGCGGCGCAAGTGACTTCGGAGCCGGCGTCGATAGAGGCCCTTCAGAGACGGCCAGAGGCACCGTAAGAAGTCGAGATGGCGCCGGACCGGAGCCCGACAGTGCCGGAGAATAATCCATCCTTCCCTCCTGGGATGGTCTCGGCGTCAAGAACCCCGGCATCGGCAGAGGCCAACTCGGGGTTATCGGCAAGAAAGGCATAAAAGGTGCCTGGTCATAATGATGAGGTAAGCCCATGTTAATTGCCAGCAGTCCCACAGGGCCAACAGGCGCACCGGAAGGCCATGCATCGCATTTAAGAAATGCGAAGGATCCGTACCTGGAGAGGGAAAAGGTGGGTACGGATCTGGTACCGCCTACTCAGGAACATCCCGAGGTCATAAGGCTGGATATGGCTGTGGCACCAGAGACACCGGAACTGGGGGCGGAGTGATCGGAGGCGTCGCTTCCCTGGGCATCAGAGACCCCTCGGAGTCGGAGAACGAGCCAGAGTCACCTGCGGTGAAGGGGAACGCGAGCTCTCATCCTTCCTGTGACGCCGTAAAGCTGGGCCCCCTGACTTCAGTTACTTAGAAGAGCGACATCTGGAGCCATGATGCAGCTTCTTCTTGTGCTTCCTCGACGACTTCGAGGTGTGGGGCGTCGGTGACTTTGTCCTCGATCTTTTCCTTTTCCGACCCCTCTTCTGCTTCTTTGCCCTGGCCATTAACAGTTTCGCTTCCCTCTCCTTGAGGGCCTTCAGGTTCACGAAGAGCATCTCTCGACGTTGTGGTCAGATGACAGGCCCAAAGACAATTTTCGTGGGGGTCTGTGATTGACATATGACCCCCACATTCCCTACAAGTTTTAAATCTAGACTTTTTCTGAGTAGCCATTGCACTGCTACAATTAACAGATGACTGTAACAATGTTAACTACAAAGAATGGAGAGTCCTAGAAAAACCGTTACACGTCGGTGGCGCAGAAAAAAGGGAACGGACGTCAGCACAGCAATGAGGTCTTCTTATGGCTCCGATGACGTCATGCGGAGTCACGAGCTGAGCCGTTCCATTGTGATGTCCTCGTCGATGTGGGAGAGCTATAAAAAAAGTTTCAGTGGAATGCTGCGCAAGGGGTAATTCAAAAGGTGAGGAATCCACAGGCAGATGTATCCATCAGAACCGTGGATACTTACCTGCAAACCGTGTGTCTCAAGGTACCCCCAGTCTCCAGTGACTAACATTGGGCCCAGTGACCTCTGCACCCGGCCGCCCCAGTGACCTCTGCACCCGGCCGGCCCAGTGCCGCTGGTGGTGCAGTACCTAACTTGAACTGACCGTTGCCCAGTGTTATTCCAAAACTTCAAAGACTGGAACTGTAAATCGAATACCTATCTGCTAATTCTTAACCCAGTTTTCCTTCCATAGGATTGTAGTGCATTCTATCTATTGCATACAAAAGTCTATCTATTGTTTTTACAAAGTTCTACTGTTCTAAACTGAAAACACTAAAGTATTTCTACTACTGTACAGTGGAGGCCGGCACGGATCGGGGTGGCGAGGTGGGAGGGATGAAAAAAGAAAAAAACGTACCTTATCGCTGCCGCGTCTCTCATACATCAGGACTCGGGAACCAGGAAGCACCCAGGCTCCCCATACCAATCACATTGCTGCAATGCAGCGTTGTGATTGGTCTGAGCACTGTGGATCGGCGCTCAGCCAGGCAATGGGAGCCTGGGCATGTTCTCCACGCAGGCTGTAATGCAGTCCATGAGGAGAACAGGGAAAGTGTGCATGACTGTTTGGCCGGCTTGAGAGGGCAGGCCAAACAGTCATGTGCTCTTAGGAGTGAGCAAACCATTCCTCCTCTGCTCTTTCATCATTACAGCCCCGCCCACCCCAGCCGTAGGAACAAATAAAATGATAATAACTTTCAGCTATTATCATTTTATTTTTTCTTTGTTACACTGCTTAAAAGCAGTAGGGCGACGCACCTCCGCCTTAGCGGAGGAGCCGTCACTCCTACTGTAAAGCATCTTTCACTGCCTAGTAAAACAATTTCACTACATTTGAAAAGTATTGCTATTTTTAAACTGTGCCTTACCTGCAACTGAGTTCATCTTGGTTCTAAGAATAAAGTAACACAGTAATAACTTTTTTTTAAAAACATTTGGTATGGATTCAGTCTTTGAGTATGTGCAATCATTTCTTGCCTGAGTGTGTACAATAAATGCTTAACACTACCCTCTGATAAGCCTAACTGCTCGACCACGCTACCACAAATAGAGCTTTTAGTATTATCCACTTAAGCATCTGGGGATCCACTGGATTCTGTGCACACTATACCTTACTTTGGTATAGTATATAAAGAGCTAGCTTCCTAGAGCCACAAGTTGCAAATATCCCAAAATATTTCTGCGTCACTGAAAGACGCAGGCCACCAAAAAAGAAGAGCCTATTCCTCACTCCACTGCTTCACAACTGGATTTTTCCATATTAATGCTGCCTATAGACATGTCGTCATACTTCCCGATTGATTCACCTGGGCTTCTCCCTTAGGACATGTTCCTACTGTTTGCTTTTGATCTCTTGGGCCTCCATATTCCTCCGACTCCTCCTGCTCCTTCTTTACCTGATCCAGACATCATACCTTCCTTGGAGCTCTTTGCCACACTGCTGAGTAATCCTCTGCCTCTTAAGTAGCACTCAGAAAACTGTCTTCTGGTGCAATCTGAGGCAGTTTGCTTCTGTTGCTCTAGTAATCTTGAAGTGCCCACATGTGTGAACTCCGCTCATTGTTCATCTATAGCAGGCCAACACTGACTCAGCTTGAATTGTCTTCCAACTTTTGTTCAGACAGACTTCTGAGGTATCAGCTACCAGCATTCTAAAAGTAACCCTTTAAATAATCTGCCCTCACTCAGAGGCTTCATGAACTTGCGTGTTTCCATCAGGGGACACACACACACTCACTCTGGGAGTGCAGGTTGTCCCACTGTACCCTTCTCATCTTGACATTTACTGCATTTTCTTACCGTGCCTTGATGTCCTTGATACTATCTCAGACAATCACAGCACTTCTTGAAAGTAGATGGCGACAATGTTAATCTCCTATATGATGGAACACTTATGGAAGACATAGAAGAGAATACTAACAATATCAGTTTTGGACGATAAGGATGGGATGCTGCGGGCCACTATCTGGGATGCCACTTAAACAGCTCTCAGGTATTGATTCATTTAGATAGCCTTCAGACTGAAAAGGGCTGGAGGGCACTTGAATGCTAGCTGGCTGACTTGGAGGAGGAACACAAATGACAGTTGGCCACACCGTGGCAGACAATATTAGCCTTTTGAGTACACAAAGCACAAATTTTTAGTCTCTGGGAATTAAGTTAAGAGGCTACTGGCACATGGCTTGAGTGTAAGGCCAACAGAAGAGAGGGTAAATGGACTGAGTTGTTTATCTAGTATTGAAGATATTGCATTTGCATTTAAATACTTTTATCTAAATCCTTATAGAGAAGAGTCTATTCTTGAGCAGTAAGCAGGAACTTATGTCTACAGGGTGATCAAACAGTCCATGCGATGAGCACCAACAAGTAACACATCGGCATGTTGCACATCAATAGCCCGGGGCTCAATCAATCAATCAATCACGGCATTTATAGAGCGCGCTACTCACCCGGGAGGGTCTCAAGGCGCTGGGGGAGGGGGTAAGTTACTGCTCGAACAGCCAGGTCTTGAGCTGCTTCCTGAAGGAGAGATGGTCCTGGGTTCGCCGAAGGTGAGTGGGGAGGGAGTTCCAGGTCTTGGCTGCCAGGTAGGAGAAGGATCTTCCTCCGGCGGTGGTTCTGCGGATGCGTGGTACGGTGGCGAGGCGTGGCTGGTTGATCGTAGCTGGCGTGTGGGCGTGTAGAAGGTCATGCGGTCGTTGAGGTACTTTGGGCCCAGGTCGTGGAGGGCCTTGTGTGCGTGGGTGAGAGTCTGAACGTGATTCTCTTGCTGACGGGGAGCCAGTGCAGGTCTTTCAGGTGTCCGGTGATGTGGCTGTGTCGGGGGATGTCCAGGATGAGTCGTGCGGAGGCGTTCTGGATGCGCTGGAGTCTTTTTTGAAGTTTGGCTGTGGTTCCGGCGTAGAGGGTGTTCCCATAGTCCAGTCGGCTCTCATTTCACTGGCGCCAGTACATTTGCATTGTTTCTGAATAATGTACTCTGATCAGCCTTCAAGCTGAATTGTTTCTCTAATCTGGGTCATATCACTGTCTCTCACGCCGGAGCAAAGTAACAGAACACAGGAGCAGAGTTTCACATGGGACTCTGATCCCCATGCACTTGGGTGTCATCAGGTCTTATCACAGCACCCTGGTTGGCTTTGCCACACATTCCTGCAAAACATGCTTTTGGTTCAGAGGCCGTAGTCTGCTCGCAACAGCAAGCTTAACCAGTGACAGGCATGTATGGGACAGGCAACAAGGGCCCTTGCCCCCAGACTCACCTCCCAGGCCCTTTCTCTGCTTAAGCAAGCCAATCCTCCTCGGTTACACAATATATATACTGATCAACTCACTCTCTCGCCAGCCAGCATGCTCACAGGATGGTGCTCCTCCAACCCCAACAAAGGATTTATTGTGTCTTATATTCTAATGTAAGGAGAAAGTGACTGAAATCACTTCTTCTCGAACATGGAATGGTGACCTCAGCCCAGACATTGTTACTACAGAAGGATATTAGTTTGATTTCAATACAATATGCCACAGAAAATTATGTTTCTCAAGGTTTGTTGATAAGGAAATAAATAATGCAAAGCAAAAGGTTCATATTAGTGAGGAAAGGGTTGTGGTCTATTATGTGGTCTTTCTCAATGCGTTTTTAGTGCAATATTTTTTAGTGTAGACGTGTGACAGAAACCTCAATTACATTAATCATTTTACTGAGGTGGTCTTCATTTTTATTTTTTATGGATTTTTGATTGGTGTGGTCCTATTTATAGTAAAATCTGCCCATAATGTAAATGTACACAGCTTAATAGATTGCTTATACAAATGAACAAGTTACTTAACTTCGGTAATGCTTTTTCTGCTAGTGACTCTGTCTAACCATAGATTCAACACCCTAGAATATTCTCCAGGCATAAGACTGGATCTGGAAAATCTTGAGCAGTACCTCTGCACGCTGGTAGTTAGCGTTGGGTGGATGCGCGTCAACATCGTCCACAGGCCCACTGGGGCATGACAAAAGGTTTAAAAGGGAACAAATGTTGCAACCCCTTAAGGAAACGTAGCACAACAGGTGACTTGAACAGTGAAAGCTGATCTGGTAGCTGAAAAAAAAGCCAAGATTGTGGAAAGATAACCTTTCACGATTCCCAAGGCAAGGCTTTGCTAGGCTGACAGCGCAAACAACAGCACCTCAGACAAGGAGGCAGAAAGAGGAGCAACGTTACGGGAGCAACATCAATCCACAAATTTGTCATAACAGAATATGCATACAGTTTTTGTTGAGGGACATTTGGCTGTCAGAAGGACATCACAGATCCCGGGGAGAAGGTCAAAAGCCTTCAACTGTCGCTGCTCAATCTCCATGAATGAAGGTGGAGCGTGCGGACGTTCAGTGGCAGAACCCTGCCCTGTTGCTGCGAGAGCAGGTCCTCCTAAAAAGGCAGTCTGATCGGAGAACAGACGCTTATGCTCAAGAGTTTGGGATATCGAACCACCTGGTCCACTTTGGAGCCACCAGGAATGACTAGGGACAGTTGATCCTGATCTTCATGAGAACCTAGGATAAGAGTGGTATCGGCAGAAAGGCGTAGAGTCTTTGGTTCCAGTCTGATCGAAATGCATCTCTGAGAGAGAGCTGCCTTAGAAACTCCAAAGTGCAGAAGTGCTGACTTTGCCCGTTCTCCATAGGGTAAATGGATCAAGCCAAGGTTCTCTCCATTTGCGGAAGAGACCTTGTGCAACCTCTGGAGTCCATTCTTGATTCGCATGGCGTCAATGTCAGAGTTTGTCTGCACTGGCGTTTAGAGATCCCGCCAGGTGCTGAACGTCCAGGAAGATGTCCTAGGGCTACAGTCAATTCCAGAGGTGCAAAGCCACCTGGTATAGGGTCCACAACCTGACCCCACCCTGCTTGTTGCAGTACTATCTGGCAGTAGGGTTGTAAGTGAACAACCGAAGCAGCCTTGCCTTGAAGGATGGGAGAAAGGCCTCTAACGCCAAGTGATTCGCTCACAGCTCCAGAAGGTTTATGTGGAGCATCTTCTCTGCCAGAAACCAGAATCCTCTGATCTCCACCTCCCCCAGGAGGCCACCCCATCCCAGTAGTTATGCATATGTCACCACTGTAAGTTCTATTTGGGGAAGAGAGAGGGATGTGCCATTCATCCAACCACGGTTCAACAACCATGACTGCAGATCTTCTGCCGTCACCTCTGAAATGTAAACCACTTCGGAAAGATTCTCCTGTTGCTGTGCCCACTGATACTTCAGATTCCACTGCAGAGCCTGCATATGCCATCTGGCGTGCTTCACCAGCAGGAGACAGGAGGCCATCAATCCTAAGAGCCTCAGAGCCATTCTCACCAAAATCCAGGACCGAGGCTGAAATATCAGGATCATAGTCCGAATGTCCTAGACCATGGGTACTCAAGCATTTGCCCGGGGGCTGCAAAGTACTGTCTGTGGCATCCCTGAGAGCCACACCAATGCCAGCAATGTGAGGGTCGGGTTGATGAAAGGTGGGCATAGGGGGACGAGAAGCAGATGCATGGTGTGGACAACAAATCGAGCCTTCACATGACTTCTGTCTGCCACCAACGCTCTATTCTCATGCACCAAGAATTAAAGTCGAAGCATTAACTTCTATTGTAAAACGTGAACGGGAAAGAGATACGCGTCTAGTGACTTAATTGCAAAATGTGATACCTGAAAAACTGGTATCATCCTGGCTTCCCCAGTTGATGAAATTGTGTGATCCTAGGCAATTGGTTAATTTCACTTTGCCACTTATTTCTTATTTACCACATATGAGAGCCCCTTAAAATGTACAAGTTCAGGATGTGTGCTGTACAAAACCTTATCTTGCGTTTTATTTAATAAACTATGTTGTAGTTCCCATTATATAACAACCAAGGTCAAACACAAGGTGCACCCGACAAATGACTTCCCTTTTGGTTCACTAATGGCATTGTTTTCAGAATGGGAGCGGCATGAATGTTTCTAAGATGATGTTTGAAAACTATCACTGCTAATAAATGCCTCTCAATGCAGTGATATAATCTGTGCTACGAAGGAAAAACGCTCATGCATGTTAAGAAAATACACTTTTCTTGAGTTTGCAGAGAGTATATCATGTTTTTACATGTTTAGTGCAAGTTGTCTTTGAAACTAAAGCACAAGTTACTAACTTGTGTAACGATATATCTGTAAGAGACAGTAGTTAGTGACAGATTCCTCACCTTAGAATATCCCAAGGCGTCAGGCTGGATCCGGAAAGTTTTTGCGTAGCAGTACCCTTGCGCGTCGGTAGGCGGAGTCGTGCGGCTCGGCGTCGTGATCGCCGGGATGACGTCGCGGGCAGTACTTAGACGCCGCCCCTGCGCGCTGACGTCAGTTCTGTACACGACTTTCCGCGCCAGGAACGCAGAGCCATGCAAGAAGCTGACATAGGTGTCTGAAAAATACTAGGGCCCTGAAAGGGATGTCCTTAACCCTAGAAATCAGTTCGCAGAACGGGGAGGATGGGTGGGGCGGTAAGGAATCTGTCACTAACTACTGTCTCTTACAGATATATCGTTACACAAGTTAGTAACTTGTGCATCTGAAAGAGACACGTTAGTGACAGATTCCTTACCTTAGAATAGATACCCCAGCAATACCAACCCCGGTGGTGGGTCTGCGAACAAAGATCAGACAAGGAAGTCTCGGAGAACAGAACGGCCAAAGAAGCCGTCTCTCCGGACTTGGCTGTCAAGGCAGTAATGCTTGGCAAACGTGTGCAGCGAGGCCCACATGGCTGCCTGACAAATGTCCTGCAATGGGACACCACGTCCCAAAGCCGTGGTGGCGGCTGTCGCCCTGGTGGAATGGGCACGTAGCCCAACAGGGGGCTCCTTCTTAGCCAAAGAGTAGCAGGCTTTGATACACAAGACGACCCAGCGGGAAATGGTCCGCTTGTGTACCGCCCGACCTTTTTTGGCGCCCACGTAGCCAACAAAGAGCTAGTCGTCCACCCGGAACTGTTGTGTGCGGTTCAGATAGAAAGAAATCGCACGTTTTGGGTCCAGACGGTGGAGCCTCTCTTCCTCTCTGGAAGGATGCGGAGGCGGAAAGAAGGTGGGCAAAGTGATGGTCTGCCCAATGTGGAAGGCAGTAACCACTTTTGGCAAGAAGGACAGACGCGTCCTAAGAACAACCTTGTCTGGATGAACAGACAGAAAGGGGGGCTTGCAAGAAAGAGCCTGGAGCTCACTCACCCGCCGAGCGGAGGTGATAGCCACCAGAAAGGCTGTCTTCAGAGTGAGAAGACGAAGAGGACAGTTATGGAGAGGCTCAAAGGGAGCGCACATTAAAAAGGTAAGAACCAAGTTCAAGTCCCACTGAGGCATCACAAATGGAACAGGAGGGAAAAGGTGTGTAATGCCTTTAAGAAACCTGTTAACAACAGGGGACTTGAAAAGGGAGGGCTGATCAGGAAGCCTGAGAAAGGCCGAGATTGCACAAAGGTAGCCCTTGATGGTACACAGGGCAGAACCCTGTTGGGCCAGAGAAAGAAGGAACAGAAGAACCTCAGAAAGAGGGGCAGAAAGGGGATTCACAGCCTTTGCTGTGCACCATGCCACAAACTTGTTCCACCTGCAGGCGTATACCACCTTAGTGGAGGGACGCCTGGCTGCCATAATCACAAACTTCGGGAGGCAAGTCGAAAGGAATCAACTGCCGCCGCTCAATCTCCATGCAAGGAGGTGGAGACTGGACAGGTTCGGGTGGAGGACCGTCCCCTGCTGCTGCGACAGAAGATCCTCCCGAAGAGGCAGACGGATCGGGGGATCGATGCTCATACTGAGTAGCTCGGGATACCAAACTCTTCGAGCCCAGTCCGGAGCCACGAGAATGACTTCGGCCCGGTCGCGCCGAATCTTCTTCAACACTCTGGGTAGAAGTGGTATAGGCGGAAAGGCGTACAACAGACCACAACTCCACTCGCGACGAAAAGCGTCGCCGAGCGAGTGCCGCCTTGGAAATTCCAACGTGCAGAACTGATGACATTGCGCGTTCTCTTCGGTGGCGAATAGATCTAACCAAGGCTCTCCCCACTGTAGAAAGAGTCCTTGCGCCACCTCAGACTGACGACGCCATTCGTGATCCATCATGCACCTGCGGCTGAGTTCGTCCGCCCTGGCGTTCAGGGAACCTGCCAGGTGTTGAACCATCAGGAAAATGCCCTGATGTTCCAGCCATGTCCAGAGACGCAGAGCCTCCTGACATAGGGTCCACGACCCCACCCCGCCTTGTTTGTTGCAGTACCACATGGCGGTGGTGCTGTCTGTGAACACCTGCACTACCTTCCCCTTGACAGAGGGAAGGAATGCCTTTAATGCAAGTCGGATCGCCCGGAGCTCCAGAAGGTTGATATGGAGCCGGGACTCCGCCGGAGACCAGAGGCCTCTGATCTCCGCCTCTCCCATGTGACCGCCCCATCCCAGAAGGGACGCATCCGTCACAACTGTGTGCTCTGGCTGGGGAAGGGAGAGGGATCTGCCCATGACCCATTGCCGGTTCGAAAGCCACCACTGCAACTGTCGTGCAGTCCCCTCCGAGATCTGGACGTAATCGGACATGTTCCCCTGATGCTGCGCACACTGGAACTTCAGGTCCCACTGCAGAGCCCGCAAATGCCATCTGGCATGATCGACCAGCAGGATGCAGGAGGCCATGAGGCCCAGCAGCCTCAGGGTCATCCGTACCGAAACCCAGGATAGTGGCTGAAAGATCGGAATCATAGCCTGAATATCCTGGACTCGCCGTTCGGGAGGATAGGCCCGAAACTGCGTTGTGTCCAGAACTGCTCCGATGAAAAGGAGCTGTGGAGAAGGAATCAGGTGCGACTTCGGCACGTTGATGGAGAACCCCAGCGAATGCAGGAGTTCGGCCGTAGTCTGGAGGTGGGAGACGACTGCCTGGGACGAGCCCGCCTTCAGCAGCCAGTCGTCGAGGTAGGGGAAGACTGGAACCCCTGCCCGGCGCAGATGAGCTGCGACCACCGCCATCACTTTCGTGAACACCCGAGGGGCTCTGGTAAGGCCAAAGGAGAGCACGGTGAACTGAAAGTGCTCGAGGCCTACCGTGAACCGCAGGTAACGCCGGTGGGCCGGCAGGACGGGGATGTGAAAATATGCGTCCTGCAAGTCCAACGCTACCATCCAGTCTCCGGGGTCGAGGGCAGTCAAGACCTGAGCTAGGGTGAGCATCTTGAACTTCTCCTTCCGGAGGAAGCGATTTACGTTCCGGAGGTCCAAGATAGTGTTGTATTCCTCTTAGGGTGTCCATAAACGGGCTTTCCAGTATCATGTCCTTATATAGGCACAATTCGCCCTGCCCTTATATAGGCATAAAATCCCAGCCCTTATTTAGGCATTAAACCGTGCATTCCAAATACAGGCATGGTTTCTGACATCCGTCCACCCTAACGTCACAACGAGTTCATGAAGAACAGACCCTTAGGCTGCGGGAGTTTCCCTAGCCCAGTACTATTGATTTCTTCAAGGACTCATATATTATGCATGAACCATTATTCCTTAGGGGTTCATTCATGACGTCTTCCGCTGTCCGACTCACGTCAATACTAACATTCTTAGGTACTTCTCAGGTATAAATATACCTTCCCTAGCCCCTGTAAATCAGAGGAGACCTCGACTTCAGAGGAGCCCGTTTCCCGGCCTGGACGCACTGAGAAGACGCTGTCATCCCTGCACGCAGAGAGTCCAGCTTCCAGTGATCTGACTTCCCTTGCGGGGTGTTGGAGTTCGAGTCTGGCAAAGAGATTCCTACCTCTCTCATTCTTCAGGTATGGAGCTGACAAAAACCTAGAGGGACTCTTGGCATACTAGGCTTAACATACTCTTAGTATACCATAGTAAGGAATACTTCACCTACTTCATACCTCTCCCAACACCTAGGTCAGGTTAGGTACATTGGGGTAGAACTAGATTAGAAACGCATCGTACGAGTACTCGCATTTTTTAGTCTGTGTTATTTATGTAAAGGCATATGTACTAAAAGATAATGCTATTGCAGTATTATTTATTTCTACTGCTCACACTGTACATTATTTATCTAGCATACTGTCTTGTGATCGTAACAGCACATTTTACTTACACCAGAAACAAGACTGTTCAATAAATCTTTTATTGAAACGCCTCGTCTGTTCTTTCTGTGTAACTTGGAGAAAACTAAGCATGCACGATTGAGCTGAGTGAAATAGTTATCTATTGTTTCCACGACTCTGGGACACGTTCTGATTCTAAAGGGAAACAAAGTGGTCATGTTTTGCGGCTGCCAGAAACTACTCCCTTCTTGTTTGTCAAGGAGTTTCTAGTGGCCTCTGAGCTAGCTGGCACAAGTAATTAAGTTTAATATACTCAATAGGGACATACTGACCTTAGTCCTATGTCAAACCTATAGGATATATTATTCCAATGCGCAGAGCCTATTAGGGAAATAGGAGCTACACTACAATAGGACGCATGTCCTCCTTGTCCTTTTTGGGCACCAGAAAGTAGTGGGAATAGCAACCACGCCCTACTTCTGGGGTCGGAACGCGCTCGATGGCCCCCTTGGCCAAGAGGGCCGCAACTTCCTGTCGAAGAAGAACCAAATGGTCCCCCGACATGCGGTGGTGCTGAGGTGGCATGGCTGGGGGGGGTAGTCTCAAAGGGGAGGGAGTAGCCCCTTCGGACAATGTCCAAAACCCACCTGTCCGATGTGATGGTGCGCCAGTGGGGAAGGTGATGGCGGACCCTGCCCCCGACTGGCGTGCTGTGGACTGGAAAGGAAGGACTAGGAGGGCTTGGAGGCCGCGGACGGGGCGGAGGTGGTGGCCTGACCCGCACGCTGGTTACCCGACCCGCCTTGGCGGGAGCCACGTCCTCGGCCGCGCGAAGGCGCCTGCTGCACGGGCCGGTGGCTGGGCAGTGGACGTGACTGGGCGCCCCTTCTGTGGCCACGAAAGGGGCGAAAAGCAGACTGCTGCGGAGGGCGCGGGGCGGAGAGGCCCAAGGACTTGGCCGTAGCCCGCAAGTCCTTAAAGCGCTCCAGCGCGCTGTCTGCCTTATTGCCAAAAAGGCGGATACCATCAAAGGGCATGTCCATAAGGGTGTTTTGGACATCGCCCGAAAAACCAGTGGCCCTCAGCCAGGCGTGACGGCGCAGCGCCACTGTCGTAGCAAGCGATCTGCCTAGCGAGTCAGCGGTATCTAGGCCACATCAGATAGTGAACTTCGCTGCGTCTCTCCCGTTCGCAATAGCACGGGAGAGAAGTGCCTGGACCTCCTCAGGACACTTGGGCAGCACCTGCGCCACCGAATCCCACAGAGAGTGGGAGTAACGGCCCAAAAGGCAATCGGTGTTCACGGACCGCAAGCCAGCACTAGAGGAAGAAAAAATCTTCTTCCCAAATTGTTCCAGTTTTTTGGATTCCCTATCCGGCGGAGCCGTAGGGAAGGCGGTTTGAGAGGTAGAGGCTTGGACAACCAAGCTCTCGGGGGTGGGGTGTTGGGAGAGGAACAGAGGGTCGCCCGGGGCCGGGCGATGGAGTCGGGCTACGTTCCTGTCCACAGGAGCCCCTGTGGTGGGCCTGGACCATGTGCCCAAAAGAACGTCAAAGTGCGTCGTTGAACGGCAGCAGAGGCTCCGAAGAGGTAGCCGCCGACTGAAGCACTTCCGTCAGGAGGTTAGTCCTGACAGCCACTGTAGGGAGCTCGAGGTGCAAGGCCGCGGCCGCCCTACGCAACACCGTTGAATAACTTGCTCCCTCCTCCGTAGCCACGGAAGGAGGAGACAGCATGCCAAGGTCAGGAGAGGTGTCCAGACCACTGGCATCACCCAGTTCCTCAGCCCAGTCCTGATAAGGCTCACATTGAGCTGTGAGAGGGTCTTCCGACCCCTCCCAGTCCTCCTCGTCCTCCAAAACAGGTGAAAAGTATGGAGGAGGGACATGAGGGAAGGTCCCATCGGCGTCGGAATCGGCGTCGAGCGACGTCGATCCGGCTCCGTGTCCGGTTCCGGGGAGAACCTGGGGACGGCGCCGCCCGGGGCCTCGGACGGCACCGTGAACGGTACCGGTGAGGTCGGCGCCGTTGGAGGTGTCGTTAGGTCAACCGGCGTCGACCGGGATCCAGGCCTGGATCCGAGGGGGTCCTGCGGCGCTGGGGCCGGAGCCGCTGGAGACACCGGGGCCGGAGCCGCCGGTGGTGCCGAAGGAGGACTCCCACTGGGGCCCGCGGGGCCCGAAGGCACACAGGGGTAACCCTTAGGCCCGAAGATGCGAGCCATGGCCAACAGGAAGTCCTGTATCTCGGCCGGAGTCGACGTCGGACCCGGGACAGGCGGGTAGGCCGGCGTCGGCTGTTCGGGTACCCCCGGAACAGGCGGGGCGGTACCATCTGGACCCTCGGCCGGGTCGTGAGACCGGCGAGGGGAGGTCTTAGAGCGACGCTTCTTAGACCTCTTGTGCTTCACCTTACCTGAAGACGAAGACTTCGACCCCGACGAATGACGACGGCTCCGCGACCGGCCCCTCGACCTCTCCCGGGACCTCGAGCGGCGCGGGAGCCAAGTGCAGGCCTCGAGAAGCTTTCGAGACCGCTCTCGCAAGATTCGGGGCGAGGGACCGACACTCGGGGCACGACTTGGGGTCGTGGCCGCGCCCCAGGCAGAAGAGACACTCTCGGTGCGGATCCGTAATCGACATCATGCGATTATAGATCTCGCATGGCTTGAAGCCGGGCATCCCTACTGACACCTTGGAGTCAAAGCGACTCGAAAACTTGGACAAAAAAGTCACAAAAAATACTCAGTCGAAAAATGACTGGGGCACTGCTCAATCCGGATCTGTGCTTAATGGCGCGGAAAAAGAAAGAACTGACGCCAGCGCGCATGGGCGGCGTCTAAGTACTGGCCGCGACGTCATCCCGGCGATCACGACGCCGAACGCGGAGCCGCACGACGCCGCCTACCGACGCGCAGGGGTACTGCTACGCAAAACTTTCCGGATCCAGTCTGACGCCTGGGGATATTCTAAGGTAAGGAATCTGTCACTAACGTGTCTCTTTTAGATCATTAGTTTAGTTAACATGTAAATAAAGTATGCCCATTTGTTTCAAAGCTTTCTAAATGTTCCAGCTCTGTCAAGTGAACAGCAGCCTAGTGCTGCTGTTCACCAGGGGGCCACAATTAAAGATCAGGAGGACCACATACGGCCCCCAGGCCCTACTTTGAGCATCCCTGTCATAGACGCTCCACTCTGAGGGATTGGCGCAACAGTGCGCTGTGTCTAGAATGGCTCTGATGAAAGGGAGCGACTGAGAAGGAGTCAAGTGTGACTTCGGCAGGTTGCCGGTGAACCCCAGCAAATGGAGAAGGTTCTCTTCAGTCTAGAGGTGGGTGACAACTGCATGGGGTGAACTTGCCTTAAAAGCCAGTCGTCGAGGTAGGGGAAGGCTGTAACTCCTTACCTCCGGAGATGAACCGCAACCATCGCCATCACTTTCATGAACACCCGAGGGGCACTGGTGAGGCAAAATAGGAGCAGTGAACTGGAAATGCTCCTGGCCCACTGTGAACCATAGGTAAAGTCTGTGGATTTGCAGAACTGAGATTTGGAAATATGTGTCCTGAAAGTCCAATGCTACCATCCATTCTCCAAGATCCAAGGCAGACAGGGCCTGGACCAAAGTTAGCATCCTTAATTTCTCTTTCAGTAGAAAGGCACTGAGAGGGCAAAGATCCAGAATAGGACAGAGGTCTTCATCTTTTTTCAGCACCAGAAAAGAGCGGGAATAACAACCACACCCTACTTCTGATGCTGGCACTGTCTTGATGGCTCATTTGGCCAGCAGAGCCTGCAAATAGAGACAGAGCAAGGAAAGATGGTACTCAATTAGCTGTTTTGGGGATGGTGGCAAGGATGGCAGGGTTTTCAGGAATGGAAGAGCATAACCACCCTGCCTAATTTAATGCACCCACCTGTCGGTGATTATTACTTGCCAGTGGGACGTGTAGTCCTTGATCTTGCTGCCACCGTGATGGGTGTGCTGCGTTGAAGGCCTATTAAAGAGGTCTGGAGGCTGCAGCAGCTGGATGGGTGAGGGACTGGCCAGTACGCTGGGTCTGGGCCCCATGTCCGCTCTAGGAGCAGTGTCCCCGGACTGCCGTTCTCCTTTGTGACCAGGAAGTACCAGGAGTAGCACCCCCTCTCCCCATTCTTGCTCTGGCACCACCTCCAGTGCCTCTTTGCGTAGGCAAACTTCCGTCCTGTTGAAGGATTTGAAGGTGAATGGGTAGAAGTAAGGAAAGAGAGGAGAAATGGGTAGAGGAGCCCGCTGAAAGAGTAGATCATACCCCCCTCCATATCTTTTAGGACCCATTGGTCTGAAATGATGAACTGCCAGATCAGACCTGGGTGGAACCCATACTGGAGGAAGGAAAAGCCAGACTCTCCTCTGCACTTTAAAATGGCTCTTTGACACTGGTCAGTGGGGCCTAAGTAAATCTCAGGAAGGAAATGGGGTTGATAAGGAATCCGTAAGAGTTGGGCTGGGGGACTTAACCTATTGATAGGCAGACTGCTTCCAGGATGCTGGAGATAGTAGTGGGCACTTCAAAGTAGGCACCCCCACAACATAAACCTCAAAGATTAAGACACTTAATCACATTTGTGTCTGGAAACAAATTATATAGAGGGGAGCATGGGCCTCCCAAAACTTTCAAACTGGAGCTGTGCATCATTGTGGAGAAGCTCAGCACAACTTCTGCCTGTTGTGACCAAGACTGGTGATCAACGTCTGCCAGTCTCCCTGTTCGGTGAGCAAATATCACTCAGGGGAACCAAGACCACTCACTGTGAAACATGGAGAACCAGCATCTGCCTGCTTGCCTGCCGAGACCAGAGAACCCTGTGAGGAGGACGAGGACAGGGCTTGAAGGGACAGAGGTCCAATGGTGATCCAGAGGAGTGTACCCAATCAGGCTGTCCTCAGGAGGGCTGCTGACTGGGACCCTCGTATGCAAGATGGAGGCAGTGGTGAAGACTGAGGGCCACTGGACCGATCAAGCTTTCTGAGCAAGTGCTGCTGTGTGTGGACCCCTGCATACCAGCTGGGGGCTTCGGTGAAGGTTAAGGGACACTGTTCTGGCGCATCACTGTGACAAGAAGTGGGCTGTCACTTTGTGCAGTGATGTGACCCGGATGGAAAGCCGCCCTGTATGTGCCGTTCGCAACTCCCCATATGCAAGAACCGTGGTGAAGAGAGGGCAGTTGCCCTAGAAAAGCGTGTGAGTGTAAAGAGTAGGGGGTTGCGCACTGTGGAAGCAGAGCATTGATTCAATCACCCGAACCCAAAAGCACCTGAGACCTGCTGTTGGACTCAAAGACTTACTGCACGATTGAAGATGCATCGTGGACGCTTGCAGCCTCGCCCACAGCATCCAGACTTCCTCTAACTGCTGGGCTGCTGATGCGTGCTAGGGCCTGCCAAACCACAGATCCAGTGAGAGCCAGTTAGACTGACTGACGAGCCGCTCACTGAATTTGCTCTGACTAAATGCGCTACAGCACTGAGACACTGACTTTTAAGATGCCGTTGTGGAACTTCTAAGACTTGTAATTGTTAGCGGGGCCTAATCTGAATGTTACCTCACATTACTGGGGAATAACCTCAGTACTTAGACATGGAAGTGGGATTCAGGGACTTACCCGGAAAATGCTAATGTGCGGGACTTATGAAGACAGTGTATATTATTTGCTGTGCGCCGTATTTCACTTTGTGTTTGTATATAAATGCTACTTTTTCATAAAAACAAGTATCTGACTGGACATTCATTTACTGGCGCTACTGAGCGTGTTTTTGAGGTGTGAGTTAATGTACAACTTGCACATACCTCCCCCTGAGAAGCCTTGGATTGTTTGACCCACGCTACCACTGAGAGTCAAGTGCTGAAGGGGTAGTACTTGCTCAGGGCCCATAGCAAGTTCGACAGGAGACATCAGGAATAAAAGGCCACGACCACCACAGTTGGTCCCAGTAGCTCCTGCTTACCCCGCGAGGCCCTCTGAAAGGGGTTCCGAGATGGCATTTAAAGATTTTGGGGGCCAAACAACCAGCTGAAAACTATTTCTTTGAGAACTGCTCAATCATTTTTGGATTCTCTGTATGATGGGGTAGTAAGAAAAGCATCTGGGGAGAGTTCGGATTAGCAGGATGTTTGGACCGCAAGACTCTCCACTGAAGAATGCAACAAGTGAAAAGTAGGGTCACTCGGTACCAGTCAGTATCTTCTCACTATTACCCAGTGTACAGCAACAGAGGAGGTGGGTCTCCCAAACAGCGAGAACGGTGTCAGTGAGGTTGTTAGAAACTGGGTCACTAGTTGGCAGAGGTATGCACCCTGTCCAAGTAGGGACCACAATCCTAGTCAGGGTAAGTCAGATTGTTATATGGGTCATTGTCGACACTGCTAAGTTAGCATGAGCTCTGCTGCCATGATGCTGCTTTTGCGCACGTTACTACATGCCTTTATTTTGCAAGACTCTGTTTGTGCCTTTCACATGAGAACTGTCTGCTTTTCGCGTTCTCTGCTAGTTCCTGGAGTTTAGTCTGAACACGATGTGCAAGGTCGATAAACAATGCCCCTTGTTATTCTGTTCTGGTCAGTCCCTAGCACCTAGACAAAATATGCTAAACACAGCTGCACTGCTGGAAACTCGTGCTATGATATTACGGGGATGCATGTTGTTCAAATACACACTTGGAGAGAGACCTTTCCAGGGAGAAGAGCTATGCAGTTCATATGATGTAAAACTTTCATCTAGGCACTAAGGTATGGGGTCTGCTGATAAAGCCCAGAGATCTTCCTTTAAATAATAAAACTCAACCTTACCAAGGGGAGGGTGGTTAGGCCTTATAGTCCTTTTTCCACTGTCTATATAAGATGACATCCCCCTTTATGTTCTATGGAATTGTAACAATGCTAATTGTTCTGAGTTTATCCATTTCTCTGCTGGTAGTGGCTCGTATACTGCATTATATGGCACGATAGTTAAAATAAACATTTTGAACTATTACAGTGACTCTGTTAATTCTTATTGTGGACAAGTACGAGTGAGTGAGCGAAAGGGTATGTCTTGCTACCGCGATTCCTGAGAGAGTCGGGAGTGTTGTGTTCTGGGTTGTCTAATCATTTGTAGCTTCGTGATTATGTAGGAGAACGAATGAGACACTATAGCTATTCGGTTTTGGGATTTTGGGTACTAAGGTGGTAGGAAGGTACA
Organism: Calotriton arnoldi; assembly: GCA_963921515.1. NCBI lineage: Eukaryota > Metazoa > Chordata > Amphibia > Caudata > Salamandridae > Calotriton > Calotriton arnoldi. The sequence goes on along the minus strand of CAWUFW010002082.1, from coordinate 52,887 downwards.
ACCCCTAAACGCCGAGGTCCTGTTTTCCTGCGCATAGTTCTGTGTATGTGCAGAATCCCCGCAACAAGATACACACCCTAAATTAACCTGTGTTCACCCTCTGATACCTTGGCACAGAGCAGGCAGGCTTAACTTAAGAGGCAATGTGTAAAGTATTTGTGCGACACTTAAAACAGTAAAACAGTGAAAACACCATACAAACAATCAACACCAGGTTGGAAACATAGAACTTAATTTAATGACCAAAACAAGACCAAAATTACAAAAATCCAATAAGTGGAACCAGAGTAATGATTTTTTTTAAAGATTATATTGAAATATACTGCTTAAAAGCATAACGTGCCAACCGGGGATATCTGGTCATGCTTGACGGGGGTAAATCCAAAAGTTCAGGCCAACCACGATGGAGCTCAGGTAGGGTACAGGTGCAATGCAGGGCACAGCGAACAGTACCTTCTCAGAGGATGCGTCGACGGCAAGAAGCAAGATGCGAGGAGCAGTCAGAGGTGATGCATCGATGTCGATCCTTAGCACTCTAGGGGATGCGTTGGTTCCGAGTCACGCAGTTGGAGAGGTGTCGTCATGTAATCCCTGGCGATGAAGGCAAAGCGTTGTCGTCGAGTCGCGCAGCAGGCGATGTGATGTCCTCGGCGGCAATGTGTTGAGGTCAGATGTGTCGGTTCCAACTGGCGCAACGACGGCAATGCATGGATCAGAGGGCAGCCAGAAAATCCACTTTAAAGGGCCCAGGACTAGATTAGCGTCACTTGGCATGGTAGGAGAGGACTCATCTGGCAGAGTCCAGGGGTTGAATGAAGTCTTTCAGGTCCCTAAGACTTCAGAACAGGAGGCAATCAGCAAGCCCTTCAAGTCACTTGGTTCTGGGGATGTAGAGATGCAGGTCCAGTCCTTCTCACTACCAGGCAAGGAGGGCAGCAGGCAGCAGAGCAGGAGTCCAGCAGAGTGACAGGCCTTTCAGCAGCAAAGCAGTCCTTCTTGGCAGAGTGTCCTCAGGTCCTGAAGTGTACTGAGTTGGTAGTGTCAGGGGGCTAGCACTTATACCTAGTTGTGCCTGTGAAGTGTGGGAGACTTCAAAGAGAGGCCTTTGAAGTGCACAAGGTCTTTGACCTGGCTCCCAACTCACTACAGGTGGGTATGTAGCTCTTTGTGTGGGGACCGGCACAGCCCTATTTAGGTGCAAGTGTAAGCTCCTCTCTCCCATCCTGCACAGGATGTCCCATCAGCCTTGTGATGGCCCATCAGGGTGTGAATGGCCCATCAGGCACACCTAAGCGCTCTTTGTGTGTGGCTGTCTAGAGGGAATGCACAAAGCCCAGCTGTCACCCACCCCCAGACGTGTATTCAGACAGGCAGAGGCACAGAATTTTTAAAGTAAGAAAATGCCAACTTTCCAAAAATTGATAACTAGGGGAGTCAGGCCCAAAGAAGACACGTTCTGGCTGGGCCATATATATACGTTTAAGCAAAGGGTAAGGCCTGAACTTGTTTGACTTTAGTGGCGTATTTTAATTCACGCTGAAGCAAACTATTGATTTTTGTTTGAATCAGTACTTTATTTATACCGTTTATTTCACTTTTTTTAGGTAATTTGTTTTGCCCTAAAGTTCTGCTTTCAAAACAGCAGACCAAAATTGCAACTTTAGCCTGAATGCGCTTTCCATTTTTTCAATTTCAGATAAATGCGTAAAATAATTAGAAGGAGGACGTGTTAGTAAATGCAACACGTGGAAGGTATGCATACAACTTGAATTGTTTGGTACATTTAAATGAAAATAGAAACGCTTTTGGTTAATTAAGCGTAAAAATCATTTCAGAATACCAAAAGTCCTCGAAAACAGAATCCATCTTAAAGTACCGAACTGAGAAAAGAACACAGCATTCAGGTATGTCACAAGTTGTCCAATGATTTTTAGAGAAACAGGTCCCAATGAGATTCGGCACCAGCAATGACTCACTATTTTTTTCAAAACAGAACCCTTTTTAAAACCGAGTGGTTGAGAAATATGCAGTGAAGTACTCCGGCTGGAGTCCAAGATAACAGACAATCGAGCTGATAAAGAAATCCACTGCCATAAAGGTACTATGATCGAGTTTTAGAACTAGAGAGAGAGATAAGATATGAGAAAGGAGCTTTAGTAATTAGTTTCTTAAATATTTTTTTCACACATTTTATATTATAGAAATCCACAGTGCTGCTAAATTCAAGAGCCCTGATGAGAGTCCATTTATTAGATATGAGAGACTCGAAACGCGTTGGCTTGGCTTATGAGTACACTACGGCAGAAACACGGAGGAATTATGAATTAATGTTCCAGTCTATACATAGAAGAAAGGTCCGTGTAATAGACACTAAATTGTTCCCTGTGTTTAAATTTTCCTTTATTGAACTCATGATGCATATAAGAATTTAGAAATATGTGTCAGCACATTTAATTGAATGTTTATATTGTGTATTCACAACACAGTATTTTGTCCATATTGTGCTTCTAAAACACGGTATTGTAGTCTAGTTAAAAATGTGTGTCAGCACATTTTATTGAATGTTTTATATTCATGTTTGTTATATTGTGTATTCTCAACATAGTATTTTGTTCATATTGTGTACTCACAACACAGTATTGTTGTCTAGTGTTTTTGTATATATGAACTTTCTGTAAAACAGACCATGTTATCTTTGTCCACTTTTGAGTGTAAAATGCAAAACTAAAAAAAGTGAAATAAACGGTATAAATAAAGTACCGATTCAAACAAAAAACAATAGTTTGCTTCAGCGTGAATTAAAATACGCCACTAAAGTCAAACAAGTTCAGGCCTTACCCTTTGCTTAAACTTTCCAAAAATGGCACTTTTAGACTTGCAACTTAAAATAAAATTTTACCATAAGTTGCAATTTTAAATTGTGAGTCCAGAGACACCAAACCTGAAATATCTATCTTTTCCCAATTGGAAATTATATTTATAAAATGTAATAAAGTAATCCCAATGTTAACCTATGTGAGAGATAGGCCTTGCAGTAGTGAAAAACAAACGTAAGAATTAAAAGTATATGTCCAACCTTTTAAATACACTGCACCCTGCTCTTGGGGCTGTCCAGGGCCTACATTAGGGGTGACATATATATATTTAAAAAAAAAAAAAGGTTTGGGCCTGGCAAGAGGGTTGATTTGCCAGGTCCAAGTGGCAGTTTAAAACTGCACACACAGGCTCTGCAATGGCAGGCCTGAGACATGTTTAAAGGGCTACTTGAGTGGGTGGCACAGTCAGTGCTGCAGGTCCACTAATAGCATTTAATTTACAAGTCCTGGGCACATGTGGCACACTTTACCAGGGACTTATACATAAATTAAATATGGCAATTGTGGATATGCCAATGTCACCAAGATTTAGGGAAAGAGCACATGCACTTTAGCACTGGTTAGGAGCTGTAAATCGCCCAGAATATGAAGGCCAGCAAAAACATGAAGTCAGCAAAATAGGTCAGAAGGCAAAAAAAAGTCAGGGGAACCACGCCACGGGTGCCATGTCTAGCAGAGGGCCTCTTTAAAAGGCAAAAAAGGTTCCGCCGCATGTAATACAGTGTGTAGAACCTCTGTCAAGATATTGACCTAGGTTTCAGTGGATGGAAGCTGAATATCCAACATCTCTGCCATCTTCTTAATGACAAGAGTTGACCAACAGGGTAGGAAATCCAGTTGGGGAGTATGGCTCTCATTCAGGTTTTGTGTCCAGGCTACTACCATCTTTAAGACCAGCGAAGTCCAAGTCTAACATTACCAAATGCTCGGCCTGGTTGTCTGTGTCCGGGTAGGAATCCTCATTAGGGTTGGGGCTCCAAAAGTATCCCTCTTCCTCTGTGAGGCACTGAGCTTCGATTCAAGAATGGTGTGGTGGAAAATCCATTGAAGGCAATGAATCTGGCGCTGGTGGTGTGGACTGTGGAGCCAATGGAGTCGAGGGCAGCGCCAGAGAGGTGAGTGGGTCCAGCACCAACGGTGAAGAGCCTAGCTGGATCGTGAGAGGAGGTGGTGTCGGGTGTGGTGCCGAGCCTGTAGCAGGAGTCAGAGTCATGGTCGGGTTGGAGTCAAAGCGACAGGTGGCAATGGGAAGAATAGAATGAAAGCCCTAGAGCACAGCATCTGAATAGCTCCGAAGGCATATCCTACGGGACCCATGGGGCTGGTTGAGGCTGCAGGGGGGGGACATGACGCATCTGAAAATGTCGAACATTGCGTTCAGGGTCAGGAAACTTTGGGTAAGGCTGACTGTGCTGGGGACTTGCTACCAGCGTAGCAGGCTGCAGCAGCTCTGGGATGGGAGGTGGGTACAAAGGAGTCACAGGTGCCGGATTTTCCCTGGGTTCTTTCGCCAGTTGTGGCTCCCAAGAGGATGCTTGTGGAGTGCGGGGGCGTATATGGGACTTGCTCTTAGTAGACTGACGCGGAGTTGTGACGTCTCTTCTTGCCTTTGTGTTTCGATGACTTCGACGAAGCTGCGACTCCAGTTTTCTAGATGTTGGTCTAGACCTCCTCTTCAGTCACTGTTCATCCCCTTGCCCGGGCCATGACCATCTTGGCCTACCATTGCTTGACAGTTTTGGGGTGCATATGCAGGCAGGAACCAGAGGCACTGACACTGTGGTAAGACCACAGGAAGATATCAGACATGTTTGTGATGGACATTTGCCCATCACAGTCCCTTTAACCCCTTCGCTGCGTTCGTCGGCCAACGGCCGTCGCGAGCACTACCTCGGTAGTGCTGCGCACGTCCGTTGGCCGACGCGGTCCCGCCCACTCTTTTGAAGTGCCGCACCGGCGTGGAATGTTCGCCGCGGTAAAGGGGTTAAGGTTTAAACCCTGAAAGCTTGAGGGACACATACTGGAACTGAAAAAGAGCGACAAAAGCCAATTAATCTCCTGAAGCGAAATGAGCTCTGGATATGTGTCAATGGCATGGAAGAAGTGAACAGATGTCAGTGCATCAACTGATGTGTTTTATGGAGCCAGTGACGTCTTGAGGGCCGCTCTATGCCAAGTAGATGTGGGGCTGGCACCCCCCTACCAGCATTGAGAGCTATTGAAAAGTTTCTGGATTCAATTTGATACATGTGATAGTCAAAAGGTGAGGAATCTGCAGGTAGAAGCACAAGTTACTAACTTGTGTAACGATATATCTGTAAGAGACAGTAGTTAGTGACAGATTCCTTACCTTAGAATATCCCCTGGCGTCAGACTGGATCCGGAAAGTTTTTTGCGTAGCAGTACCATTGCGCGTCGGTAGGCGGCGTCGTGCGGCTCCGAGTCCGTCGCCGGCGTCGTGACCGCCGGGATGACGTCGCGGGCAGTACTTAGACGCCGCCCCTGCGCGCTGACATCAGTTCCGTACACGACTTTCCGCGCCAGGAACGCAGAGCCATGCAAGAAGCTGACATAGGTGTCTGAAAAATACTAGGGCCCTGAAAGGGATGTCCTTAACCCTAGAAATCAGTTCGCAGAACGGGGAGGATGGGTGGGGCGGAAGGAATCTGTCACTAACTACTGTCTCTTACAGATATATCGTTACACAAGTTAGTAACTTGTGCATCTGAAAGAGACACGTTAGTGACAGATTCCACCACCTTAGAATAGATACCCCAGCAATACCAACCCCGGTGGTGGGTCTGCGAACAAAGATCAGACAAGGAAGTCCCAGAGGACAGAACGGCCAAAGAAGCCGTCCCTCCGGACCTGGCTGTCAAGGCAGTAATGCTTGGTAAACGTGTGCAGTGAGGCCCACGTAGCTGCCTGACAGATATCCTGCAGCGGAACACCGCGGCCTAAGGCCGTGGTAGCAGCCGTCGCCCTGGTGGAATGGGCACGCAGCCCAACAGGAGGTTCCTTCTTAGCCAAAGAATAGCAGGCTTTGATACACAAGGTTACCCAGCGGGAAATGGTTCTCTTGTGCACCGCCCGACCTTTTTTGGCGCCCACGTAGCCAACAAAGAGCTGGTCATCCACCCGGAAGTGTTGTGTGCGGTTGATATAAAAGGAAAGTGCACGTTTTGGGTCCAGACGGTGGAGCCTCTCTTCCTCTCTGGAAGGATGCGGAGGCGGAAAGAAGGTGAGCAAAGTGATGGTCTGCCCAATGTGGAAGGCAGTAACCACCTTTGGCAAGAAGGACGGACGCGTCCGAAGAACAACCTTGTCTGGATGGACAGACAGAAAGGGAGGTTTGCATGATAGAGCCTGGAGCTCACTCACCCGCCGAGCGGAGGTGATGGCCACCAGAAAGGCTGTCTTCAAAGTAAGAAGACGAAGAGGACAGTTATGTAGAGGCTCAAAGGGAGCGCACATGAGAAAGGTAAGAACCAAGTTCAAGTCCCACTGAGGCATCACAAACGGAACAGGAGGGAAGAGGTGTGTAATGCCTTTTAGGAACCTGTTAACAACAGGGGACTTGAAAAGGGAGGGTTGATCAGGAAGCCTGAGGAAGGCCGAGATAGCACAAAGATAGCCCTTGATGGTACCCAGGGCAGAACCCTGTTGGGCCAGAGAAAGAAGGAACAGAAGAACCTCAGAAAGAGGGGCAGAGAGGGGATTCACAGCCTTTGCTGTGCACCATGCCACAAACTTGTTCCACCTGCAGGCGTATACCACCTTAGTGGATGGGCGCCTGGCTGCCAGAATCACATCACAAACTTCGGGAGGCAAGTCGAAAGGAATCAACTACCGCCGCTCAATCTCCACGCAAGCAGGTGGAGACTGGACAGGTTCGGGTGGAGGACCGTCCCCTGCTACTGCGACAGAAGATCCTCCCGAAGAGGCAGACGGATCGGGGGATCGACGCTCATACTGAGTAGCTCGGGATACCAAACTCTGAGCCCAGTCCGGAGCCACAAGGATGACTTGGGCCCGGTCGCGCCGAATCTTCTTCAACACTCTGGGTAGAAGTGGTATAGGCGGAAAGGCGTACAACAGACCGCAACTCCACTCGCGACGAAAAGCGTTGCCGAGCGAGTGCCGCCTTGGAAATTCCAACGCGCAGAACTGCTGACATTGCGCGTTCTCTTCGGTGGCGAACAGATCTAACCAAGGCTCTCCCCACTGCTGAAAGAGACCTTGCGCCACCTCCGAGTGAAGACGCCATTCGTGATCCATCATGCACCTGCGGCTGAGTTCGTCCGCCCTGGCGTTCAGGGAACCTGCCAGGTGTTGGAACCATCAGGAATATGCCCTGATGTTCCAGCCAAGTCCAGAGGCGCAGAGCCTCCTGACATAGGGTCCACGACCCCACCCCGCCCTGTTTGTTGCAATACCACATGGCGGTGGTGTTGTCTGTGAACACCTGCACTACCGTCCCTTTGACAGAGGGAAGGAATGCCTTGAGTGCAAGTCGGATCGCCCGGAGCTCCAGAAGGTTGATATGGAGCCGGGACTCCGCCGGAGACCAGAGGCCTCTGATCTCCGCCTCTCCCATGTGACCGCCCCATCCCAGACGGGACGCGTCCGTCAAAACTGTATGCTCTGGCTGGGGAAGGGAGAGGGATCTGCCCATGACCCATTGCCGGTTCGGAGAGCCACCACTGCAACTGTTTTGCAGTCCCTCCGAGATCTGGACGTGATCGGACAGGTTGCCCTGGTGCTGCGCCCACTGGAACTTCAGGTCCCACTACAGAGCCCGCATATGCCATCTGGCATGATCGACCAGCAGGATGCAGGAGGCCATGAGGCCCAGCAGCCTCAGGGTCATCCGTACCGAAACCCAGGATAGAGGCTGAAAGATCGGAATCATAGCCTGAATATCCCGGACTCGCCGTTCGGGAGGATAGGCCCGAAACTGCGTCGTGTCCAGAACTGCCCCGATGAAAAGGAGATGTGGAGAAGGAATCAGATGCGACTTCGGCACATTGATGGAGTTCGGCCGTAGTCTGGAGGTGGGAGACGACTGCCTGGGACGAGCCCGCCTTCAGCAGCCAGTCGTCGAGGTAGGGGAAGACTGGAACCCCTGCCCGGCGCAGATGAGCTGCGACCACCGCCATCACTTTCGTGAACACCCGAGGGGCACTTGTAAGGCCAAAGGGGAGCACGGTGAACTGAAAATGCTCGAGGCCTACCGTGAACCGCAGGTAACGCCGGTGGGCCGGCAGGACGGGGATGTGGAAATAAGCGTCCTGCAAGTCCAACGCTACCAACCAAGTGATCCCCTGACATGCGGTGGAATTGAGGTGGCATGGCTGGGGGGGTGGTCTCGAAGGGGAGGGAGTAGCCCCTTCGGACAATGTCCAAAACCCACCTGTCCGAGGTGATGGCCCGCCAGTGGTGAAGGTGATGGCGGACCCTGCCCCCTACTGGCGTGCTGTGCACCTGAAAGGAAGGACTAGGAGGGCTTGGAGGCCGCGGGCGGGGTTGGTGGCCTGACCCGCACGCTGGCTGCCTGACCCGCCACGGCGGGAGCCACGTCCTCGGCCACGCGAAGACGCTTGCTGCGCGGGCCGGTGGCTGGGCAGCGGACGTGACTGGGCGCCCCTTCCGTGGCCACGAAAGGGGCGAAAAGCAGAGGTTAGCGGAGGGCGCACAGCAGAAAGGCCCAGGGACTTGGCAGTAGCCCGTGAGTCCTTAAAACGCTCCAGCGCATGGTCTGCTTTGGTACCAAAAAGACAGACTCCATCAAAGGGCATGTTCATGAGTGTGTTTAGGACATCACCCGAGAAACCAGTTGTCCTCAGCCAGGCGTGGCGACGCAGCGCCACTGTCGTTGCAAGCGATCTGCCCAGCGAGTCGGCGGTATCAAGGCCACAACGGATGGTGTACTTTGCCGCATCCCTTCCTTCCGCAATGGCGCGGGAAAGCAGTGTCTGGACCTCCTCAGGACACTGGGGCAAAACGAGCGCCACCGAATCCCACAGAGAGTGGGAGCATCGGCCCAAAAGGCAAGCGGTGTTGACGGACCGCAAGCCAGCACTGGAGGAAGAAAAGGCCTTCTTCCCAAATTGATCCAGGCGTTTGGATTCCCTATCCGGAGGGGCGGTAGGGAAGGCGGTTTGGGAGGCAGAGGCTTGGACAACCAAGCTCTCGGGGGTGGGATGTTGAGAGAGAAACAAGGGGTCGCCCGGAGCAGGGCGATGGCGTCGGGCCACGTTCCTATCCACAGGAGCCCCTGTGGCGGGCTGGGACCAGGTGCCCAAAAGAACATCAGAAAGTGCATCATTAAACGGCAGCAATGCCTCCGAGGAGGTAGCTGCCGGCTGAAGCACTTCCGTCACGAGGTTAGTCCTGACAGCCACTGTAGGCAATTGGAGGTGTAAGGCTCCAGCTGCTCTACGCAACACTGTTGCGAAATTTGCTCCCTCCTTGTCGTAGGGATTCTGCACACACACAGAGCTATGCACAGGATAATAGGACCTCGGAATATAGTGGTGAGCCAAACATAAACCTTAGCACCTAAAACCCCAACCCAACTAGCCTTAGCGTCCCATTAGCAACAATGTACCAATGATTTAGACAACCCAGAACACGGTATCTCTCTCTCTCTCAGGACTCGCAGTAGTAAGAACACCCTTTCGTCACTCACTCATACCTGTCCACAACCGGCGTAAGGAGAGACACAGTATAGGTTAAAATGTTTATTTCAACATACGTGCTCTAAGATACAGTACACGTGACAGTACTATCAGCATAATGCATAAGAATAATATAATCAGCATAGTTACAACGCCATAGAATACTAACGGGGAAAGCATTTCACAAAACAGTGGATAGAGGGCTGTATGGCCTTACCACCCTCCGCGTGCTAATAGCTTGTTTATTATAACAATAGAAGACCTCTGGGCTTTGACAAGCGAACCCCCATACCTCAGTCTCTAGATGCAAGCACTACATCAGCAGACAATCACAGCTCTTCTCCCTGGAAAGGATTTCTTCAAGTCCCTCTCAAGAGGAAAAACGCAATAATAAAAGCCCACCAATTTCCCCATTGCAGCTGTACATAGTGTTATGTCTAGGTGCGAGGGACTGGCCATATCAGCAAGAACCAGGGACGTGTTGTTCGACCTTGTATCTGTTGTTCAGACTGAGCCCAAAAGGAACAGGAGAAAAGGTGAAAAACAGAAAATGCAGACAGTTGTATAATAACTTGGCAGGAGCAGAGGGAGACAGAACAACGGCTAAGAGGAACGTGCGCAAAAGTCATCATGGCAGCCAGGCCTATGCCAACGTATCCAGGCAGGCCAGGAGGCCACAAACCACAAGACACCCTCCCCTGGACAGTCCATCGGCCAAGACTAAGGACGAAGACAGAGTTCAAAACACCTGAGCAGAATAGAGACGTCCACAGTGGAAAGAGTGGAAGGCGGCAAGGTAGCAAAAAGACAGTCAGCTAGGCAGTCCACGGACAGTGAACGGTAAATCAATCCAAAAACGTGGAAGTGCAGAAATACGCTATACCGTCCAAGAGGACATCATTGGAATCGTCAAAAAACGTAGATGCCATCCAGTCCAACAGGTCAAAGCTGCAGGAATGTTCCTCAGAGGACGGGGCATCCAAAAGCAATGCGGGACAGCTTGCGTGATATTCAATATAGCTTTGTTGTAGGAGATGCTGAGCAGCCGCCCAGATATCCCATTGTGCCAAAATCCCCAGTGCAGCCGCACGCGTCATGCAGCCTGCAACGGAACAGTCCCGTTCATGGGCCTCTAAGGGACCCATCAACCGAACGAAATCCGGAACAGACAACAACGTATTGGAGAGGCAATAATCCATGGCCCAGGTGAAAGGGCAGCGAATGCAAGACATCACAGGTTGCACGCAAGTGAAACACGCAAAGCGAAAAGAAAGGGTATAGGACACACTCAGTGTCGCCAACGGTAGAACCACGAAACCGGATAAAATGCGCTCACGGAGCAGCAACAGGCGTCCGGGGTCGAGAAGGGCCCATGGGGGAGCAGCCATTGCGAAGGAAGCAAATCAACAGCAGTACACCAGCCGCCAAAGCAAGGATTAATGGAAAGCCACCAAAGACACTGGAAAAAATAGAATGAATAAACGCCGGTATCACCCCAAAAATAGTTTGGAAAGAGGACACTAGGCCGGACCCCACCACTTTAAAAAAATGCACTAGACCTTCAGTGTTAGATGCGTTAAAAATACGGTGAATTAATTCACCGAAATGTTGTGGGAGGTTAGTGTTCAAAAGGGCCTGTATTTCACTGTGGGTACTTGCCACCTGGAGAACAAATGTCTCCCGGGCGGAAGTGAGCATAACCTCCTCGTTCAATAATAGCGCCTTTATTCTGCTCAGTTTATTGAAATCCGCCTCCATAGTAGGAATGGAAGGCCAAATAGAATTATCTACGATGTCGTGAGGGGGAGGAAAAAGCACATTCTTGCAGCAGACAACCCTGTGCGATACAGTAACAATATAAGGGATGCCGGCCTGCATACCACAGCAATAGTCGTTATTTAAAAGCAAATAGCTACCATTTGTAAGCAAAGTAAAGGTAGGAGAAATAGTAGGAGCAGGAATGCCCTTCAACACACAAGCCAAATTCGGAGCGGAAACGTTACAAGCTCCGTGCAATTTAATATGTTTACAAACAAGGGAATGACCCACTGTAGAATCGCATGACTCCCCGTGAGAAAAACTTCCTGGTCATCCCTAAGGCATTTATACATAAAAGGGAGGGACCAGAGTTCATGCAGGAAGGCACTACCCAAAGGCTGGAAACGGCCCACAGGATAATGTTTCATGCATGAACTAAATTCAAACAAGGAAAAAGGCAATGCGATAACCCCATGAACTAGCCACACAGCGGAATCTATTTCCGCTACAGAGAATGGTAAGGGTTCCACTTTCTCGATATGTAACAGAGTGTAAACTGCATCTTTCATGGACATGAACTGCTGTTTGTCAGTTAAATTAAAGGGCAGAAATAAGGCAGTGGTGTTCAAAAAGTGCCAAGGAACCTTACCCAACTTAAGTGTTTGCAAAGTCCACGCAAATTGCATAACTGAACGTAATTGATTTTGACCATGATACAACACAGAAACATCATCTTGTACAATATCAACAACAGAGGACACAATATTCTCCAACGTATAAATGCGGGAAGACAGGGTATTAATACTATTGTCAACAAAAGCAAGCACCTTTTCCAAATTTGCTTGGTCTATTTCCCGTAAACGGGAAGCAGCCTCCATTTGCGATAGCTTCCAGAGTTCATTATAAGCCTCATAAATGAACCTCTTTGGTCGTCGACCACGAGGTCCCAATATAAAGTCGGACAGATCAATATTGCCTGAAAGGAGGGACAAATGTTGTTTAACAGAGTCTAGGGAAGAATGTTGCAACCATTGTTTACATAGTTTACCAACAGAATAGGTGGTGACAGTACGGGAGTTAGAAAACCTAGGATCGGGCTTGTCCCGAGTATAGCCAGAAACTGTGTCATGAAAACGCAGCTGGCACTCGTTAGATGATATGGGCCAAGACAACCAAGGTGACTGAACAAGCGTAGACATATTAAACGAATTGTTCTGAAACAAAACCTGTAAAGTCGAAAGGGACATATTGAAGTGCGAGCTGTGGTTTAGAGTGGAAGACAGTGATGGAATTGATGGTGCATTCATTTGTTTTGTAGTAGCCAGACCCCAACACGTAGTCTGATAGATCGAAGCATTCAAAAACACCATTTGGGCTGGGATTAGGCAGGCACGGTGCAAGGCCTCGGTGCCTTGCACCTGCCAAGGCTTGGAGCCCCAGATTGACTTCAAATCCACAGTTTCCGTCCAGTATTCATAACCACCCACAGCCAAGGCCTTTAAAAAGGAACCCGAATAAAGCAATTTAGTGTGGGTCAACATGAATTTCTGTGTGAAAGGGGCAGGTAATTTAAAATAATAGGACCCAGGGTTCGATCTATTAAAATCAGTGAAATAAGTAAATTTATTTCGAAGAGTCCGGGAGCTACCCGATAAAGGGTTTGGGCAATGTTCCCATTGAGTGTAAGTCACAGGGCTATGTAGTGCACTCGGTTTATGGACAAAATGGTTGCCCCAATGCTGGTAACAGTGTAAATCGGCATAATTCGCAGAATTCATATACAAATCCTCAGCATTAAATGAAGCATAATATTTCAAATCAGCAAACAGTGCTTCAACTGCATGCACATCCCAATCATCAGAATGAATATTACTTTTTACTACATCACCCATGGAAACTCGAAGGACATTCGGGACATTAATAACTTCTGTTGGTCCATGAATTTGAAAATTTACCGCATCCCATACGATGCCATCAGCAACTGGAAAAGCTGAAATGTTCACCAATGTGTGGTCACGCTTCATGATGTGAGATGAGGAATGTGGAGCCAAAGTTCCAGCAACACTGTTCACAGCAGAGCGTTCAGGCAAATAGTGACCATTGATCAGTAGAAAAAACACTGTGACAAAGCCAATGGACATGAACAAAAAGATCAAGAAAAGTACCAACCTAATGTATGTCCAAGGGGAATCAAAAATTGTCTCTAAACCAGGATACAAAAATACTGAACTTGGACGGGACAATCGACGTGGTGGAATCCGAGTCAAAGGAATAACGTGTCGGGCTCAGTGGCGTTGTTGGTAAGTGAGCCACCGATTCTGTTTCGGGATAGATATACTCGTTCTCGTCAATGCAGGGGAAACTGGAGGTTCGAGTATACTTTCAGGCAAATCAATCATCTCAATTGTAACATCAGTGACTGTTCGGGCAGGAGGGCCTCGAACACAAGTCCGGTAATTTGCAGGACAAGAGACCGCTGGTGTAACACTATTTAGAATCGGCCAGTTGTTGTAGCTTGACATTTTCCACTGAGATGTATCTATTCTCCTTGCGACCAGGAAGCGGTGGTAAGATGACTGTACTTGTTCCCTTCAAACCCAGGACTGGAACCGGTGCACGATAAGAGGGCCGAATTCTTTCTTGTTCTCCACCTTCTCTCGAACCAGGTCTCCAATCTTCGGAAGCCAGCCGGCAACCGGAATCTGCAGGGCAGTATCTGTGGTTGAAGGTAAATGTGCGCTTGCAAGCCCGTCCCGGGCTTCTTGTAAGTCCTGTAACATAGTAGAATGGTTATCTACATCAAATTTGGCGGGTTGCGCCGCCATGTCTAGACCATCAAGGTCAGCCACAAACATTCTTATGCCAAAGAGCATTTCGTATGGGGTCCGCCCACCCAGAGATCTTCTAGGGAGATTATTAAGTGCACGTTGTACGGTATACAAGTGGGCCAGCCATTTCCTGCCAGTACCTATGACCCTAGCTGTCAAGGATTGCTTTAAATCACGGTTCATCCGCTCCACAATTGAATTACCCTCAGGTCTGTATGGAGACGAAAACTTCACCCGTACCCCCAGTGAACCCATTGCGTCCTTGTACGCCTTAGAGGCAAACGCTGGACCTTGGTCAGAATGGAAGGTACCGCATGCGAAGATTCCCACAAAGACACGCAAATCCCTGATGACATTTCGAGCGTCAGCACTCTGTTGTGGCCAGACCCAGATGAAACGTGTGCACGAGTCCACTGCCACTAAGATATATTTATAGGCAGTGTCTGAGGAAAATGGACCGCAGTGATCCAAGTAAACACACCCAAAGGGTCTGTTAGAAATGTAGAGCGGGGTCTGTGGTGGTCGTGTAACCGTAGAAGGCTTAATCTGTTGACACACGTCACAAGAAAGCACATAAGTACGGGTGTCTTTATATAAACCACGCCACCAGTACCGCTGCTGCAAGATGGAAACGGTCGCAGACACTCCAGCATGAGCCGAAGCCATGCCTTCGTGTGCTGCCGTTATCAAGGAAAGTCTGCGATCCGCGTTGGGTATCAACCGATCACCAACGTTTGGTATTGTTACATAAGGAACTTGTTCGGGACCTAACTGATAAGAATATTTGGAAGGAAAACCCCTAGGGTAATTAGCACCTTCCTTTGTCGCAGCCATGGCTGCTAAAATATCGGTGTCAATTCTTGACATGGATCTGGTAACTGCTGCTACTGAACACGTGACTACTGCTGATCTGGCTGCTTCGTCCGCCAGACCGTTACCAACAGCGTGTGCGCCCACCCGCTGATGGCCCAGGGTATGAACCACTTGTGTGAGTGGCAAACGTCTCAATTCTGCCACCCGAACCCAAAGCGTCTTATGCTTGATTGTGCTACCTTTAGCGTCTCTATAGTCATTTTGTGACCAAAAGAATAGATTGTCATTGTATGATTGAACACAGTAGTAGGAATCGCATACAATAAGTGTGGTTACATCCGGATTTACGAATTCAAGCGCAAGCACCAATGCTCGCAGCTCGGCCAATTGCGCAGTACTGTCCCCGAGTGTTTGAGTATGCACTACAGTGGACTTGAACTCTCCGTTCACAAAGGTACCTGCAACAATAGCACATGCGGCTGAATAAGCATGCTTGGATCCCGTGGCCGGTTGTGCCGAACCATCGGTGTAGATCACACAGTCGTAATCCTCAAGCGGCAGAATAGATAGAGGAGGAGGATGAACGAATTCATACTGTAAAAACTCCTGAGTCTGCAGGGAAGCATCGAATATGAATGTGACATCCGAAGACGTCAAAGAAGTTGCCCATTGTATCCAACGGGGATGCAAAGCTTTAGAGTTCGGTACACTTGCCTTTGTCACTGCTTCTAGAGCAGGATAGGGTGTTACCACTAGAATGCGCTTTCCCTGTGCCAGTGCGCGCTCCTTCAGAATCGCCATTTGCACTGCAGTCAGAACTTTCTCCACAGATGAAAAGTGCAGTTCTGCGGACGTGTACAGATGTGACTTGTATGCGATTGGTACTGTGTCACCCTCGTTAAAGGTTAAATACGTGAAACCCACTGTCCCCGGAATTATTCTAATCACCAGGTTTGTGTGGTTATCACGCTTCAACAGGTACTTAGACTCAAGAAGGTCTATCTGCAGTGACTGCAGAATGGAGAGAATGCTCCGGAAGCCAACAAGACTTTGAAAAATTTGGTTGTATCAAGGCATACAATGGCTTGATACGCTGGGCGTATTCAGGAATATAAGTACGCCCAAAGTTCAGGAAACCCAGCAAAGACTGAAGTTTTTTCAGAGTAGTAGGAGGGCACAAAAGTGCACATTTTTCCAAAAGTGGGGGCTAAGCCCTTACCTTCGTTGTTGAGCTCATAGCCCAAAAACAAAACTGTTAATTCAGCAATGTGTGATTTGGCAAAGTTAAACTTATAACCTAATACCGCAAACTCGAGAATAATGCGGTCCACTCTGGAAAGATGCGGGTATAACTCATCGTCAGTCAGGTAAATATCATCGACGTACGAACATGCATCTGGGTCTATGCCGTCTAACAAAGAGACAACACGGGCAGCGAACACTCCTGGACTGTTTTTATAGCCCATAGGGAGTCGCCTTAATTTGAACTGTTTACCACCGGAGGTAAAAGCGCTCCATTGGCTACACTCCGTGGCTAAGTTGTGCGTGTAAAATCCATTGGATAGGTCAAGTGTCGTTTTATATTTTTTACGAACAAGACTGTCTACAAGCGCAGAACTGTGGGTATTTTGCACCGCAAAGGTCCGACAATGAGAGTTCAAATGCCGGTAATCCAATACTAGGCGGTACGTTCCGTCTGGTTTAGAAACCGCGAAAAGGGGATTATTCATGGGTGATACGCATGTTTCTATTACTCCCTGATATTCTAACTGTGTCAGGATTTCAGAAACGGGGCCTTTGGCTTCACGTTTAATGGGATATTGGGGTTGTGGCTGTGGTAGAGACCGTAAAGGTATCTCATGGGGGGAGAGTCTTCATCCCAACCCACGTGGTTGCGGTATAACGCAGGAGCCAGGGACACAGCCCACTCAGCTGCAAGAGCCTCCGCTTTGTCCTTTGGGACATGTCGAGAAAATCTCGGAAGGATAGCCTCCTCCCCTGTACGTGCAGCAAGTACGAATGGGGGTGGCCAATCCGCCTCTGCTAACAAAATGTCATATGAAGGTCAGATTTTCCCAAAAAATCCCTTTAATTACACGCTGTATATCACCTTCAATTTGGATGACAATATTAAATAGTCTGTCAGGGGGTGCCACTCTGGTGTCTGCTGTTTCAACAGTAATGAATGTTTCAGTTGCTGTCGCCTCCATATGAGGACGTAGCGCCTCCCGCACTATGGTAACTTCCGCGGCGCTGTCTAGGAGGGTTACTGCCCACGTCCAATTCAGGAGTCTCGTTCTCACAGTCTGTGGCATATTTCGCTGTTACAGCGGCAACTTTCTTCTTCTGAAATTGTGGACGAGAACGTTGAAAGTCTTCTGCTTTCCCTCTGACTTGTTGTGGAGGTTGATCTCGTCCCTGGGGAGCCTCTCGACCCCTTCCTCTATCCTGGCGATCCCCTCCACTGGCTTGCGAAGTTGTCTGTGCCTGTGAAGAACGAGGAGAACGCGTATCAGGGATCTGAAACCTATCCGGAGATTTTATTCTCGCCCTATCGCGCAAATCATATGTGCGTTCAGAAGAGACAGAAACAGGGGATGCGCCTCGCGACCCCGGCTTCTTCTGTTGCTTACCCTGTTTTTCAACCTCCAGCTCTTTTTAGTAAAAACTGGTTTCTCATCTTTTTCAGATTGAGGTTTAGGTTGTTGTTGTGTTTGTTGTTTGGCAAAAGGCTTATTGCCCAGGCTATTTCGTCCAATAGTTTTGTAAGCCTGGGTAATAATTTTCGGTAATTCGCGCAGCTTGTCCAATTCTGGGACCAAAGCAGCTTAGCTACTTGAAAGTTCACTGCATCGCCCTTGACATTCGCAAGGATCAGCTCAGCTACTACTTGAACACTCCCACCAGTCTCATCCCTAATTCCACAGCCGCTTCAGGGCCATGTTCATCCTGTACTTTTTTAATCACAGAAGGGAGAACCGTCATGGAAGGGGTGCCGAAACACTTCGAATAAACTGCTGCGAATACCCTACCCCAGTTTTTGCATGCTGTTAACTCGGGGATTAAGTCTTTCGGCAAACTAATTGTAAGAATTCTATGTTTATCCACTGGTGTCGTGTTTGGAAAAACTGCCTCCAACTGGTCAAACTTTTCTGCAAGCCAATAAGGTAAATCATCCTTATTTTGTGGACGTTTGCCCATCACGGAGTTCACCATAACGGGACTTATGGTCACCCCGCCTGCAGCAGCTGTATGGGCCGCAACTCCAGGTGGGGCCCCCTGGATGTTGCCTGTAACATATTGCACTAAAGCGCGATGCACTCGCACCAAAGCCGAATACATATTGCGCAGTTCAGCGACTGGTATTTGCATAAATCGCGGATGTGGGGTGTACCCGGCCAAAACAGGCCAAGTGGCCCCGTCAATAGACAAGGGGCCTAAACGGACCGTTGTTACCGGTTGTGGGGGTGCCATCAAACCACACACGGTGCTGCCAAGCCGTGAGCGGTACTTCAAGATTAGTATATGGTCTATAGGCAGCAGGAACAACGGTGGGTTCATATTCGTGGAACAAATTGTCTGTCCCATCCACCGCCGGAAATGTGACCCAAGAGTAGATCACTTCAAAGTGGAAAGCCGGATCGGCTTGTACCACAAAGATCAGGTCGACTCCTGTGTCTGGCACTCCATATACCCTTAAGTGATCACGGCGCGCCGTGCGGCTATGCGCCGCTATATTTATACCCGCCATTACGATCGGGTTTGCTCGACAACCTAACAGTAGACAGCACAATAGAGGGTTCGATTAAGAAACCTTTTAATAACTTCAAGCTTGAAAGAACCTATAAAAACGTCAATATAGGAGGTATTACCGTCACACACGCTTCCGGAAGCGTCCGTGAGGGTTGTTGTGGACAAGCAGAAGCACTACTCAAGCGTCTCGCAGATAAGCAGCCCACTCGTTGGTCGCGCCATGTCGTAGGGATTCTGCACACACACAGAGCTATGCACAGGATAATAGGACCTCGGAATATAGTGGTGAGCCAAACATAAACCTTAGCACCTAAAACCCCAACCCAACTAGCCTTAGCGTCCCATTAGCAACAATGTACCAATGATTTAGACAACCCAAAACACGGTATCTCTCTCTCTCTCTCTCAGGACTCGCAGTAGTAAGAACACCCTTTTGTCACTCACTCATACCTGACCACAACCGGCGTAAGGAGAGACACAGTATAGGTTAAAATGTTTATTTCAACATACGTGCTCTAAGATACAGTACACGTGACAGTACTATCAGCATAATGCATAAGAATAATATAATCAGCATAGTTACAACTCCATAGAATACTAACGGGAAAGCATTTCACAAAACAGTGGATAGAGGGCTGTATGGCCTTACCACCCTCCCCGTGCTAATAGCTTGTTTATTATAACAATAGAAGACCTCTGGGCTTTGACAAGCGAACCCCCATACCTCAGTCTCTAGATGCAAGCACTACATCAGCAGACAATCACAGCTCTTCTCCCTGGAAAGGATTTCTTCAAGTCCCTCTCAAGAGGAAAAACGCAATAATAAAAGCCCACCAATTTCCCCATTGCAGCTGTACATAGTGTTATGTCTAGGTGCGAGGGACTGGCCATATCAGCAAGAACCAGGGACGTGTTGTTCGACCTTGTATCTGTTGTTCAGACTGAGCCCAAAAGGAACAGGAGAAAAGGTGAAAAACAGAAAATGCAGACAGTTGTATAATAACTTGGCAGGAGCAGAGGGCGACAGAACAACGGCTAAGAGGAACGTGCGCAAAAGTCATCATGGCAGCCAGGCCTATGCCAACGTATCCAGACAGGCCAGGAGGCCCCAAACCACAAGACATCCTCCGTAGCCACGGAAGGAGGAGACAGTATGCCAGTGTCAGGGGAAGTGTCCAGACCACTGGCATCCCCAAGTTCCTCTGCCCAGTCCTGATCATAGTCACACTGCTGTGTGAGAGGGTCATCCAACCCCTCCCAGCTCTCCTGGTCCTCCTCCGGTTGAAAATAAGGAGGAGGAGGGACGTCCGGGACCCAAGGTCTCATGGGCGCCGGAGCCGGCGTCGGGCGACGTCGGTCCGACGCCGCGTCCGGATCCAGAGACAACCGGGGAACGACGCCGCCCGGAGCTCCGGGTGGCGTCAGGAACGGCACCGGGGACTTCGGCGTCGGCGGAGGCGTGGTTAGGTCAACCGGCGTCGATGGGGGTTGCGGTACCACCGGAGCCGGGATCGAGGCCGGGGTCGGGAGCGAGGCTGGAGGACAGGCGGCGCCGGCGGGGCAAACCCATTAGGGCCCTCGGGGCCCGAAGGCGCACCGGAGGGGCCTTGAGGCCCGAAGAGGCCGGCCATGGCCGACAGGAATTCCTGTATCTCGGCCGGAGTCGCCCCCGAACCCGGGAAGGACGGGTAATGCGGGGGCGGCGCCACGAGGCACATCCGGAGCCGCGGGGACGGTGCCGACAGGGGCCTCAGCCGAGTCGCGAGACCGGCGAGGCGAAGTCTTAGAGTGACGGTGCTTTTTAGACTTCTGGTGCTTCGACTTACCCGAGGAGTGCGAAGACTTGGACTCCGATGACCGGCGAGGCCTCCGCGACCGGCCCCTCGACCTCTCGCGTGACCGGGGCTTGGTGCGGCGCGGAGCCGACTGCCGGACCTCGAGGAGCTTTCGAGACCGCTCTCGCAAAGCCTTCGGGTGCAAGGCCCGGCAGTCGGAGCACGACTCTTCGTGTCGTGGTCGCGGCCGAGACAGTAGAGACACTCTAAATGCGGGTCTGTGATCGACATCATTCGACCACAGGCGTCGCATGGCTTGAAGCCGGGCATCCCTACCGACACTGTGGAGCCGAGATGACTCGAAGAAAACAGTGAAAAATCATCAAAAAGTTAGTCCAAAAATGACTAGGGCACTGCTCTTCCCGGATCTGCGCTTACTGGTGCGGAAAAAAGAAGAACTGACGTCAGCGCGCAGGGGCGGCGTCTAAGTACTGCCCGAGACTTCATCCCGGCGGTCACGACGCAGACGACGGACGCGGAGCCGCACGACGCCGCCTACCGACGCGCAAGGGTACTGCTACGCAAAAAAACTTTCCGGATCCAGTCTGACGCCTGGGGCTATTCTAAGGTAAGGAATCTGTCACGAACGTGTCTCTTTCAGATATATCCATCAGAAATTTAGAACCTATACCATCTCCTATTAACTGTATGGCTGGACAGGATAGCATAGTTTATCTTTATTTATTTGGAATCACAGCTTATGAAGGGAATCAAGAAGCACAAGGAGATTGGACTGGGTGAGCTGTAGATTTTCTTGGAGGTTTATCTAGTTAGGGATGAGGACGCCGACAGCATAAAAAAAGGCCTGCATTTATTTTGTCTTATTTAATTTGTAGTATTACTATCGCACTGACAAAGGAAACGGAGGGTTTTAAAGTCTTTCATGTCTTACTTGTGCCACAAATTAAGAAAACTGAAGGAGCAATAGAGGCACCCAGCTGGAAACAGACAGTTATTGGAATTCAGACGGTTTTCTGAATGCAAAGTTCTTTACACCTTTTCCGGTGGAAAAAAAAAAGATCAGAAGCTGGGAGTCAGATGAAGAAGGGAAGGAAAGCAGGTCTTGGCTCTTGATGGGAGGGGAATGCTAGCTTCAATGCTCTTGATGCATTATTCTCTGTAATGGTTAGCAGGCATATTGATTAGCTCAAGGTGGGCTGCACACGTGCAGAAATTATCTGCTTTTCTTTCAGATAAAAGTGTTGTTACTGCTAAAGCACAAGTTACTAACTTGTGTAATGATATATCTGTAAGAGACAGTAGTTAGTGACAGATTCCTTACCTTAGAATATCCCCAGGCGTCAGGCTGGATCCGGAAAGTTTTGCGTAGCAGTACCCCTGCACGTCGGTAGGCGGCGTCGTGCGGCTCCACGTCAGTCGTCGGCGTGATCGCCGGGATGACGTCGCGGCCAGTACTTCGACGCCGCCCATGCGCGCTGGCGTCAGTTCTCTACACGACTTTCCACGCCAGAAACGCAGAGCCATGCAAGAAACTGACACTGGTGTCTGAAAACTAGGGCCCTGAAAGGGATATCCTTAGCCCTAGAAATCAGTTCGCAGAACGGGGAGGATGGGTGGGGCGGTAAGGAATCTGTCACTAACCACTGTCTCTTACAGATATATCGTTACACAAGTTAGTAACTTGTGCATCTGAAAGAGACACGTTAGTGACAGATTCCTTACCTTAGAATAGATACCCCAGCAATACCAACCCCGGTGGTGGGTCTGCGAACAAAGATCAGACGAGGAAGTCTCGGAGAACAGAACGGCCAAAGAAGAAGTCTCTCCGGACTTGGCTGTCAAGGCAGTAATGCTTGGTAAACGTGTGCAGCGAGGCCCACGTAGCTGCCTGACAAATGTCCTGCAATGGGACACCACGTCCCAAAGCCGTGGTGGCGGCTGTCGCCCTGGTGGAATGGGCATGTAGCCCAACAGGGGGCTCCTTCTTAGCCAAAGAACAGCAGGCTTTGATACACAAGACAACCCAGCGGGAGATGGTCCGCTTGTGTACCGCCCGACCTTTTTTGGCGCCCACGTGGCCAACAAAGAGCTGGTCGTCCACCCGGAACTGTTGTGTGCGGTTCAGATAGAAGGAAATCGCACGTTTTGGGTCCAGACGGTGGAGCCTCTCTTCCTCTCTGGAAGGATGCCGAGGCGGAAAGAAGGCAGGCAAAGTGATGGTCTGCCCAATGTGGAAGGCAGTAACCACCTTTGGCAAGAAGGACGGACGCGTCCTAAGAACAACCTTGTCTGGATGAACAGACAGAAAGGGGGGCTTGCAAGAAAGAGCCTGGAGCTCACTCACCCGCCGAGCGGAGGTGATAGCTACTAGAAAGGCTGTCTTCAGAGTGAGAAGACGAAGAGGACAGTTATAGAGAGGCTCAAAGGGAGCGCAC
The DNA here is from genome assembly GCA_963921515.1 of Calotriton arnoldi. Lineage (NCBI taxonomy): Eukaryota > Metazoa > Chordata > Amphibia > Caudata > Salamandridae > Calotriton > Calotriton arnoldi. Next base: position 29,948 of record CAWUFW010002082.1, on the reverse strand, counting down.
ATTAAAAAGGTAAGAACCAAGTTCAAGTCCCACTGAGGCATCACAAATGGAACAGGAGGGAAAAGGTGTGTAATGCCTTTAAGAAACCTGTAAACAACAGGCGACCTGAATAGGGAGGGCTGATTAGGAAGCCTGAGAAAGGCCGAGATTGCACAAAGGTAGCCCTTGATGGTACCCAGGGCAGAACCCTGTTGGGCCAGAGAAAGAAGGAACAGAAGAACCTCAGAAAGAGGGGCAGAAAGGGGATTCACAGCCTTTGCTGTGCACCATGCCACAAACTTGTTCCACCTGCAGGCGTATACCACCTTAGTGGAGGGACGCCTGGCTGCCAGAATCACATCACAAACTTCGGGAGGCAAGTCGAAAGGAATCAACTGCCGCCGCTCAATCTCCCACGCAAGGAGGTGGAGACTGGACAGGTTCGGGTGGAGGACCGTCCCCTGCTGCTGCGACAGAAGATCCTCCCGAAGAGGCAGACGGATCGGGGGATCGATGCTCATACTGAGTAGCTCGGGATACCAAACTCTTCGAGCCCAGTCCGGAGCCACAAGAATGACTTGGGCCCGGTCGCGCCGAATCTTCTTCAACACTCTTGGTAGAAGTGGTATAGGCAGAAAGGCGTACAACAGACCGCAACTCCACTCGCGACGAAAAGCGTCGCCGAGCGAGTGCCTCCTTGGAAATTCCAACGCGCAGAACTGATGACATTGCGCGTTCTCTTCGATGGCGAATAGATCTAACCAAGGCTCTCCCCACTGTAGAAAGAGTCCTTGCGCCACTTCCGAGTGAAGGACGCCATTCGTGATCCATCATGCACCTGCGGCTGCAGGTTCGTCCGCCCTGGCGTTCAGGGAACCTGCCAGGTGTTGAACCATCAGGAAAATGCCCTGATGTTCCAGCCATGTCCAGAGACGCAGAGCCTCCTGACATAGGGTCCACGACCCCACCCCGCCTTGTTTGTTGCAGTACCACATGGCGGTGGTGTTGTCTGTGAACACCTGCACTACCTTCCCCTTGACAGAGGGAAGGAATGCCTTGAGTGCAAGTCGGATCGCCCGAAGCTCCAGAAGGTTGATATGGAGCCGGGACTCCGCCGGAGACCAGAGGCCTCTGATCTCCGCCTCTCCCATGTGACCGCCCCATCCCAGAAGGGACGCGTCCGTCACAACTGCGTGCTCTGGCTGGGGAAGGGAGAGGGATCTGCCCATGACCCATTGCCGGTTCGAGAGCCACCACTGCAACTGCCTTGCAGTTCCCTCCGAGATCTGGACGTAATCGGACAGGTTCCCCTGATGCTGCGCCCACTGGAACTTCAGGTCCTACTGCAGAGCCCGCATATGCCATCTGGCATGATCGACCAGCAGGATGCAGGAGGCCATGAGGCCCAGCAGCCTCAGGGTCATTCGTACCGAAACCCAGGATAGAGGCTGAAAGATCGGAATCATAGCCTGAATATCCTGGACTCGCCGTTCGGGAGGATAGGCCCGAAACTGCGTTGTGTCCAGAACTGCTCCGATGAAAAGAAGCTGTGGAGAAGGAATCAGGTGCGACTTCGGCACGTTGATGGAGAACCCCAGCGAGTGCAGGAGTTCGGCCGTAGTCTGGAGGTGGGAGACGACTGCCTGGGACGAGCCCGCCTTCAACAACCAGTCGTCGGGGTAGGGGGAAGACTGGAACCCCTGCCCGGCGCAGATGGCTGCGACCACCGCCATCACTTTCGTGAACACCCGAGGGGCGCTGGTAAGGCCAAAGGGGAGAACGGTGAACTGGAAATGCTCGAGGCCAACCATGAATCGCAGGTAACGACGGTGGGCCGGCAGGATGGGGATGTGAAAATATGCGTCCTGCAAGTCCAACGCTACCATCCAGTCTCCAGGGTCGAGGGCAGTCAAGACTTGAGCTAGGGTGAGCATCTTGAACTTCTCCTTCCGGAGGAAGCGATTGACGTTCTGGAGGTCCAAGATAGGACGCATGTCCTCCTTGTCCTTTTTGGGCACCAGAAAGTAGTGGGAGTAACAACCACGCCCTAATTCTGGGGTCGGAACGCGTTCGATGGCCCCCTTGGCCAAGAGGGCCGCAACTTTCTTTTGAAGAAGCACCAAATGATCCCCCGACATGCGGTGGCATTGAGGTGGCATGGCTGGAGGGGTAGTCTCGAAGGGGAGGGAGTAGCCCCTTTGGACAATGTCCAAGACCCACTTGTCCGATGTGATGGCACGCCAGTGGTGAAGGTGATGGCGGACCCTGCCCCCCACTGGCGTGCTGTGGACCTGAAATGATGGACTAGGAGGGCTTGGAGGCCGCGGACGGGGCGGAGGTGGTGGCCTGACCCGCACGCTGGTTACCCGACGCGCCTCGGCGGGAGCCACGTCCTCGGCCACGCGAAGGCGCTTGCTGCGCGGGCCGATGACGGGGCGAAAAGCAGACTGCTGCGGAGGGCGCGAGGCCGAGAGGTCCAAGGACTTGGCCGTAGCCCGCGAGTCTTTAAAGCGCTCCAGCGCGCTGTCTGCCTTATTGCCAAAAAGGCGGATACCATCGAAGGGCATGTCCATAAGGGTGTTTTGGACATCGCCCGAGAAACCAGTGGTCCTCAGCCAGGCATGACGGCGAAGCGCCACTGTCGTAGCAAGCGATCTGCCCAGTGAGTCAGCGGTGTCTAGGCCACATCGTATTGTGAACTTCGCTGCGTCTCTTCCGTCTGCAATAACACGGGTGAGTAGTGTCTGGCCCTCCTCACGACACTTAGGCAGCACTTGCGCCACCGAATCCCACAGAGAGTGGGAATAACGGCCCAAAAGGCAAGCGGTGTTCACGGACCGCAAGCCAGCACTGGAGGAAGAAAAAACCTTCTTCCCAAATTGGTCCAGTTTTTTGGATTCCCTGTCCGGCGGAGCCGTAGGGAAGGCGCTTTGAGAGGTAGAGGCTTGGACAACCAAGCTCTCGGGGTAGGGTGTTGGGAAAGGAACAAGGGGTCGCCCGGGGCCGGGCGATGGTGTCGGGCTACGTTCCTGTCCACAGGGGCCCCTGTGGTGGGCCTGGACCAGGTGCCCAAAAGAACGTCAGAAAGTGCGTCGTTGAACGGCAGCAGTGGCTCCGAGGAGGTAGCCGCCGGCTGAAGCACTTCCGTCAGGAGGTTAGTCCTGACAGCCACTGTAGGGAGCTCGAGGCGCAAGGCCGCGGCCGCCCTACGCAACACCGTTGCATAACTTGCTCCCTCCTCCGTAGCCACGGAAGGAGGAGACAGCATGCCAAGGTCTGGAGAGGTGTCCAGGCCACTGGCATCACCCAGTTACTCTGCTCAGTCCTGATAAGGCTCACATTGGGCTCTGAGAGGGTCTTCCGACCCCTCCCAGTCCTCCCCGTCCTCCAAACCAGGTGAAAAGTAAGGAGGGCGGACATGAGGGAAGAAAAGTCCCATCGGCGTCGGAATTGGCGTCGGCCGACGTCGATCCGGCTCCGTGTCCGGTGCCGGGGAGAACCTGGGGACGGCGTCGTCCGGGACCTCGGACGGCGCCGGGAGCGGTACCGGGGAGGTTGGCGCCAGTGGAGGTGTTGTCAGGTCAACCGGCGTCAACCGGGATCCGAGGGGGTCCTGCGGCGCCGGGGCCGGAGCCGCCGGAGACAACGGGGCCGGAGCCACCGGTGGTGCCGAAGGAGGACCCCCACTGGGGCCCGCGGGGCCCGAAGGCGCACCGGGGTAACCCTGAGGCCCGAAGATGAGAGCCATGGCCGACAAGAAGTTCTGGATGTCGGCCAGAGTCGACGTCAGACCCGGAACAGGCGGGTAGACCGGCGCCGGCTCAACGTGTACTCCCGGAGCCGCGGGGGCGGTACCAACAGGACCCTCAGCCGAGTCGTGAGACCGGCGAGGGGAGGTCTTAGAGCGACGCTTCTTAGACCTTTTGTGCTTCGCCTTACCTGAAGACGAAGACCGGCCCCTCGACCTCTCCCGGGACCTCGATCGGCGCGGAGCCGAGTGCCGGGCCTCGAGAAGCTTTCGAGACCGCTCTCGCAAAGCCTTCGGGGCGAGGGACCGACACTCGGGGCATTCTCGGTGCGGATCCGTAATCGACATCATGCGATTACAGACCTCGCATGGCTTGAAGCCGGGCATCCCTACTGACACCTTGGAGTCGAAATGACTCGAAAACTTGGACAAAAAAGTCTCAAAAATACTCAGTCAAAAAATGACTGGGGCACTGCTCAATCCGGATCTGCGCTTACTGGCGCGGAAAAATAAAGAACTGACGCCAGCGCGCATGGGCGGCGTCTAAGTACTGCCCGCGACGTCATCCCAGCGATCACGACGCCGACGACGGACACGGAGCCGCACGACGCTGCCTACCGACGCGCAGGGGTACTGCTACGCAAAACTTTCCGGATCCAGGCTCACGCCTGAGGATATTCTAAGGTAAGGAATCTGTCACTAACGTGTCTCTTTCAGATATGTAATTCAAATCACACATAAAAAAATTATTTTAAAGGGGGAGGGGTAGAGTTCGGAAAGCTTGGAAATGAGGCTAACAGGTAAAGCTAAGCCTCAAGGGTACTTCTTACAGACGTGAATTACCAAGAAAACATTGGTCAGGGTTTTAGTACAGCCACATGAAAGACAATTGTTTTGTTCTGTAAAGTAGATGCCTCTAATCCAATCACAAGTAACTATTTTCAACGGCTTGAGGAAAAAAAAAAGTAGCTCAAAACAAATCATATATAAATCCTGGTGGTGCAGGCTTTCAACAAGTTGATGTTCTTGTTAGTTGAGACTGCGATGAGGTCCTTATTTTAATGATGGATGTCATTTCGAAGAGCAAACTTGTGCTGGAAAAGTAATCTCATCTCCTATCTGTCCCATCTTGCTACCCCATTTCTCTACTCGGCCCCCAGTCAGCCTACAAATGTTAAGGAACTTCTAATCACTTTCAATGCTAGGAAAAGAGTTAAACTCTATGCCATTGCAAATTACATAGGGAAAAACCAGAAGAATTTTTGGCATTCTCTTCAGTGCATAGTTTTTCAAATACATGCCTGTACATATTCAAGAACAGTGTCAAGTATTAACCTTATTGTCATCTGAAAATGAAGAAAGAGATTCATTCAGTCGAACGCTCTCAAACTCCTGATTGGTAGCATAGACTCGAAAGACCTTAAACTGCGAGGATGACACTCCAACAAAGGGTTCCATTTGTTGTTTGAAGGCTGCCAGGGTAATTCTTTTGTCAACATGTATGACCAAAGCTGAAAGACAAACAAAAACAAATACAAACAAATAATAGTGTGAGTATATCTTTCACATTACTGTCTCCATAATGCTGGGATTTTTGTTTTCTATGAAATCAGTGCTCTAGGTTCTCAACTACGTAGCACCAACCTACCACCTAAAATAGTAGAAAGTAGAATTTAGAGGTTGGTTCTCATAAGGTTAACAGTAAACATTTGGAGAGAAATCAGTAGAGGGAAAAAATTGCTAGCCAGATTAAAATTGTGTCAGTCAGGATACTCTGTGGAGCTAAGCTGGCAAACTGAATACTATGGTCACTACAAAAAATTGCAACCAATGTATTAATCTGGTGACAAAGTTAGCCATGCACAATGCACTACAGCATGACTCTTGGTTTGCTAAGCATGCAGGTCCAGTGATTCTGGCGTTTAGCCACGTTTGCCCAGGAAAACACTGGGAAGGTTTGGATAGGATCTCTCAAAGAAAATGTTACATACGACATCACACTCTGAACGTATCAGAAAATGGAGCTTTAATTAACTGACAGAGATTAACACAAATTAAGTCAGTCGACTGTGGAATGCTTACTGTTAAATGATTATTTCTGCACAAGTCGGAAGCATATTCATTATGACTATCAAGTGTCACTTTTTGAATAAATTCATATATTCACCAATATTTTTAATGCATTTGGACCAAACACAGTGGTTTGTTAATTGATGTAAATGTTTAAATAATCTTAAAATAGCTAATGTTTTCAAAGTGATATTTGTTATTAGCTATGGTGATTGCTTGATTTGCACTGTACGATTACCACCCTCTGCAACTGAATATGGTACATTGGTAGATTCAGTCTAGTACAATTTTAGTTATTGTGCAAGATGTCCAATTCGCCTAATATTACCGGAAATACATGGTTTCCCCACTGATACAGTATGTCGCACACTGCAGTAACAATGCCCCAAAGTTCATTCATGGATATGGGACTTCTTTGCTACCATACCGTGGAGCGGAAGCTAAACACCTGCCCCTTCCCTAACTTTCGTGCCTCTGTATCTAGAAGTGGGTTTAGCCAACACCCTTTGTCCTTAACAGGCAAAAGGGGGTAACTTGTTCAGCTCTCCAGCTCATGCCAATTGTTTTCTCTTAATACAATTTGATCAAAATGAGCACGTAATTTGCATAGTATCACAACTCGCCTGGCCAAAGACGTTTCAAAACATTGCCCACAGCAACCACAGATGTCTCCAACATCTGCAAAATCTACACAGTTCTATGGGAAATCCACCAGGTTCCTTTAGAGGTGTCACAGACTTTCTGACTCAGGATTGGTTACTTTCTGCAAACTCTCACAGGTGAAAAAGCTGACAAAGATGACTCCAAGAAGGACAAAAAAAATAACACCCCAAGGTCCAATTATGGCATGCTACTGGGCACATTTCGTACATTTAATAGAGGTGACGATGCTCTGCAAAGTCAAAAAGACTTCGGAAGGTAGCATTGAAGAAAAAATAAATAAGGCATTACAGGCATGGGTTGAGGAATCTACAAAACCTCTGAATTACTCTGAAAGTTCTTCAGGTACCTGTGAACCCATCCGATGATCAGATGTTGTACCTCTAGCATGAGTCACTGGCTATGTGGAATGTATTCATAATCTAAGATCAAATGTAGAAAAGGATTTTGCACTTGCAAAAACTGCGGTTTGCAAAATCAGTGGGTTTGAAACTACAAAATTCAATTTTGTAACGTGAAAAAAAAAAATTGAGTCGGAAAACCTTTTCTGACTCATACTACAGGTTATGTGACCCATATCACATCACAATTTGGAAGGGGCATGAAAGGAGCGTTCCCTCCAAATTGTGATTCTGAATAACATTTTTTAAAGATCTACAAATGCATTTTCAGACCCAAAACACGGTAAAGTTAGTGACTACTCAGAGGATGTGGTAACCAATTCACAAAGGGGAAGCAATTTTTCATTGGGAACCCTTCCCCTTTGGAAATTAGGGTGGCAGTTTCGTGGAGAGCAGGCTGTGGTCTAAGGAACCACTACCTGCTCTTTCTGAAATTGTCCAAAAAGAAAATCTTTTTTATTTCTTAAACCAGCGCTAAGTCCTTTACGAACCACCAGCTCCTTTATATAAAAAAATCTGTTTTGGAATACAATCACAGGGATGGTAGTTTGCTATTCCTTCTGGGCCGGCGGGCCACTATCAACGTGATTGCAGCCAAACATAAGGGGGTCACAAACTGCGACTTCCCTAATGAATATTAGCCTAATGAAGATTAACGAGGCATGTTGTAGGAGGCTGGCTCAGTATATAGTGTACACCTATGAGGAGGCACTGTGCACTGAGACCAGGCAACCCTTAATGATAGTGTTTAGGTCCCTGAAAACCAGAGCTCTCAAGGGGTAGCTGTGGAGAGCAGCTGAGGCTTATTCAGGAGGGGTGTAAGGCAACTAACATGTACCACTACAGTCAGTCCGGAAGCTTTTAACACAAGAAAGAACCACATCAGGTGAGTATAAAAATACAAATGTATTAGTACACACTAGACACTAACTTGGAATATCTGTTGCCCTGAAATATCAACTTCGCACAAGAAATGCTTTAGGAAGAGGTAAGTTGCATAGAAAAACACATAGGGCCCAACCGGGGGGACCAAACCATATACTAAAATAGTGGGATGTGAGGTAAGTACCAAAACGGGACAAGTACCGAAGAATGGAGGACCCCAGGGGAGGCACGGAACCACCCAAGGCGAGTAGCCAGGAACCCCAAGGTGCCCGAGCGTAGAGTTATTACACCGGGACAAAAGTCCATAGGATAATGCAGGGTAAGTCGCTGCTGGAATTTTACAGTTCTAGAACCCTTCCCAATGGACCCCGAAGGAACCACTACCTGCTCTTTCTGAAATTGTCCAAAAAGAAAATCTTTTTTATTTCTTAAACCAGCGCTAAGTCCTTTACGAACCACCAGCTCCTTTATATAAAAAAAATCTGTTTTGGAATACAATCACAGGGATGGTAGTTTGCTATTCCTTCTGGGCCGGCGGGCCACTATCAACGTGATTGCAGCCAAACATAAGGGGGTCACAAACTGCGACTTCCCTAATGAATATTAGCCTAATGAAGATTAACGAGGCATGTTGTAGGAGGCTGGCTCAGTATATAGTGTACACCTATGAGGAGGCACTGTGCACTGAGACCAGGCAACCCTTAATGATAGTGTTTAGGTCCCTGAAAACCAGAGCTCTCAAGGGGTAGCTGTGGAGAGCAGCTGAGGCTTATTCAGGAGGGGTGTAAGGCAACTACATGTACCACTACAGTCAGTCCGGAAGCTTTTAACACAAGAAAGAACCACATCAGGTGAGTATAAAAATACAAATGTATTAGTACACACTAGACACTAACTTGGAATATCTGTTGCCCTGAAATATCAACCGCACAAGAAATGCTTTAGGAAGAGGTAAGTTGCATAGAAAAACACATAGGGCCCAACCGGGGGGGCCAAACCATATACTAAAATAGTGGGATGTGAGGTAAGTACCAAAACGGGACAAGTACCGAAGAATGGAGGACCCCAGGGGAGGCACGGAACCACCCAAGGCGAGTAGCCAGGAACCCCAAGGTGCCCGAGCGTAGAGTTATTACACCGGGACAAAAGTCCATAGGATAATGCAGGGTAAGTCGCTGCTGGAATTTTACAGTTCTAGAACCCTTCCCAATGGACCCCGAAGGAACCACTTGGATCAAGGAAGGTTGGAGAGTCACCCCACTCATTGATACCCCAGGAACCAAGCTACCTATACCAGGGAGCCAAGGTGCATATGGGTGAAGCAGAGTCGGAAACGCCCGTAGACGCCAATGGAGGTTTGTGGAAGATTAGCAGCTACAGCATCTCATGGAACAGGTTGGTGGAGCCAGGACGTGGAATCTAGACAAGAAGAATCTGAAAGCAGAGGAGACAGAATCCACCCATTTAGGATGAATAAGTATCAGCATGATTTATACAATAGAACCTTTCAACTAACATTTGGTCACCTGCTGACATTTGACACTTCACCCTGATTGGGGCTGAATATAGGTGGGATAGATAAAATGGTTGGACGACAATTCTGATAAGTAATTCCTCGTGCCAAGAACTAGTACTTCTGATAGACAATAACACGAAATTCAAGTTGTTTGAACTAGAGGACAGATTACCTTAAAACCTGAGCCTTTCCAGATTAATGCCTATTTTCATCCTTAAAAAAAGAAACTCACCTCAGAAAGTTCTTATAGATGTGACAGATGAATAACAAGCATTTGCAATGCAATAGGTCTCGCATTTACGCGAGTTTGAGCTATTGCATTGCATTAACAATGCCTTTTATTTTTGTCTTCGTTTTAAAAACATAAATAAAAGGCATTGACATTTACAATGCCAATAGCTTAAACTTGCGTAACTGCAAGACCTATTGCATTGCAAATGCTTGTTAAGGCAGCCCTGAGCATTTTCAGCGACAGCCCGGTAACGCCTCTGGCTGCTAATCAATTCTTGCTGTCTCCCACCCTTTCCTAAGTCTACACAGGGTGGGTGGTGTGTTATAATCGAACATTACTGACCCCACCTTGTGAAAAGTTGCGAAAGGGAGGGATTACAGTGAGTGAGTGCACGGAGGCTGCTTATGTAGAGGTGGTAGGCAGAGACAGGTGAGTAAGTGATCCGACGGGAGGTAAAGCGGGAACAAAAGCCTCTCTAAACAACCAAGCTTTGGCTTTTAAATTTATAAGTTCCCTCCAAGGAGTCTCACTAGAAAAAAACAACAGGCCCTCTAGGTGGAATGAGGAGGATGAGGATGTGGTGTAATGGCCAGAGCTACAGACTTTGGAGCAGGGCAATCTGGTTCCAATCTCGGCGCCGCCTCAACATCCTGTGAATCCGGGCAAATCCCTTAATCTCCCCGTGCCTAAAACACAACCAGTCATGGCCAATGTACAGCTACATATGGATCCGCCGGTGCTTCCTTCCGCCGCCCTTCCCTCCCGGTACTGTAAAATATTCAGCCCACGGAGCCGTCACGAGTGCAGCGGGGGCATTGTCTGAGCGCACGAAACTGAAAGCGCGGTGGGAGCGCACGAGACGCCGTGAGCGTACACATTGGCTGTCCCGGCGCAAGCTGAGGATCGCCAGAGAAGACACGCCGTCTGTCCGCGCTGAGGCTCTGAGTCTGAATCCGAGGCCGAACTGTCCTTGAGCCTGGCACGCACTAAAACACGCTCCTACGGCAGCACAGCCAGCGTGACGGCGGCCGCCTGGGCAGAGAGGTACACCGAGCACCCCGTGAGCTCTGGGGACACGCTGCAGGCATCGCGCTGAAGTATGGCGTAACGGTAAGGAATGCGGGGAGGGAGTAGCTGTATGGAGGGGGCGTCAGGGGCTGAAAGGTTCTGCCGCGATGCCTTTGTCCTGGCGGGGGAAGGAAACGAAGTCTGTAGTCCTGGAAGAATATAGTGGGGGTCGGCAGATGGCGCAGGGCTGGCTGACACTGGAGGGGATTGGAGAGGAGCGACCTGGTGAGATACGCAGGAGGGTATGTGGCAGTAGGAGGAAGCGCTCGCCCAGGCAAGTACTACTCACGGCAAGTACACTGTGCGCTACCGGGGCCGCTGCTCTCTTTGCACCGTCTGCCGCCGCGTGTGCTCCTCTGCTGTTTGATGTGAGCGCTCAGAATAAATAACAAGCTGTCCACACGTGTTCACGTAAGCGCCGCGCGCACAGACAGGAGATGTGCACGCGTATGGTGCGAGCAGGAGTTGTAATAACGCCGCGAGCCGTACGCGTGCACATCTCCTGTCTTGCCATACACGTGCACATGTCCTGTCCCCCTTCGAAAGCAAGTCGACAACAATAGATCTCGCTTAGCGAGCAGGGCATGGCGCTGCATCGCTAGGCGAGGCCTAAAAAACATTCCAATTTTGATGGCCAGTGAACTGATCGTTAACTTATCTTTTAAAGCATCCGTTATCAGTCTAGATTCCTGTACTGAGTCTGTATTTTATATTACAATTACAGCATAACTGAATAAAAGAATGAGTAGAAAATGGCTAGCTCCAACCAGGCCTAAGAGAACATCCTCCATTCAGCAGATGAATGGGCGGCCCTCCACTGCCAAATCACATACCCATTTATCCTCCCTGGATAGTTTTGTAATTAGCTATATGTTAGTAGATTATATATTCCTTTCCTTGCATCACTAGGAAGCAAAAGTGATTCCACTTGTGGTTCTAACACAGCAATCCAATTTTAGGTATGCATCAATTTTGCCTATTGCGGCAAAGACCCTGGAGCAACATGTTGCGAGTTAGGAGAGAATACACATAAAGATTAACACCCTCCCCGAAGATGCCCAGGCAGATTCGATATCCCAACACCCCCACCAGCCCTACAGAGTAACAATGCTGTAATGGTATCCACCCAAGATGACTTGCAACCAATGGCTGAGGGTGGTGGTGTAAGTACCATGAGTGTTTTCCATCTGTCAGTGGCAAAAGACAATGTAAATGACTGCAAGCTCTAAGGCCAAGCATGGCTTTAGTGTGAAGGCACTTGAATGTCTACCATAAGGTCTATTTGGATAATGTCAAAGGGTCATTTTATTCTTCTTTATTTCAGACCAAAGCCATTATTTTACAGGGACCCACAGGGCTTCTTACTGTCTCCTCACTTGTTCAATGTCTATATTGAGCGTTTAGGTGGCCTCGTTCCTACTCTATCTGCTCAGGGAAGTATATCACACTCACATTCACACCACTGGTAATTATGTGCATTTTTTGCTTCTTGAGGAGTGCTTCCATTGCAATACATGAGGTGCTTGACAAGGACTATTTTGTGACCGCAGTAACTGTAGTGTAGCTCCTATTTCCCTAATAGGCTCTGCGCATTGGAATAATATCCCCTATAGGTTTGACATAGGACTACGGTCAGTATGTCCCTATCGAGTATATTAAACTTAATTACTTGTGCCAGCTAGCTCAGAGGCCACTAGAAACTCCTTGACAAACAAGAAGGGAGTAGTTTCTGGCAGCCGCAAAACATGACAACTTTGTTTCCCTTTAGAATCAGAACGTGTCCCAGAGTCGTGGAAACTATAGATAACTATTTCACTCAGCTCAATCGCGCATGCTTAGTTTTCCTCAAAGTTACACAGAAAGAATAGATGGGCGTTTCAATAAAAGATTTATTGAACAGTCTTGTTTCTCGTGTAAGTTAAATGTGCTGTTATGATCACAAGACAGTATGCAAGATAAATAATGTACAGCGTAAGCAGTAGAAATAAATAATACTGCGCTAGCATGATCTTTAGTAGATATTCATTTGCATAAATAACACAGACTAAAAATGCGAGTACTCATACGATGCGTTGCTAAGCTAGTTCTACCCCAATGTACCTAACCTAACCTAGGTGTAGGGAGAGATATGAAGTAGGTGAAGTATTCCTTACTATGGTATACTAAGAGTATGTTAAGTCTAGTATGCCTAGTATGCCAAGAGTCCCTCTAGGTTCTAGTCAGCTCCATACCTTAAGAATGAGAGAGGTAGGAATCTCTTGCCAGATTCGAACTCCAACACCCCGCAAGGGAAGTCAGATCACTGGAAGTTGGACTCTCTGCGTGCAGGGATGACAGCGTCTTCTCAGTGCGTCAGGCCGGGAAACGGGCTCCTCTGAAGTCGAGGTCTCCTCTAGTTTACAAGGGCTAGGGAAGGTATATTTATACCTGAGAGGTACCTCAGAATGTTAGCATTGACGTGAATCGGACAACGGAAGGCGTCATGAATGAACCCCTAAGGTACAATGGTTCATGCATAATAGAGGAGTCCTTGAAGAAATCAATATTCCTGTGCTAGGGAAACTCCCGAAGCCTAAGGGTCTGTTCTTCAAGAACTCGTTGTGACGTTAGGGTGGACGGATGTCGGAGACCATGCCTGTATTTGGAATGCACGGTTTAATGCCTAAATAAGGACTGGGATTTTATGCCTATATAAGGGCAGGGCGAATTGTGCCTATATAAGGACATGATACAGGAAAGCCCGTGTATGGACACCCTAAGAGGAATACAACACCCACTCCACTTTCGTGTGTATGATAATACTAAAATGCTAAACATTTAAAATGGTAAACATTAAATGGAGTATCGCATATTGCTAAAATACTTCATACAACCATTTAAAAGGCATTTAAAAAACCTATTAGAATGCAAAAGGTACTGTACATTTGAAGCATTGCTTTTCATTTCAGGCATATATTTAAAATAAAATACAATATGAATGAAATTAGCAGTAATATTTACATTTGATAGAAAATAATCGATAAGTTGTTCAAAAATCAAAGTCATTTCATGTCATGAAAATGAATGAACTTTTTAGACAAACAAGATGACTAAGTGTATGTGGAAGTACCGCGAAGTCTATACTATAAGGCTAGTTCTACTTTAAGCAGATTGAAGTGCCATTTTAGTTCGAAAAATGGAAAAAAGTTCAATTTTGGGAAGAGTTCCAAGTTTTTGACGTATGAAGGCCAAATTGTTACTGCATCTCTGGAACACTGTGGGCTGAATCAGAGTCAGTTTACGGGTCTGGTGTAAACATGAGATCATCTATTTCCGTAGACAAAACATCGTCCACTGAAGTTGGTGTCAGTTGGAACACCTCGTGTAGTAGATTATTTGCACAGAGATGTGAAGCATCGCTTTCAGCATAGGTTGCCGCAGCAATGTTCGCGTCCGTTGTTACCTGTGTGCCTGTAGATCTTTCTCGTACCTCAGCAGCAGCCGGAAGCGTCTGAGATCTCAATGAATGCTGATATCAGGATTGGCAGCCTCTGGGGACAACACAGAGCATGGGCCGTTATCGGGACCAGCAGAGTATCGACATCCGTTGGCGTTGCTGATGGAAATGTTAGACAGGTGTCCAACACGCATTCTTCACCGCATAGCAGGCATCGTAGAACAGGTAAGATGCAATCTTGCCAGATTGGTCTGAAGGACAGGAACCACGTGGTATTAAGGTCCCGTAGACGAGTCATGCCCAAAAGCTGTACTATTCGCTCACGGCACTTTCGTTCAAGGAGAGCTTACTCCATTTCACTCGGAGTGATGTCTGCGAATAGGCTGGCCATAGCGTAATAGCAGGAAGAGAAATAGAATTCCGGCAACAAGTGCTAGAATTAACGGTATGCCACCAAACACCGAATGTGCAAAGTTCGGGATGATTCAGAGTATTGCCTGGAAAGGTGCTAACAGACCGGAACAGATGCTCTTAAATACATGTACAATTCCTTTTGTATCAGACATGTTAAAGATACGTCCTATCATTTCCACGAAATGTATAGGGCAGTTTGTACGTATTAACCCCTTCGATGCTCATGACGGAATGGTTCCGTCATGAGCATCGGTGCCCCTGTGCTCATGACGGAACCATTCCGTCATGAGGCTAGGGCACGCAAATCCCTCTGCTGCAGACAGCAAAGGGATTTCTATTTCACCCCTGTGACCTTGGGAGCTGGGAAGAGCTTCCCCAGCTCCCGAGGCCCCTCCCTGGTTTCTGTGTCATGAGGATCAGCGCGCACGTCGCGCTGTCCTCATTGCACAGAAACCGAAACTGAAATGAGCCTTTAGGCTCATTTCAGTTTCACTTTCTATGTGCTCAGGGGCTATCTCAGCCCCCGGGCACGTAGAAAGACAGGAGAGGTATCATTGGAAAGGGAGAATCTCCCTTTCCAATGGTACTCCCTCCCAGTGGATCCAGGCTTGGGGATCGCCCCAGGAGGGCGATCCCCAAGCAGGGATCCACCCACTAGACATCAGGGAGAGGGGAGCGGCCCCTTGGGCAAGGGCTTTTGCTCCCCCCAATTTTGTTTGGTGCGATTTAGACTTTTTGCCCCCTTGGGAGGCAGATGGGAGCAGTAGCCCCCAATCTGCCCGGAGGCAAAAAGCCCACTAGACCCCCAGGGATATTTTTGTTTGCCCCATAATTTATTAGGGTGGGGGCTGCCCATAAAGGGCATGTCCATGCCCCCACCCCGCAAAATTTACAGCCTTTCTGCCTCCCCTGGGGGCAGTAGCCCTCAATCTGCCCCCGAGAGTCAAAAGCCCACTATACGCCAGGGATTTTTTTTTAATTATAATTTGTGGTGGGGCTGCCCAATATGGGCATGTCCATGCCCCCACCCCGCAAAATTTACAGCCTTTCTGCCTCCCCTGGGGAGCATTAGCCCCAAATCTGCCCCCCGGGGGGGCAAAAATCCCAGTAGACGCCAGGGATTTTATGGGCAAATTTTAATTAGGGTGGGGGCATTGGTATGCCCATTTGGGCAGCCCCACCCTAATTAAAATTTGCCCAAAGCTCCTGGCGTCTAGTGGACTTTCTGCCCCCTGGGGGCAGATGGGGCATTAGCCCCCAATCTGCCCCGCCGAGGGGCAAAAAGCCCACTAGACGCCAGGGATTTTTTGAGGCAAATTTGAATTAGGGTGGGGGCTCCCAAAACGGGCATGCCCATGCCCCCACCCCCTCCCCCGCAAAAATAACAGCCCCAAATCTGCCCCCCCGGGGGGGGCAAAAAGCCCAGTAGACGCCAGGGATTTTATGGGCAAATTTTAATTAGGGTGGGGGCATTAGTATGCCCATTTTGGGCAGCCCCCACCCTAATTAAAATTTGCCCAAAAAACTCCCTGGCGTCTAGTGGACTTTCTGCCCCCCCTGGAGGGCAGATGAGGGCATTAGCCCCCAATCTGCCCCCGGGGGGCAAAAAGCCCACTAGACGCCAGGGAATTTTTGGGCAAATTTTAATTAGGGTGGGGGCATTGGCATGCCCGTTTTGGGCAGCCCCCACCCTAATTAAAATTTGCCCAAACTCCCTGGCGTCTAGTGGGCTTTGCCCCCCTGGGGGGCAGATGGTTCATTCGCCCCCAATCTGCCCCGCCGGGGGGGCAAAAAGCCCCCTAGTCGCCAGGGATTTTTTTGGGGCAAATTTGAATTAGGGTGGGGGCTGCCCAAAATGGGCATGCCCATGCCCCCACCCCTTCCCGCAAAATTTACAGCCTTTCTGCCCCCCTGGGGGGCAGTAGCCCCCAATCTGCCCCCCCGGGGGGGCAAAAAGCCCACTAGACACCAGGGATTTTGTTGGGCAAATTTTAATTAGGGTGGGGGCATTGGCATGCCCGTTTTGGGCAGCCCCCACCCTAATTAGGAATTTGCCCAAAAACTCCCTGGCATCTAGTGGGCTTTTGAACCCCCTGGGGAGCAGATGGAGGCATTAGCTCCCAATCTGCCCCGCCGGAGGGGCAAAAAGCCCACTAGACGCCAGGGAGTTTTCGGGGCAAATTTGAATTAGGGTGGGGGCTCCCAAAACGGGCATGCCCATGCCCCCACCCCCTCCCCCGCAAAAATAACAGCCTTCCTGCCCCCTGGAAGTAGATGGGCCAATAGCCCCCAATCTGCCCCACCGGGAGGGCAAAAAGCCCACTAGACGCCAGGGATTTTTGGGCAAATTTGAATTAGGGTGGGGGCATTGGCATGCCCGTTTTGGGCAGCCCCACCCTAATTAAAATTTGCCCAAAACTCCCTGGCGTCTAGTGGACTTCTGCCCCCGGGGGGCAGATGGGGGCATCAGCCCCAATCTGCCCCGCCGGGGGGGCAAAAAGCCCACTAGTTGCCAGGGATTTGTTTTGGGCAAATTTGAATTAGGGTGGGGGCTGCCCAAAACGGGCATGCCCATGCCCCCATCCCCTCCCCGCAAAAATTACAGCCTTCCTGCCCCCCCCCAGGGGGGCAAAAAGCCCACTAGACGCCAACGATTACGCTGGCTTTTTTATGTGTGGGGGTGGGGGCTGGCCAGAATGGGCATGCCCATGCCCCCACCCCCTCCCCACAAAAATTACAGCCTTCCTGCCCCTCCTGGGGGGCAGATGGGGCAGAAGCCCCCAATCTGCCCCCCCCGGAGGAAATTTGTGGATCCACGCAGATTCCAGAACTTTCCACCACAGAAATGTGAGAAAAAAGTGAATTTTTCAGCAAAATTTGAGGTTTGCAGGGGATTCTGGGTAGGATAATGATGGGGGACCCACGCAAGCCATACCTCGCTGGACTCCCCCGGGTGTCTAGTTTCCAGAAATGTGTGGGTTCGGTAGGTTTCCCTAGATGGCTGCCGAGCCCCGGGCCAAAAACTCATTGGACCCCCCATGCAAAACCAGGTTGGTTTGTGATAGGTAATTTTGATGTCGCCTCAATAGCTTTTGGGCCCTTGCCTGTCGCGGGTCCTTGACCCACCCACGCAAGTGAGGTACCATTTTTATCGGGAGACCTGGGGGAACGCTGGGTGGAAGGAAATTTCTGGATCCACGCAGATTCCAGAACTTTCCACCACAGAAATGTGAGGAAAAAGTGAATATTTCAGCAAAATTTGAGGTTTGCAGGGGATTCTGGGTAGGAGAATGATGGGGGACCCACGCAAGCCATACCTCGCTGGACTCCCCCGGGTGTCTAGTTTCCAGAAATGTGTGGGTTAGGTAGGTTTCCCTAGATGGCTGCCGAGCCCCGGGCCAAAACTCATGGGAACCCCCATTCAAAACCAGGTTGGTTTGTGATAGGTAATTTTGATGTCGCCTCAATAGCTTTTGGGCCCTTGCCTGTCGCGGATCCTTGACCCACCCACGCAAGTGAGGTACCATTTTTATCGGGAGACCTGGTTGAACGCTGGGTGGGAGGAAATTTGTGGATCCACGCAGATTGCAGAACTTTCCACCACAGAAATGTAGGGAAAATGTGTTTTTTTGGACAATTTTTTAGGTTTGCAAGGGATTCTGGGTAACAGAACCTGGTGGGAGCCAGTCAAGTCACCCCATCCTGGATTCCCCTGGGTGTCTAGTTTTCAAAAATGTATAGGTTTGCTAGGTTTCCCTAGGTGCCGGCAGAGCTATAATTCAAAAACTACAGCTAGGCACTTTGCCAAAAAAGGGTCATTTTTCACTGCGAAATTGAGGTGTGTCCACGTTGCGTTTTGCGCCGTTTCCTGTCGCGGGCACTAGGCCGACCCACACAAGTGAGGTACCATTTTTCTCGGAAGACTTTGGGAACGCGGGGTGGGTGGAAATTTGTGGATCCACGCAGATTCCAGAACTTTCCACCACAGAAATGTGGGGAAAATGTGTTTTTTGGACAATTTTTAGGTTTGCAAGGGATTCTGGGTAACAGAACCTGGTGAGAGGCAGTCAAGTCACCCCATCCTGGATTCCCCTGGGTGTCTAGTTTTCAAAAATGTATAGGTTTGCTAGGTTTCCCTAGGTGCCGGCAGAGCTAGGGTTCAAAAACTACAGCTAGGCACTTTGTCAAAAAAGGGTCACTTTTCACTGTGAAGTTGGGGTGTGTCCACGTTGCGTTTTGCGCCGTTTCCTGTCGCGGGCACTAGGCCTACCCACACAAGTGAGGTACCATTTTTCTCAGAAGACTTTGGGGAACGTGGGGTGGGTGGAAATTTGTGGATCCACGCAGATTCCAGAACTTTCCACCACAGAAATGTGAGGAAAATGTGTTTTTGGGACAATTTTTAGGTTTGCAAGGGATTCTGGGTAACAGAACCTGGTGGGAGCCAGTCAAGTCACCCCATCCTGGATTCCCCTGGGTGTCTAGTTTTCAAAAATGTATAGGTTTGCTAGGTTTCCCTAGGTGCCGGCAGAGCTAGGGTTAAAAACTACAGCTGGGCACTTTGCAAAAAAAGGGTAATTTTTCATTGTGAAAATGTGGTGTGTTCACGTTGGGTTTTGAGCCATTTCCTGTCGTGGGCACTATGCCTACCCACACAAGTGAGGTACCATTTTTATCGGGAGACTTGGGGTAATTCAGATTTGTAAAGCAACTGTTATTACCTATTGACTTTCGATGCATTCTGCCTTCCAAATGAAAGACATTGTGTAAAAGAAGTCATTTTAAAAAATGACCGATAATTCTCATGCTAGTATGAGTATTCCCAATTTCGGAAATGTGCAAATATCTACTGTTTCTAAACTCTATATTTTGTTCCCATTTCAGAAATACATAGGTGTCTTTCATACCGATTTTTCCATGTATACATTTTCCCACAATAATTGCTATATACCCGGTACATAATAAAAAAACCATTGCAAGACGCTGCTCAGTTATTGGCTCTGGGTTCGTCGGGTTCTTTGTGAACCTACAAGTCCTATATATCCCCACAACCAGTAAGGTCCAGCGGATGTAATGGTATATTGCTTTCAAAGAGCTGTCATAATTAGAAGAAGTTACAGGTGAAAACGTTGACACAAAAGGCTGTTTTTTTCAACTAATTTTCAATTTTTCCTATATTTAACTGTTAGTTTCTATAAAGAAACCTTGATGGATCTACACAAATGACCCCTTGCTGAATTTAGAATTTTGTCTACTTTTCTAAAATGTATAGCTGTCTAGGATCCATTATTGCTTTCATACCCATTTCTACCATTAACTGGAAGGAGGTTGAAAGCACAAAAATAGCAAAAATAGGCTATGTCCCAGAAAAATGCCAAAACTGTGTAAAAAATGTTGGTTTTCTGACAAAAGTCTGTCATTTCCTAAAAGCTGGGAAAATGGTGATTTCAGCCCCACAAACCCTTTTTGATACCATTTGCAGGGAAAAACCCAGATGCTTTCATTTGCAGCCCTTTTTCGCATTTTTCCCCAAAAAACCAAAATTTAGCTGTATTTTGACTAATTTCTGGGACCCCTCCAGGTGAATCCACAAACCCGGGTACCTTTACAATCCCCATGATGTTGGAAGAAAAGGACGCAAATTTGGCGTGGATACCTTATGTGGTCAAAAAGTTACAGGGGCCTAAGCGCGCACTACCCCAAATAGCCAAAAAAAGGCTTAGCACAGGGGGGGGAAAAGGCCTAGCAGCGAAGGGGTTAAAGTCTGTATCTCAGCCGAAGTCCTTGCTACTTGTAGATCATAGGTTTCTTTGGCCGAGGTCAAAAGCACTGTTTGCTGTAAAAGCATGGCTTTCATTCTGCTCAAAGTATCAAATCTTATAAAAGAGACGTTCAGCGAAGGCCATAGAGGCGACTCCCTGACTGTGTCTATTGGGGCAAACAATACTTGCATACAGCAAGTGACCCTGGAGTTGACCGTTACTAGATATGGGATGCCTGGCAACATGCCTCAGCAACTCTGATCATTCAACATGAGGTAACTCCCATTAGAAAGTTGTCCAAACGTTGGATTAATCACAGCAGCTGGAGTACCCTGCTGATGGCAAGACAAATTTGCCACAGAACCATTACAAACCCCGTGTAAAGAAATGTCCTGACATATAAGTGAACCTCTCAGTGCACGTTTACAGTGTGTACCGCTCAAAAACACTTCACGATCCCTACTACATCTATATGTATATGGTAAATCCCAAGATGTCTTAATGTATTCCTTACCCAACCTTTCATATTTGCCTGCTTGCATTTGTTTGAGGCAATACTGAAACTGAAAAGTAGTCACAGGTAATGTGATTTTGCCATGAATGAGCCATTCTGTAGCTGGTTTTTCTGCCACTGTGAATGGTAACTTTTCCAGTTTTTCAATGCTCAGCACTGTATACTTTGCTCCTCTTTGTGCCAGTTCGATCTGTTTATCAGTTAGATTGTTTTCTGCAAACAGAGCCGATGTGTTGATGAAACGCCAAGGCACATAGCCCGCACGCAAAGATTGCAGCGTCCAGCTTAATAACACAATAGAACGTAATTGAGATTGGCCTTGCTGTAACATCGCCAAATCTTGTTCTAGTACGTCGATAGCAGAGGATACAATGCCATCCAATGAATATATTCTGGAGGACAAAGTTGTTAACCCATTGTCGACCACAGAGAGGGTTTTCTCTAAATTAATACGATCAAGTTCACGTATTCGTTCTGCGGCCTCCATCTGTGACACTTTCCATGCTTCATTATAGGCAGCATAAATGCCGGCATATATGAAACGTTTTTGACACGGTTTTCTTGGTCCAAGCAAGAATTCCCCTATGTCTGCGTCTTCTTTAAGTAAGGATGAGTGCTGTTTCACATCCTGTAGTGTAGATTTCTGAAGCCAATCGAGGCATAATTTTCCTACACTGTATGTTGTTACTACCCCCGGATGCTGTATTTGGACGTATCTTGGGTCTGGCCTATGAATAGTAAAGCCCTGAGTTTTATTCAGGAATCTTTCCTGACAGTTGTTCGTGTCTGTGGGCCAGATCAACCATTTTTTCCAATCAGGATTAGATCTGTTGAGTTGTAGTATATTGTCAACTGTCACCACTGCCTGTGTATTATTATCACTGGCAGGTGTTGGTACAGAAGGTGTCTTCATCTCTTTGATCTTGGCTAGTCCAAGACGAGATGTTTGTTGGACAGTTTCATTCAAAAACATTATTTGTTCAGGGATCATACAGGCTCTAAATAACGCTTCTATCCTCTGCACTTGCCAATCTTTAGTACCCCACACAGTTTTTGTGTCTATTGTGTCTTTCCATAAGTCGAAACCCTGTCTAGACAGTTGGGCAATAAATGTTGCAGAGTAAATCTGTTTCGTATTTGTTAACATAATTTTTCAGTCCTGTTTTGTTTACATTTTTATAGTAAAACGTTTCTGGATCAGATGTATTGTACCCTGAAAAATATGGAAACTTGTTAGCAAATGTTTTTGAACTACCGTGTGGTGGTGTAGGACAATGCTCCCATTGGTTAAACAAACACATTTCTAGGGTATGCAGATTTATGCAAATAATGATGACCATACTGGTTATAGCAATACAGCTTTTCATAGTCTGATGAACCCTCTAAATATTCATTTTTAGAAAATGCAGCAGATTTTTCTAGGTCAAACATTATGGGGTCGATTCCGATTCGGGCCGGAAAAAGCACCGACCGACTCGGATCCGGAAAAAATACCGACCGACACGTACCAGTGGCGCCCGACACGCCAAGTACGATGCAAGCCGCGATAAATCCGACCGACACGTCAGGAAACCAAGCCGACCGACCGACCCGCTCGGAAAATAGCAATCCGGCCGGAAAAACACGCGAATCCAACCGACCGACACGCACCCGGAACAAATCCGACCGAATCGTACCCGCCAACTCCAACCTGCAAAGTACGATGCAAGGCGCGAAAAACACGACCGAGTCGGACGGAGGACAAGCCGTACGACCGACACGCATACAAAACCGAGCCGAAGCAACACAATACACCGCGACCGACGCGTACGCAGCATACAAAACTGCACAAACACAGCGTGAACGAAACGGAAAACACCGTACGAGACCAATGCACGGTCCGACTCGGTCACAAGAACGTTTCCAACATACACAAACAGCACAAAGGAAAAATCAACCAAAAAAGGCCAAACAAGCAATTACCAAGCCAATAAATACTGGGGGGGTGGGGACAGAGAACAAAGACACACCAACAACTCCACCTATATAAAGGACACAAATCACTACCATGAGCCTTTGCAAATGCCATTCCACTGCCAGCACCCAAGAGAAAGCAACCACACACCCACAGCTCATCCCTCACACAAGCCACACACCAGCAGCACACCAACAAATACCTACCTCACATACACCCAGCACAACACACACCCACACACCCTCACCTGCACACCAACACACACAGCACCCACTATCACCACCCATCACCATGCCCCCCAAGAAGAATCCCAAGTTCCTAGATAGTGAATTGGAAGTCATGGTAGACGAGATCCTCAGGGTGGAGCCACAGCTGTTTGGCACTCTGGTCCAACAGACCCCCATGTCGCAGAAAACCAAGATGTGGGAGAGGATCATCAACAGGGTGAACGCCCAATCACCATGTCGGCGCACAAAGACCGACATCCAGAACAGGTGGTATGACGTGCGCAGGAGGGTCCGGGAGCTGCTCAAGAAAGACTACCACCTGAGCCAATACACCGGCAGTGGCCCTCCTGCCAAGCCAGTATACCTCAGGCCCTGGGAGGAGAAGGTGCGGGCCATCCTTCCGCCAGTGAGCGTATATGGACTAGAGGACATCCCAGAGCCTGGTGAGTACACAACAAATGTACACAATAAACTGCCACAAAACACACACATCACTGTCAAGGGGAGAGTCAAACCATGCACTCATAGCAATTACACAGCAACTAGAACAGAATCATCCCAAAATGTGTATGTCAGTCAGATAAACACAACACATGCCATCAAAAAAGTCACATCCAACTGTGCCAACACATGTACAAACACAACCACAACTACAGCTAGGCAGTGGCACAAATAGAACTAACACACACATCCACACATGTAGCCACCACAACAACACCAACACACAGTGAAGACCACTCAAAGGAAGGAATTCTGTGTATGCTGGCCAAGTCAGTGTAGCCAATAGCATCATGGGAGTCGCACTCACACATATTGCCCCCCCCACAACTGTCCCATCAACACCACCCTGAACCATGCTCACATCACAGGGAGTGGAGAAGGACTCACAAGATGGCTGACACTGGCTACTGCTGTGGGGAGCACAAGGCTCTGCTGCCAACTGTGCACCAACAAACAGCAGGACACCACTGACTGACATCCTGAGAGACAACTTACACTCCCTGCAATGCAAGCACGTTCCATGGTGGGATATCTGGCTGGCTGGCTGGGTGGGAAGGGGGACTTGCAGCACTGACCATAGTCACCAGCACCTCCCCTCACACCCCCCCCCCAACACAAACTCCACAGTACCCACCTGGTAGAATGCAATGCCCTCCATCCTAACACAAGATCCCACAAAGCACCACCACCCTGGGTTATGTTGTGTGAAGCACAGGGACACTCTTGGGACTCTTAGCCAAACAACTGCCAGGACAACACTCCCAGCCATCCTGTCAGCACAGCCAGCCCACCCCACAGGGAAGCAGAGTCAAAAGGAAGGAAGCATGGGCATGCTGGGAAGGGGGTGGAGGCAATAGCATGATGGGAGTCGTAGTCACAGACATTGCTCAGCCTCACAACTGGCCCATCAACACCACCCTGAACCATGCTCACATCACAGGGAGTGGAGAAGGACTCACAAGATGGCTGACACTGGCTACTGCTGTGGGGAGCACAAGGCCCTGCTGCCAACTGTGCACCAACAAACAGCAGGACACCACTGACTGACATCCTGAGAGACAACTTACACTCCCTGCAATGCAAGCACGTTCCATGGTGGGATATCCGGCTGGCTGGGTGGGAAGGGGGACTTGCAGCACTGACCATAGTCACCAGCACCTCCCCTCACCCCCCCCCCCAACACAAACTCCACAGTACCCACCTGGTAGAATGCAATGCCCTCCATCCTAACACAAGATCCCACAAAGCACCACCACCCTGGGTTATGTTGTGTGAAGCACAGGGACACTCTTGGGACTCTTAGCCAAACAACTGCCAGGACAACACTCCCAGCCATCCTGTCAGCACAGCCAGCCCACCCCACAGGGAAGCAGAGTCAAAGGAAGGAAGCATGGGCATGCTGGGAAGGGGGTGGAGGCAATAGCATGATGGGAGTCGTAGTCACAGCTCTACATCCCCCACCACATGGCCCAGCAAGCTCACACTCACGCATGCACATCCCACAGAGAGTAGAAAGGCCCATCAAAGATGTCTGACACTGTTGCTGCTGTCGTGGGGAGCACAAGGGCATGCTGGGAACTGCACATCAACCAACAGCAGGACACCACTGACTGACATCCTGAGAGACAACTTCCACTCCCTGCAATGCAAGCACGTTCCATGGTGGGATATCCGGCTGGCTGGGTGGGAAGGGGGACTTGCAGCACTGACCATAGTCACCAGCACCTCCCCTCACACCCCCCCCCAACACAAACTCCACAGTACCCACCTGGTAGAATGCAATGCCCTCCATCCTAACACAAGATCCCACAAAGCACCACCACCCTGGGTTATGTTGTGTGAAGCACAGGGACACTCTTGGGACTCTTAGCCAAACAACTGCCAGGACAACACTCCCAGCCATCCTGTCAGCACAGCCAGCCCACCCCACAGGGAAGCAGAGTCAAAAGGAAGGAAGCATGGGCATGCTGGGAAGGGGGTGGAGGCAATAGCATGATGGGAGTCGTAGTCACAGACATTGCTCAGCCTCACAACTGGCCCATCAACACCACCCTGAACCATGCTCACATCACAGGGAGTGGAGAAGGACTCACAAGATGGCTGACACTGGCTACTGCTGCGGGGAGCACAAGGCCCTGCTGCCAACTGTGCACCAACAAACAGCAGGACACCTCTGACTGACATCCTGAGAGACAACTTACACTCCCTGCAATGCAAGCACGTTCCATGGTGGGATAACTGACTGGGTGGGTGGGTGGGTGGGAAGGAGGTCTGGCTGTCAACCAAACACAATCAATGCAGACCATGTTCACACCCCAGAGAATACATAGAAATGCCCAAATAATGCAGGACAATGTGCCACACCAATATCAACCCCTGACTGTGACGACTTAGGACAATACAATGTACAGGCCCGCACCCCGAGGCACAGTCACAACTGTCAGGTGTGTCAACCACTGATGCCTGCAGAAACATGACATACATTGTTTGTGTCTCCCAAAAACAGGTGATGATAGGGACACAGCAGCAGACGCTGAGGAGTCCCAGTCCCAGGCTCAAGAGGATGCCGAGCTCACTGGCGTCGTACAGCCTCTGTCCTCCTCGGACGATGAAGAACAACCTGGCACATCCGGTGCAAGTCAACATGCTGCACCAGCAGGACCACCAGCTGCAGCACCAGCAGGTCCACCAGCTGCACCCCTGCACCCACCCCTCCAACGACTGTCACCACGAATACCATCCCTGCCGACATGGACAGAATAAGGAACAACACCAGCGCAGTGACCCTGGACCAACCTGGGGCCATGGACACCACCACCACCACCAACCCCCAAGGTGGACCAGGGTTATCTGTGCGTGCAACTGCACACACTGCACATGTCAGCAGGGGTGGTGGGAGGGGTGGGAGACAGAGGTCGCTGCTTGCAGACGTTGCTGGTGTGCATGAAGACCCACAACTGGTACGCATAGCTGATGCGTACCAGTCCAGCACCGGAGAGCTCAGCCAGGTAGTGGGGCTCCTCAGAGACATCAAACAGCAGCAGGCTGCCCATCATGCCCGCTTGGACTCCCACATGTCCCATGTGGAGTCACACATGTCACGTGTGGACTCCCACATGTCACGTGTGGACTCCCACATGACCCGCGTGGAGTCCAAGTGGGATGTACTACATGAGATGACGGCGGTGCACAGGGACATTTTACAATGCCTCCGCCAGATGAACAGCAACCAGTCCACACCTCCCTGTGTGCCAACAACATCTGGTACCGAACAAACTGCAACTGCCACAGGGAGGGAGGAGGACTCTGGCGGAGAGTCCCCTGCACCGCAGCAGCCTGCACTTGAGGGCCCCCCCCCCAAGAAGAGGGGTCGTCCGAGGAGGGGAAAGTGAGAGGCTGATGGCCAAGCGCAACTCCCAGGAAGCCTGAACCTGTTCTGGATTTTCGCCTTTGTGCACAGACTGTTCACCCTGTTGATGGCAACACTACTCCCACACATTGCATGGGGAGTACAAGTTGGAACAATGTGTCAGACAACTGTGGCCCCGATACTGGGGATCCTGTCTACCTGGACTTTCTATTCATCTAGGAACTTGGGATTGCAAGATTCATGTACAGCACAATCCATCCTATGCACTATTATCACAGATGTATCACAATAAACACAATAATACACCATACTTGCCTCTGTCGTGATTCCAACGTGGGTACTGTTATGGGGATGATGAACAACAAAATTACACTGTGTATGCGAACTGCAACAGCAAGGACAACACAGGCATGTGAGTACAGGCAACGTGACACATATGAGGGAGACACACCACCAGGGCTACACAACACATACACACCTAGGCCATCTGACTCATTGCCTACACTGATGTTGCCAGGGAAGACGGTGCAATGCACAGACACCACACCCATTCCCAGTTGTAGTCAAGTAGCCCACAGGTGCAGTAAGCAAATGGCAGTCAAATGTGTGACCACAGACAACGCACATCACTAAGTGAAGCACAGGTTTATTACACAGTAGCAACATGCCGTAACCACTACAGATGCAAGGTAACCCCACCTGGTAGCGGGCACACAGTCAACAACTGTAGACAGAAGGAAGTCCATGGGTGTGGCGCACATCACCTGTAGGGACACAACAGCTACCAGCCTGGATGTGCAATCACGTTGTCGGTGGACACAGTTGACCAAACGAATCTGAAAGTACCCTGTGAAGGACAGAAATGACACACAGTCAAAAGCAATGGAGTACAGGACAGAACAGCAAAACTCATGCACAATACATGTTACAAGATACCCACCCAGAACCAAGTTAGCATGTCAACACTGTTGGGGAGTACAGCCCACCTGTCACCACACATCGCAACACACATCCAGTCAAGTAGCCCATGGACACACTCCAACAGCACCAGAGCACCACCCACACATCATGCCAACTCACATCATTCACATGACACCTCAGGATACTCACATTCAGCTAAAGAAGTTGGTGATGAGCTGTGTGCGGACATCACCATCACCATCATCATCATCATCGTCACTGGCATCGTGGTCCAGGCCAGGATCCTCCACAGGTGGCGGATGTTGGTCATCGTCATCCTGGATGAGAGGCAACTCCTTCCGCACTGCCAGGTTGTGGAGCATGCAGCAGACGATGATAATCTTGCACACTTTCGCAGGGGCATATGGGAGGGACCCTCCGGTCTTGTCCAGGCAGCGGAAGCGGCTCTTCAGGAGACCAAAGGTCCGCTCAATCACTCTCCTGGTCCGACCATGTGCCTCATTGTAGCGCATCTGGGCAGGTGTCACAGGGTTCCTGAGGGGTGTCAGCAACCACGGCATGTTGGGGTATCCCGAGTCACCTACGGACAGACAAGTGCACATCAGCTGACTTGGAAAAGTGGGCGGAATACTACAGATCAGATCACACACAATGGCACAAAGTCAGTACACACCGACAAGCCAGGCACGCTGGTTCTGCATCTGTGCCATCAACCTGGGGATGCGACTACTCCTCATCACAAAGGCATCGTGTGCTGAACCAGGGAAACGGGCACACACGTGTGTGATGGTCATGTCTGCAAGACACACCACCAGTGCATTGACCGAGTGGTAGTGCTTGCGGTTCCTGTAGGCCTGCTCCTGGGCCTGTGGTGGTACCAAAGCCACATGTGTCCCATCAATGGAGCCAATGACATGCGGCATCCTCCCCAGGGCATAAAAGTCACTCTTCACGTCAGTGAGTCGTCGCAGTCTAGGGAAATAGATGTACCGGTTCAGGAAGAGCAACATTGCCGCCAAGAAATCGCGGAGCACACGGCTGAACATGGTCTGTGACATCCCACCAGCAGACGCCACAGTATGTTGGAAGGTACCGGTGGCAAAGAAGTGTAGGGCTGCCATCACCTTCACCTTGGGGGTCAGCGCTGTAGGATACGGCCGGCCAGGCTGCAAATGTGGGGACAACTGCACTGCCAAATCCTCAATCAGCTGCCTGGTGAAGCGGTACCGTCGGATGCTGTCCCGTTCCACCATCGTTGCCAGGTCTGGGAATGGCCGATGGACAGCAGGAGCCCTGCAGTGCAGAGGAGAAGTAAGCAAGATCGTCAGTCACCCCACATATGCGGCATTGAACACACTCAAGATCCCAACATACATCATCATGAGGCACAACTACATGAAGTGTGCAGTACCGGAACGACATGTATGGTACATACATGGCCAACATCTGTCAACACGGTCCTACAGGTGGCATCAATTTGTCCCAGGTTGGCCCATTGGATATCATGATGCTGTGTCACAGTCACCCCCCAGTGACATGTGAGGACAGATGTGCCCCAGGCACCACAGCTCAACGACAGGCACATTCCCAGGGACCCTGTAATGCCACATGGACACTGGCATCACCTGGAGTATCATGTGTACACCACAACAAAACAAACATGACCCCCACAGGTAGTGGCCACACTTGCCATGGCAGGAGAGCCATGGACGTCTGTGACACACACGCACAACATCAGAGTCCATGCACACACAACGTGGATGTGGAGACTGTCTCCCATTGTGCACATGAAATCAGAGACATTGTAAACACTACATGCACAAAGACTGTGGAGGGCCATCACTATTGTGCCACTGGGACACCCTGGCTCAAACATACCGTCCCACATGGGACTCACGGGGTATGTGACATGACATACACAAACACCACTGTGAAATGTGACCATGGCACATGCACAGATATGAACAGTTGCACATCACAGTGGTCACGTACACGTAACACCCAGGATCCTGTCCCCATTAACACGTGCACAGCCTGGGGGTGGCTGCCCACAGGTGACACCCACAGGACAACATGTACACCAACATACACACAATAGGAAATGCAGCCTTACATGCCTTATGATAAGGTTTGGACAGGCTGTCGTGATGTAGGTGTGCCCCTCACTCCCTGGGAGCTATCTGTGGCTGGCATATGTCCATCTGAGACAGGCATGCTGACATATGCCAGTCACATGTACAGTGATGCGTTGAACAGCAATGGACCGATCGGTGCCTCCGGCCGGCCCATT